>VZQC01011382.1:108695-196588 GCA_009823505.1 Rhizomys pruinosus | reverse complement strand
CCTGGAACTCACTCTGTAGACCAGGCTGGCCTTGAACTCACAAAGATCCGCCTGCCTCTGCCTCCCAAGTGCTAGGATTAAAGGTGTGCGCCACCACGCCCAGCTCAAGTCTTAATTCAATGGGAATTTACTTTGGAAAAAGGACTAAGGAAAGGTGTGAGCACTGTTTTTCCTATACAGTTAACTGTCACTTTAACACAGTTACTGGCTCTGCTCTGATGACTGGTAATGCTGGCTTGTTCCTATACCAAGTTCTATGATAGTTCTGGATTTACTTCTGAGCTTTGTACTAGCTAGCATTTTTTCTCCCTCAAGTTTTTAGGGTTTATTGGATCTTGTCTCCTTGGACATAAGTGCACCCGTGACACCATAGCAGAGCAGGTCGCTGCAGACTCTATTCCTTTTGCTTTTTGCCGGCACCTACATTGGCCTTTGCAGTCCCCCTGACCTTCTCCGTTCTGTTCTGGCGTTCCTTACGCTGTTTTCTGAAGGTGTTTTTCTTCTCAAACAGGCCATGTCTGGCAGGTCTGTGTTTGGGCTCATTTTTCTTTGCATAATCCAAAGAGTCATAAATCATGCCAAAGCCAGTTGTCTTGCCACCACCAAAGTGAGTTCTGAATCCAAACACAAAGATAACATCTGGTGTGCTTTTGTACATTTTGGCTAACTTTTCCCGAATCTCTGTCTTTGGTACTGCTGCCTTTTCGGGGTGAAGGACATCGATGACCATTTGCTTCCTCTGAAGTAGGTGGTTGGTCATGAACTTCCTGGTCCAGATAGTCACCGTATCATTCATGAAGGCAGTGATCACTGAGCAGCCCAGGAGGAAAAGAGGCTGGCATATTTAAAAAATGTATGACCCAAACTGTGTTGCTATCTATATCTCTACAGTATATTTTAATATTTAATACATGGTCCTGATAATTTGTTTTGGTCTTTTTAAGACAGGGCCTCCCTGTAGCCCCAGCTGGCCTGGAACTCACTCTGTAGACCAGGATGGGCTTGAATTCCCAGAGATCTGCCTGCCTCTGCCTCCTGAGTGCTGGGATTAAAGGCATGGGCCACCATGCCTGGACTGATAATTTATTTTTTTTTTTTTTTTTGAGACAGGCTTCCCTACACCCTTTGGCCTGGAATTTGTTATGTAGATGACGCTGGCTGGTCTCAAACTTACAAAGATCCACTTGCCTCTGCCCAAGTGCTGGGATTAAAGGCATGTGCCACCATACTCAGCATCCAGCTAATTTTAAAACTTTAGTTATTATTATTGAGTGTGCATAATGTACACATGAGTGCAAATGTCATGGCTTTGTGTACAGAGTTCAGAGGACAATGCTGTGGAGTCTGTTCTCTTTTTCCACCTTTATGCGCATTCTGGGAATTGAACTTGGCAACCAGGCTGTGTGGCAAGTACATTTATCCATGGTGTCATCTTACTAGCCAAAGCTAATTTTTAATTATATAACAAAGGATTTAAATGATACATGAAAAAGATTTATGAAGATACTACTCTATCCACTTATAATCTTTTGAGACTATATAGCATAGTCAAGAAGATGACACCTTGTCGGGAATGGTAGCACATGCCTATTTATTTATTTATTTATTTATTTATTTATTTATTTATTTATTTATTTGTATGAATGTACGGTCTGCATGTAGGTTTGTGTACCCGTGTTGTGCAATGCCGCGGAGGTCAGAAGAGGGTGTTGGATTCCCCTGGAACTGGAGTTCTCTTGGAATTGGAGTTACAGACGGTTCTCAGCCACCATGTGGGTGCCGGGGATCGAACCCGGGTCCTCTGCAAGAGCAGTCGGTGCTCTTAACCACTAGGCCATCTCTCCAGCCCCCTATTTATTATTTTTAACAGAAACTCCTGAACTGCCTCCAAAACAGCTATATCCATATACACTCCCCACCCCCCGAGGGCCCAGGCTCCTCATCAGAAGCTTTAACTCCATGCAGGCCTCCCTGGACTCTGTTCCTGCACCCAGAAGCCTGAGTGCAGATGGAGCTTCAGGGACAGTTCCTTGCAGTTTTTGTCAGCTGGCCATTTCCCTTCCTGCAAACTTGCTTTCATCCCCACTGGGCTGTTTGTTAGGAAAACAAACATGACATAAAGGTTACAATGTGTCTAACCTGGGAACCTCAGTAAGCTTCTCCCATCAGGAGCCGAGCTCTCTGTGGGCTCCTCCACCTTTCTCATGGGGCCATCTCATTGGTCTGTGAAGGTAACACGGATCATTGTTGCATAGGATTGGGAGAAAGGCTTGATCTGTAGGATTCTCCAGTTTTGAGCAGATAGCCCATCTTTTACTTGGTCTCCCCTCCTCTTTCCCTGGGACTCAGGGGAGAGTATCTCTTGCCTTATGTCCAAGGAAATTTAAGTGATGTTCTATGGATGATGAGGGGAAAAGACAGGGATTTAGCTTCCTGTTTCTACCCGGCATCACACAGGTGCGTAGTGTTATGTAGCCCCCTAACGCCCTGCTTCCTCATGCTTCACTGAGACTATCCCAGATTGCAAGTTGGTCAATGAAGATGTGTTTTTGTAGTTTCAGGTCTTAGAAACCCAAGCCCATGCTTCCAGGAAGAATTTACTGGTTTGCTTAAGGCAAAAGTCTAAGAACAGCAATTTCAGGCATGAATGAACTTGGTCAGGAATCTCCTTCCACCCTAGTCCCCTTCCCCTGTGTTGATTTAATTTTCATGCAAGTCTTTTGTACAAATCCTTCAGGAGGTAGTGGAAATGAGCCAACGGGATTGAGATTTGAATCAGAGCAACTTCAGACAGAGGACCAGTCACCTGCAGCCAAATTCTGGCCTTGGGAAATGGAAGACCTGATTGGCCAGCCTTGTCATCAGCACACCCTGCAGCCTTGGAGTCAAATATCTGGGTGTGGTGGTGCACGCCTTTAATCCCAGCACTTGGGAGGCAGAGGCAGGTGGGATCTCTGTGAGTTCAAGGCCAGCCTGCTCTACAGTGTGAGTTCTAGGCCAGCTGGGGCTACAGGGAGACCCTGTCTCAAAAAATACCAAAAAAAAAAAAAAAAGTCAAATAAAGTGATCAAGGTTGGGGGGGTGGCAGATAAACAATCAAATGAAGTGATCAGGGTTGGCGTGGCAGAGACTGCAACCCCCAGGGGAAGACAGGGTAGGTCAGCAAACCCCACGGTGATACACCAAAGATTTCAAGGATGACGAGGAGACAGACGAGAAGGGAGAGTAGGAAGAGGTCCAAGTGGTGGCTCAGTATGTGCAGCCTGGTTTGTTGAGACAATCAGGACTCTACTCTGCCTCTGCTCCCCCCCAGTCACTTTCCTTCCTTTGTTTCAGCACCTACCTCCTGAAGGCCGAGCGCTCTCTATCTGGGAAGCCCTCCCTCTGTCCCCTCTCTGTGCTCCTGGTGACCTTGAGATGGAGTACTACCTGGCCAAAGCAAATAAGGGAAACCCCCCTCTCACCAGTTGCCACTCCAGCTTTTGATGGATCCTAAGAAGCTCTCAGTAACAGTAATAATAGTGATAGCATTAGAAGCTAAGAACAGCAACTGGAAGAGCATGTTCAAATTCACAGAGGCTGTGGAGCGCTGGGTGGTGGCAGAGGTGCAGCTATAGGGGAAGGGCTCTCTCTTTCTTTCTCTGCCTCCCACATTCCACACCTCAGAAAGAGAAATTCTGAAAAGAGGAAGTCAAGAGGTATACCCTGAGGTCCCCAAGAACCTCCTGGCACTAGCCTTGGTGACAAGGCAGTATGGCAGTGGGACCACACAGGGCAGAATGGCACACAAGGAACAAACCTCATGACAGAATAATAATAATTATTATAATAACAGTATCATTTGTCCAGGACAAACCCAGCTGCCCCAAGCCAACCATAAAATCTATATGTACAGTAGAGTCTATGTGGAAGAAGGGAAGAGTTGCCAGTCGGCCCCTCCAGGCCTCACTCAGATCATCTCCTTAAGGAGGGGCCAGCCCTCCTCCTGCCCTCTCCTAAAGCTTTGAAAAAATTGAGAAGGCTGGCACTGCTATGGCACCCCTCCAGGTTGGGTATGCCTGTACCCAGGGGCTAGACCCACTTCCTCCAATGCCTACTGCAAGGGATGAGTAGGTGAGCCTCTGAGAGACCAGGTGGTCGTAGTGGTGGGGCACGGCTTCTCTGAGTCCCCTCTCAACCCCCTCCTGGCTCCACCTGTGGGCCTGCCCATAGCAGGAAGGGGTCAGGGACACTCGTGGCACAGATGGGGCATGCAGAGTGGACCCATGGCATGCTTGGTCTGCCCAGGCACCATGCAGCCAGCCTGGACTGTTACACAGGTGTCAGAGGGTTGAGTGGGCAGTGGAGTCTGAAGGGCCCTCCCTGGGCTGGGCGGCTGATTCAGTCTATGGTGGGGCCTCCTGAGAGCCAGGCCTTTGGGCTGGTAGCTGGAGAAATTCTGGAAGTACCAGGTCCTCTTTGCGAAGAAGGCCCCTCTGGTCGTGGGCCCCACTGCTCTGTACCCGGTTTAGCAGCTCCACCAGGCCTGGGGGTGTGGGCGGGTAACCACAGAGTCAGGAGGCTCACATGTGCAGAGAACCTACACTTACAGAGTTCTTATGCTAGCCCTTCACTACCCTGCTGCTTGCTATGGCCGTAGCCTGTGGCCCACTAGTGTCCACAACTCCTGTGGCCCCCAGTCCTCCTGTTCCTACCCCAGCGGGATCCAGCCCTATGCCTTGTCTCAAGCCTCAGTGGTTCTAAACTTCAATTCCAATTCCTTAATCCCTCTAATCTCCTAGACCTCATCGTCCCCACAGTGTACCTTCAATGTCACAAGTCTGTCGTTTCTCCACCAACAGACTGGGAGGCAGTGGAGGGAGATGAGCACCCTTGTCCTGGGTTCTAGGAGGGCATGCCTGCAAGAAAGTGGGTCAGAGGCACAGCCAGGAGGGAGCAGCAGGGGGAAAAGGCCCGGGGGTCGCGGTCACCTGGCTGGGGCTGGGGGATGTGTTGCTTGCTTCTCTTATCTTTGCACCTGCAACAGAGAGCACAACGTTGGGTTTCGCCATCCTCCTGCAACCCCTTCCTGCTGTGCTGTGGTCATAGGCAGAGATGAGTCTTAGGGCAAACATCACTCACCTGGAAGAGTGTCCAAAACTAGTGTCTGTGCAGCCACTGAGCTCACCAGCTTCTCCAGATCCAGCAGCTGCTTCTCTCCTGGCTGTGGAGAGAGGTTAGCTGCCTATGAGATAGACTGCCCTTTCCTGCTGCCCCTGCAAGCCCCGACCAGCCACTCCACAGCTCACCCTGTGCACGGCAACCTGATCAAGGCTCAGGCCGTGCTTTGCCAGGATGGGCTGCAGTGCTTCCTGCAGACGCTTGGTAGGCTTGGCGGAGATCCGCACCACACGGTCCAGCTCTGCTAACTCCAGCCTGTACAGGACCCTAGAGCTGCAGGGTAGCACACACCCAGCCCCCCCTTTCCCGGAACAAGCCCCATTAGGGGTGAGTTGGACCAGGAGGATGGGACTGTTGGGGGGCTTTAGCCTAGGAGGAGGTGCTCCCAGTACAAGGGGTGAGGCTGGGGAAGAGAATGGGAGATTAGGGAAAAAAAGGACCTGGCTGGCAGCCAGATCAGCCCTTGGGGGGGCACTCACTGGAAGGTGATCCTGTTTTCCAGCCGAACTTCCTGGTCCGCCAGCACAGTGCAATCCTGATCCAGGACCAGAGCCTTCTGCAGATGCCAGGCAGGGTCTAAGAATCCCCTCCTCCACCACAAACCATCTCCCAGGAATATTTGGGAACCACCTTGACTCCCTCCTGTTGCATCTAGTGTGATTCCCTAAAGACTGCAAGGAAGGGCCCGTGGGTAACAGAAAGCTAGTGGAGCAGATGGGTAGGGACCAAATCAGAGTTGGAGGCAAATAAGGCCAAGGAATCTTAAGAGTGGAAGATGCTTGGGAATGCTGGAGGAAGCTTAGGAAAGATCCAGTTATGGGAAACCGAGGGGTATGGGAGCATGGAATGTCAATAGGGATGTTTAATGAAAGGACGAGGGTTAGGTCTGTGTTTCCTTTAGGCATAAGAGATATAAACAGACCATCTGGATCACACGCGCACACACACACACACACACACACACACACACACACCTGTGGTTAGACACATAGGCCTTGTCCCTTTTCAAATACTTGTCCAGTTTTCTCTATCCCCTCTACTAAGGATATTTTTTTTAATTTATTTTTTATGTGTATCAATGTACTGTCTGCATGTAAGTTTGTGCACCTGTGTCGTACAATGCCGTGGAGGTCAGAAGACGGTGTCAGATTCCCCTGGAACTGGAGTTAAAGACGGTTCTCAGCCGTCATGTGGGTGCTGGGGATCAAACCTGGGTCCTCTGCAAGAGCGGTCGGTGCTCTTAACCACTAGGCCATTTCTCCAGTTACTAAGGATATTTCTTTTTATTTTATTTATTTTATTTTATTTTTTGGTCTTTTTGAGACAGGGTCTCCCTGTAGCACCAGTTGTCCAGCTGTCCTGGAACTCACTCTGTAGACCAGGCTGGCCTTGAACTCACAAAGATCCGCCTGCCTCTGCCTCCCGAGTGCTAGGATTAAAGGCTTGCGCCACCATGCCCGGCACTAAGGATATTTCTTATGTCCTTACTACAAACAAAAGGCCAACCCCTTCTGAGACGAGAAATATGTAAAGTATTTGGTACGGTGCTTGACACATAGTAGGTACACAAACAGACCTATTGCCTTTACCAATCTAGGGTTTGGGGGGAAACTCCAGAGGGAGAGGGAAACTGTCCCAGACAGAAGGCTTGTGCTGTGTCACAGGGACAGGTGGAATGTGGGTGGTGAAGTTATATTTAGCAGGCACAAAAGCCCATCTGGGCTGTTGGCAGCTGCTCTGGTGGCCTAAGAACGTGGGAGAGTGGCTCCTGCTCACACCCCATGCCCCAAGACCCTGAACATGTCTTGCAGGTACTTATCCCCAGTCCCTCTGCCTGGAATGTCCTCGCCCTAAAGATCTACCAAACGCCCTCCATCCCTTCAGAGGCTGCCCCTTTCATGAAGCCTTCTGGCGACCACACAGACATGCCTACCTTCCCTAAGGGACTCCCTCTGAAGGTCTGGCTCCTGCTAATCACCTCTCACCTGGCTTGCCTCCAGCCTGGACCTGGTACACACAGCCTAGTCCCAGTTCCCTTGCTGGCCCCTTTGGCCACGCCTTAGCTTCTGACTACTACATGAATGACATCCTGTCCATTCCTCTGGAATGCAGCATGGCTCCTTTGGATCCCCTTTCCTGGACTGTTTAAAGTGAGTGTCTGCTAGACTTTAGAACTTAATGCTACTTTGTTCTTTTTTTTTAAATTTTTTTTATTAATTTTATTTATTTCTGTATGTGTATGAATGTACTGTCTGCATGCAAGTTTGTGCACCCGTGTCGTGCAACGCCGCGGAGGTCAGAAGAGGGTCTCGGATTCCCCTGGAGCTGGAGTTCTCCTGGAATTGGAGCTTCAGACGGTTCTCAGCCACCATGTGGGTGCTGGGGATCGAACCCGGGTCCTCTGTAAGAGCAGTCGGTGCTCTTAACCGCTAGGCCATCTCTCCAGCCCCAACTACTTTGTTCTTAAAGGAAACATGTTCAGGGTTAGGTGCACTGGGTGCTCCTGGGGATGGAGGAGGTGAGGGCATCCCCAGTGACAATTTCAGGAGTGGATCTGTGGGGGAATGACAGTTTGAATTGTGGGAGTGAAGGAGAAAAATCCTAGTTCTAGCAGTGCTCTCTCCCCAGCTTTATCTCCCTGACACCATCACTGTGGGATGATAGATGAAGCTGGGAACCAGGATGAGTCTGTGGGGGAGACTGGTGTATGCGTAGGAGTTCTGTGGGATACAGGTGGATATCTGAGAAGGAATGAGGAGTGGATGCCCTGGTTCATTTTCATTGGGCACGGGGTAGGAATGGACCTGTGGTACAGGATAGAGTCAGGAACAGGGTAATGACAGAGAATTGGATTAGAATTAGGGGTGGCCAGAGGACTCCGAAAAGGGTTGTGCTAAGATCAGGAAGGAGGTTAGAGTTTGGGCCAACTTGGGTTCATACCTGTTCATTGCCCACCAGGTAGACCTTAATGTCAGGTAGAGAGAGGCCTCGCTTCTCACAGATGCCCGCCAGCATGTCACGGATGGTGAGGCCGGCTCGAGCCAAGGTCAGGGAGGCCGTGCCATCTGGCAAGTACACACAGCAGTACTTCCCCGGCCGGCCTTCACTCTCGCCCTCACCACTCCCAAGGCTTTTTCGGTGGCTCTGATTCTGCACAAGAGCAGAGAGGCTGTATGTGTGCATTCAGGGGCATGGAGACAGGCACAAAGAGACACTCAAGCTCTCTGGGGCAGATACACATACATACACATACATGCAAGGCAACATCTGAAGGCGGGGAGCACAGGTATGTACATCAAACATATGGACAGTCCACACACCTACACACGTATCTGTCAGCTAAGGATGTGCACCCACAGCAAGCACAGAGACCACTGTAGTGAGGACAGTTAGAAAGGATGAGGGCCTGGCTCTGCTGAGCAAGCCAGAGTGGAAATGTGGACATCCGCTGCGAAGGACGGGTTCGCATAAGGGGACTGTGCAGTGGTCCTAACCAGCACGCCCCGTTCCGTCCCTGAACAGTCAGCTCACCTCAGATTTGCTGCTGACAAAGGCGAGGAAGCCAAGGTCCAGACTGGCGGAGGAATTCAGGGACCCTTGAGATTCCCGGCGCAAGGCGGGGTTCATGGCTCCGCCCGCCATCTCTAAGGGAAAGGGGACGATGAAGGAGCCCTTCTCCCACCCGGCCATCCCTCCAGTGAGGCTCTCCCACTTGGTGGGCCTTGTTTGGGGCTCTCCGGCAGGGGCACAGAGTGTGGGGGGCCCTGGGTGTGTTGCTACTGTGAAGGCGGCTGGGGTGTAGCCTGGAAATAGCCGCCTGCGCTTCGTCTTGGTTTTGTTTGCTTTACTGCAGGCCGTGGGTCCCGTAGGAGGGAGGGGGCGTCTCATGCGTGGGTATCCTAGGACGGGCCGGCCTCACCTCTGCGGAAGGACTTGCGCAGAGGGCGGCCGCAAGGACTGTCCGCCAGGGGCAGGTGCCCCAGGTCCTCCACGCCCAGCGGCAGCGACTTCCCAGGCTTCAGCTTCGGTTTCTGCGAGTACAGGGGAGGGTGATGCGGAGCTGGCCCTGGCCCGTGCGGGATCCGCGTGTGGCGGTGACCCTCCGCGGGCCGTACGCGCCCCACACCGCTCCCGCCCCCCGGGTCTGCTCCGGTCCCCGGTCCGCACCTTCCTGGAGGTGTCGGGGCTGCAACTGAGGCGTGAGCAACCGGGGTGCGGGAGGGGCCGGCCCTCAGCCTCGGCCAGCAGGCACTCCTGGTACAGCGGGGACTTGACGAAGCGCGCATAGCTGTCGAACTTCATCAGATTGAAGATCTGCGGGGCGAGTGGGTGTGGGCAGCAGGTGGTGGCGGGGGGAGGAGGACCGAGGCTGCAGGGCTGGGTGCTGCCGGCACCTCTGGTGCCCGCAGCCCACAGCCAAGCCCAGGTCCCGACCCCTCCTTTCCTGTGGTCTGCCCTCTTCCTCTTCTCTTGGCTCCGCCCCCGAGCCAGGTAGACCCGTCCCGGCCCATCCTTCTAGGGCCTGGCCTCTGACTCCCTAGACTTGGCTCTGGATCCAGGTTCGCCCCTTCACCTCACGATCAGACTCTGCCCTGTCCACTGATGTCCCCTCTCAGCCTCGTTTGCCCCTGGGCAGCACTCACCTGAAGCTGCTGGGTCCGAAACATATCGGGCCGGGGCTGGGCCAGGACCTCCTCGCTGAGCCAGGCCTGCCTATCGATGTTCACTGGGCTCAGAGCCTGGCTGGACAGGAACTCATGGTAGATGTTTTGGGCCTCCTGAGCTAGCTAGAGAAAGAGGGAGAGGAGGTGGTCAGGGGCATGCCCCAGGCCCTAGTCCTCACCCCTCCTTCCCGTCTGCCTCTCCACCTGCTGGGTGTCACTGGCTGGGATCTGTTGGAAACGCTCACAGGCCTTCCAGAAAGTGACGTTCTCTGCACTGAACTCCTTCTTCAGGAATTCCTGGGAGGAGACGAGGAAGACCTTCAGACACAGGCTGGATCAGAAAACTGTTCAAAGATTGGGACAGACATAGGGCCAAGACAGCAGACAGGCAGATGGTGCCGGATCCGGAGGCACAGAAAGGAAACGAGAAGCAGAGAAGACAAGGAGAAGGAAGAGTTCCCAGCTTGGCGATGAGGGAGAAGGTGCCAAAAGAAGACTGACGACGGAGCAGGGAGAAAAACCCACTCTAGCCAGCCTGGATCCGGGTCTATGCCCTCCCCAGCACCCCCCCTCCCGGTCCCTGCTGTGGCATATGCCATCTGCCTTCCCTCCATTCCGCCCCACCCCGGGCTTACCGTGAAGTAAGCCAGGCCCAGGGGGTCTTGCAGCAGACGTTCAAAGGATAGGGCCCAGCTGGCCACAGGCTGCTCCTCTGTGGAGAAGGGGCTGCTGGGGCCGCTGGGGAGGCTGTGGATGCTAAGGGAGCTGCCTCGGCCTTCACCCTGGCCCTGGGAACCGGCACTGCTGCTCAGCTCTGCAAGGGGACAGAGAAGTAGGGGTGAGACTTCCTTCCTTCTCAGGCTCTGCCCCAGCCCCTTGCAGGTAGGTGTTCACTCTGCAGGTATATTACCTGAAAAACAGCAAGTGGCAGGGGTGTTCCTACTCACTTCCACCACCCCCCCCGCCCCCCATGCCTCATCCGTGTTCTACCACTTACCTCCATCGGAGACAGCGAGAACCTAGGAGAGACCCAAGGCAGAACGTCAAAGCAGAGCCCTGGGTAGGCTGGACCTGTGTTCTCTACCTGGGAGTCATCTGGATAGCCCAGATAGTCGTTGCTGACAGGGTTCTGGTCAGGCTATCCTGGCTTCTTTTCCAATCACTGTGTGCTGGGACTACCTCAGGTCCCTTCTGGTGGTCCCTGGTCCCCTTCCCTCTTACCCTTTGCTAGGTGTGCAGAGAGTTCAATCTTGCCAGTTACTATTTGTGTATCTTCCATCTGTAAATAAGGGATGATGCTACACATAATAACTTTCTTCCTGGGGCTGTGTACAATATATTTATAGCACCTCAAACCCTGGCTAGCACACACTGAAGGCTATATCAATACTTGTTGTCTTTGAAGAAGAGGTATTTCTGTAGCCAGTGATCTCATTGAGCTGTTTCCTCATGGGGTACTCCTTCTTCCATAAGTCCCAATTTACCTTGACAGGGCACAGGGTGCTCTGTTCATGGCACAGAGCACAGGGTGCTCTGTTCATGGTGCAGAGCAGGGGCCATCAAACTTTAGTATAGCATAGCCAGGAGCATCCCAGCTCTGAGTTCAGCTTCAGTAGATGCAGGATGGGGCTAGAGGCTTCCCATTTTATTTATTTATTTATTTATTTATTTATTTATTTATTTATTTATTATTTATCTTTTTGAGACAAGGTCTCCATGTAGCCCCAGCTGGCCTTGAACTCACAGAGATCCTCCTGCCTCTGCCTCTCGATTGCTGTGTTTAAAGATGTGCACCACCAAGCTCGGTTAGGCTCTCCATTTCTTTCTTTCTTTTTTTCTTTTTCTTTTTTTTTTTTTTTGAGACAGGGTCTCCTGATAGCCCCGGCTGGCCTGGAACTCACTCTTAGACTAGGTTGGACTTGAACTCACAGAGATCCACCTGGCTCTGCCTCCTGAGTGCTGGGATTAAAGACATGTGCCACCATGCCCGGCTTAAAGGTGGTTCTTAGCTGACATGTGGGTGCTGGGAATCGAACCCAGGTTCTCTGCAAGAGCAGTTGGTACTCTTAACCGCTGAGCCATCTCTCCAGCCCCCTAGGCTCTCCATTTCTTTTTTTTTTTTTTAATTTTTATTTATTTATTTATTTTTATGTGTATGAATGTATTGTCTGCATGCAGGTCTGCGCACCCGTGTCGTGCGATGCCGCGGAGGTCAGAAGACGGTCTCGGATTCCCCTGGAACTGGAGTTCTCCCGGAACCGGAGTCACAGACGGTTCTCAGCCGCCATGTGGGTGCTGGGGATCGAACCCGGGTCCTCTGCAAGAGCGGTCGTCGCTCTTAACCGCTAGGCCATCCCTCCAGCCCCCAAGGCTCTCCATTTCTAACAAGCTCCCAGGCAATTCTGTTGGTGACCCAGAGACTACAGTATGAGAAGCATTGTTGTTCAGGCCAATTCTATTCTCCCCTACAATGTACATTAACGCTGACTTAGCTGGGAATTTCAATCACTGCTGAAACAGAACTTCCATTCCCCCCTGAAGTATTTCTTGCAGTGTTTTTCCCCCCCTGGTTCCTTTCCTACTTTCCTAGTTCCCTCACGCCCGGTGGCCTCTATGCCTCCCGGGCCCTCTCCTGGGACCCTTGCCTCCTCCCAGCCTCTTAGCTCCCGCCACATACAGCCAACTTCGTGTCTTCCTCCAGATGTCCCATAAGCTATTCAGCCAGTCCCAAATGGGCATCTCTTCTGTCCCCACTACTAGTCCTGAAACAGCTTCCCCGTGTCCTCTCATCACCTAGACCCTCACAACTCCTGCCCTCCCTCCTTCCATCCAGGCTTTCACTAGGCCCTGTCACAGGAGCCTTTCTATGCGCACTGGAAACAACCCTGGGAAAGCCTCTCTGCTCGCTCTCCCCACCCCTGCCCTGGGAGCACCAGGTTATATGTGAGTCAGGATTAGTCTGCAAGATATTGCAGGATATTATTTGGCCTCAAAAAGAAAATAAGCTTACAGGGCCTTCCTATGCTTGAAAATCAAGATATTTTACATAGAATCACATTTTTCTATCCCCTCTTTAAGACTGATGTTCAAGGTACCATATACTTAACATAGCAAATCTGGCTGGCACTGAGCAGCCAGGGGCTTTCCCTACGAGGGCTCTCACTCCTCTCAAAGGACTCTGGGACCGGGGTAGTGCAGCCATAGTACTTCTGAAGGCAACGGCAGGCGGTGGCACCTCAAACTGCCTGAATTCAAAATGTGTCCTGTGTGACTGGGCAAACGCTACTTCACTTTCTCTTTGCCTTAACTTTGTCATCTCTAAAAACTGGGCAGATAATGGCCCTGATTTCAAAGGATTGCTTCAAACAAGTTAAACATGAAGTAAATGTGAAGAACATCATAGCTATTGTTACTGCATTAGCCCTGATGCTCCTGGAAGGACAGCAAAGAACAGAGTGTTGGGGTCGCAAGAAAAGGATTCAAATCCTAGTTCTGATTTTTTTCTGTTTTGCTCCTATTGGAGTCTCTCATTTGGTGCCTGGTGGTTGAGCAGGAAAGAAAGTTTGCAACTGTCTGTGCTGGGTGTGGGACCCGCTCCCCTCCACACCGCACCCTGCCCTGGCTTGCTCTGCCTGGCACTCCTCCAGATGACCCTCCGCATCAGTCATCTGTCTTCCGATCCAAGTCTCAGCACTTCCCACAGCTATCAGGAGAAAGTCCTGATTCCTCAGGGTGGAAGGCAGGTATGAAGAGGGACACTGGAGGCCTTGGAGGATAGCTGACGTCCCTAGGCAGCCTGCTGGCTCTCTGCAGGAGCACCTGCCTGTGCCCTCTCTGCAGGAGCACCTGCCTGTGCCCTTCCACGCCTTCCTCCCCCAGCTGCTCCTAGCTGCAGGGCCTGTGCCACCTGGAGCGTGCTCAGCCTCCGTGCTGCCCTCCAATACTGAATCAGCCTTTTCCTTGTCCCTCGCAGGGCAGGAGTCCCAGACATGAGCAAAGGTGCTGGAACTGAAGCCAACCTACATTGGATTTTGTTTCATTCTCGAGGATCTGTTTCTACATTTTTTTTTTTATGTGTATGAGTGTACTGCCTACATGCAGGTTTCTGCACCCATGTTGTGCAATGCTGCAGAGGTCAGAAGAGGGTGTCAGATTCCCCTGGAATTGGAGTCAAAGACGGTTCCTAGCTGCCATGTGGGTGCTGGGAATCAAACCCAGGTCCTCTGCAAGAGCAGTCAGTGCTCTTAACTGCTGAGCCATCTCTCCAGTCCCGTTTCTACATTTATGTTTAATTGAATCCCTGTGTCCTTAAGTAGGCTGGTTCCTGGATCCTCCCCAGGCCGTCCCCCACCTACTGTTCTGCCCTGGACCTTATTCCTTGACCCATCTCAGTACAGTTGCTGTTGTCAGGTTACAGCAAAGCCCCTGTCTGTGCCCGGCTAAGGACCCCCTCCAACAGCACTGCTTCCCTCTCCCTCTCCTCCACCTCACACTTCATCGAACTTCTATTTTCCCCACACCCCCACACTCCTGCTTCCTGTTTTTCTGTTTCTTCTTGCCTGAGTACTTCTACATCCCCTCGGCCCTGCTCCTAGATCCCTACCCATCAGTCATCACAAATGTCAGTCTCCACCCTTCCCTTCCCACTACACCTATGCCCACTCATGCCTAGGCTTCTCACCCCTGCAACCTGCTGGGTCGCAGAGCGCAGGCCTGGGAATGGAGTCCTTCTGGGAAACCAGAAGCTCAGGGACCCTCTGGGACCTTGCACTCTAAGCAGCCCCTGGGTGCTGGCCAAGGGCTCCCTCACCACTCTGTGTTCTTGAGGCTTTATGTTGCTGCCTGAGGGTTTTGTTCCAGCCTTTCTTGCCCCACTGGTTGACAGTAGAACTGGGACTAAGCTGAGGGAGGGACAGAAATCTAGCACCGGGAGATGGGGTGGGGGACAATGAAGAACAGAGCCCAACTCTAGTGCAGCCAATTTAGAAGTTGGAGTGAGTTCTCTTCCTCGAGCATCATTCTCCCTGGTACCTCACGGCACAGTGGGATCCAAGCCAGGACTAGCTCAGGCTACCAGGTGTGGGGAAAGTTGGGTGGAACAGTGACTCCAGCTCCTGCCTCAGCCAGCTTGAGAGAAGCGGTGAGTGAACGGAGGAAAAGGGGAAGAAAAGATAATAAGGAAGGGCGTGGCGGCCTGTGAGGCCCTCAAAGCACAATCCGACCAGGTCAGGCTTTAGCTTGCCATGCTTTGTTCTGAAGAAGTGACTTGAAGAGCCATCGGACACTGAGGATGCCACACAAAATTTCCCCAGATCTGGCTGTGTGATAGGCACCCATATTTTCATTCCATCCTAACACCAGATGGTCTTGTTCCTACTTTACAGATGAGGAAAAGGAAGCCCAGAGAAGTCGTGCAGCCAGAAAGTGGCAGAGCCAGCATTCAGAGTCCAGTTTGCCTGTCATCTCTAGAGTCTGAAGTCTTCTCTCCCCCCATCCTGCTTCCCTTTATAGATGGGGGAGCTTGGAGGTGCAGGGATACAGTGCTAGGAGAACAGGTAGACAAGGCCAGAGGAGGTGAGACCCCAGGGGCTCCTCTTGAACTGTGTCCCTAGAGGGTTCAGACTTCAAAGAGAGTAATAACTGACTGGTCAGTCCCTCAGACTTTCTCTAACCCTGACCTGCAGCTCTTACCCAGGCAGAGCTTGATTCCGTTACTTTCACCCATGGTCTTTGTGCCTTGCCAGGCTGGGGCACCAGAACTATAATCATATTTCACTCTTGAGGCTCTGAGATTCTCATATGGCTGTCCATATAGCTCTAGATTCCTGATCCCTCCAGCCTGTGCCACCCTTGTGGAGCTGTCCCTCAGCCTTGGTGCTCCTATAATGTAGTCCTGCACTGGAGCGCGCCCCGAGTTGGACGCCAGGAGCAGAGAGGCACAGGGGCCTCTTGCAGGTCTCTGTGGCAAGAGGGGACACTGCCTGAACCTCACTCTGTCTTCCTGTGTAAGTCTCCCCTTCGAGCTTGGACATCTTTTTTTCTTTCTTTTTTTCTTTTTTTGAGACAGGATCTCCCTGGAGTGCCAGATGGCCTGGAACTTGCTATGTAGACCAGGCTGGCCTTCAATTCACAGAGATCCACCTGCCTCTGCCTCTCAAGTGGTAGGATTAAAGGTGTGCACCACCATGCCTGGCTAGTTTTTTGAATAGATAATATATATATATAGATATATATATATATAATACATATTTTTTTTTTTGGTCTGTTTTTGGAGACAGGGTCCTCCCTCTGCAGCCCCAGGCTTGGTCCTGAACACTCACTGTGGTAGACCAGGCTGGGCCTTTAACCTAACTCATTTTAACGCCACAGAGATCCCGCCTTGCCCTCTTTGGTTTTGGGCCTCTACTACCCTCCACCTGTCCCCCAGGTGCTGGGATTAAAGGCCCGTGTCACCACAAAAACATAACAGCCCGAAAGTTTGTATATCTTTCTAAGGACAATCTTCCTACTATAGCTTTAAAAGCGAATATGGGACAGAGGGCAGGCGGGATCCTTATTTGGTGAGTCCAAGGCCCAGCCTGGTCTACAGAGTGATTCCAGGACCCAGCTGGAGCCTAAAGGGAGACACGGTCTCGAAAAGACCAAAAAAAAAAAAAAAAAAAAAAGGCTAAATGGGCAAGAATGTGGTGGTGGTCAACCCTTTAAAATAAATAATCTCAGCACTATGGGAGCAAGAGGCAAGGCGGATCCTCTGTGATTTCAAGGCCATCTTGGTCTATAGAGTAAGGCTCCAGCCAGCCTGGGACTAAAGGGAGATCCTAGCCTGTTCTCAAAAAAATACCAAAAAAAAAAAAAAAAAAAAAAAGCTAATGGAGAAGATAGTTTTCCTTGCCAGGGCTCTCAGGCATTTTCTATCCCTGACCTTCAATTCTTAACCAAACCAGAAATTCATTCTAGTATTTTGACCTATGTCCTTTGTGGCTTGCTAAATTGGGGGTTGCTCAAGGGACAGGGATTGGGCTGATGACCTGAGTCCTCGGTGTCTCAGGTCATCAGTGGGGTGATACAAAGCAGTCCCTGGGTGAATCAGTGAGTGCACAAATGAAGTGGCAGCTGGGGCTGTGTGAAGGTTTTGCTAGGAGGGGCTAGGAGCCTTCTATAAATGACAGGTTTCATTGCAAGCTCCTGACAAGCTGAGTGGCAGAAAGATGAGGCTGGGGACTGACATTGCCTTAGCAGGGATGGTGCTGGATGAGGAGGGAGGGAGCCAGAACCAGGCAGTGCTGGGGAGGCAGGCAGATGTTGACCCTTCTGCCCAACAGCACATCATTTTTTATTTCTCTGAGCCTCTCCGATAAGGTCACCACTGGAAGGAACCAGAGGACTTTCCTACAGGCACCTCTCCATCAATATCCTCACCACAGTCACCCATGGCTGCCCACTCCTTGCTCCAGCCAAGCACTTTCTCATCAAGCCTACAGCAAGAGGGCACTCTGTGTCCCACGAGATCCATGATATCACGGAGAGAATTCTGAACTGGCCCAGGATGGGGAGAGGTACACCTCTGAGTGACAGGTGCTGAGAGGCATGGGGGCAGCTGGGGGCCTGACAGAACTTGTGGCAGAACTTGGGTCACCCTCTTTATTCTGAATGACTTGTGCATAGACAAGCCATGGTCTGTCTCCAGCCTCCTCAGCTTGCCTGCAGAACTTGGTACTGTTTAAGAAGATCCATCTAGCTCTGTAGACTTGAAACCTAAGGAAGAGCAGGCCAAGCCCCATGTGTACTCAGGGTGGTACTGTAAGCCAGGCAGATGGGCTCTTGGACTTTCAAAATTGGGTTGGTGGTAGAGGTAAGTGGGATGGGGGCTCAGCTAGCTTCTGGAATTTGTCTCTTTTCCACATAAATAGCATGGAGGTTGGCAACAAAGGAACACTAGAAGGAGAGTATGGGGACAGGTCTTGGGAATTATGAAGCATAAGTGGGGACTAGGTTGGCTCAGCTTTTTGGTGAGGTGGGAGATCCTTACAGAGGGGCTGAGATCATAGGGGCTATGGAGCTGACATTTCCACAGCCTTTGCAAGTGGTTGAGGATCTCAAATTCATCATGCTCTGTAGTCTACAGGACCGTGGTCCATTCCAACTTCATCTTACAGACGACAAAAATAGGAAGAGACTCTTCCCAGGGAGGGACAGCAAGCTAGAACCCAAGTCACTCTGGTCCACCAGCTTTGTTTAAGCTGGGGTAAGGGAGGGGCTGGCAGGATGCTGTCTGGCCTTCCTGGAGTTGTTTGGTGGCTCTGCCAAGTAATTCAGATCACCAAAGAGAAAAGAGAGTCTCAACACAACCTGCTCCATCTGCTGAATGAATGAGAAGAGCCAGACCCTCTGAGGGAAGTTCTAAGTAGGAGTTAAAGAGCCCTGGGGGGGCTGGAGAGATAGCCTAGTGGTTAAGAGCGCCGACTCCTATGCAAGAGGACCCGGGTTTGATCCCCAGCACCCACATGGTAGCTGAGAACCGTCTTTAACTCCATTTCCAGGGGAATTCTGACCTCTGCAGCGTTGCACGACACGGGTGCACAAACCTGAATGCAGACTGCACATTCATACACATACGAAAATAAATAAATAAAAATAAATTAAAAAAAAACATTAAAAAAAATAAAATAAAGAGCCCGGAGAGAGTGTAAGGTGATTCGGCAGCTGCAGCTGGGGACATCTTATACTCAGAACACTCCATACACACACACACACACACACACACACACACACACACACACACACTTCCTGGAAGCCTAGGAATAGAATAGGCAGGACCTGTTCATCCTGTCTCTCCTTACTGACCCATCTTGGGCTGCCCGGAGAACACATCCAGAGGCAACACTCAGGATGCCTCTGGAGCAGGGCTATCCAGGGGGTAAGCGACCCAGCAAGACCTGCTGTTAATGAGAGACTGAGCGCTTCGGAAGACTAAAACAGATGGGGGTTCAGGGGCTCAGCCCATTGTGGGTGTGAGCAGGGGGCAAAGAGGTCAGCAAGTCTCCCTGCTCCCCTTTAAACAGCTTCAGATGGGGCTACCCCAGTAGCAGGTATGGAAACTGTGAGTCCAGCCTGTGTGCAGGACCAGAGTCTGTGCCCACTGTGCTACCAAAGCATCCGGAAGGGTCCTGGGGTAAGAGCACCAGGTACCACTGTTACCTGCTTTTTGAACCCAACTTCTCCTGCCTGCAGGCAGCTCCTGTGTTCCTCCCCAACTCTACCGGGTTTGCCTCCTGGACTCCACCCTGGGTGTGCCCACCCCCTCCTTGTGGCCCTGGCTCAGAGCCCGCACTCACCATGCGCCCGTTGGGGACTCCCAAGTGCTTGGGCTTCCCTGGCATACTGCAGCTGATCACAGGTCCCCGCCACGGGGGCCACCTACCACAGGGACTGTGGGCAGCACCGACCGGAGCTCTCGGGGTGGCTGGTAGGCAGTGGAGAGAGCTGGGCTCTGCTCCTGCGGGCCCTCACATCCTGAAACACCAGCTCACTACCTCTTTTCTCTGCCACAGGAAGTGTCTCTATAGAAACCAAACCACAGAAAAGAAGCAAGGTCTGAGAGAGCGAACGCCTCTTCCTACTTGCACACACACACATTCACGCGCACACACACACACACACACACACACGCCGCCAACGCACCCTTGGTAGCACCCCATGTAAGCACCAATACACAGCAGGGGCCTCCTTGTGACCAGGGAGGAGCCTAGAGTGTTCAGGTTCGGCTTGGGAGCTCCAAGGTAATGTGTGAGCACACAGAAGTACACAGTCACACAACCAGGCACCTTTGTATCAGGCAGTCTAGCAGGGGTTGCTGCTGACATGCAGACATGTGCACTGGGTCCTGTGTATCCACACATGTGCTTCATACCATACATGTCACTCCACGCCAATCATGTGGCAGCACCCTCACCTCAGGCAGCTTGTGCATGAAGACTACTCCTGTCCTTAGACACTTATGGGCTATCATCCAATGCCCAGGAGAGCAGATAGGTAGGTAAACACTTTGCATGTGTGACTACACATATGGGTGTGCATGTCATGTCCACATAGGGTTTCCTTCTTAAGGGCACCTGAGCCTACAGACATATACATAGCAAGCTGGGAATACTGGCATATGCAGCAGAAGAAACAGGAGTTCAGGACTAGCTTCAGTTGCATAGTAAGACTCTATCTCAAAAACAACAAACAAACAAACAAAAATTACTTATACATGCATAGTCCCTTGGACAGGTGCATATGACAGGCATATCAGTACATAGGCCTATGTGTGCACCCCAGAGACATGTGTAACCAAGGATGGACATGTTCACCTATAGGTAGGGGAGTGGATCAGTACACCCATTACAAACACGTAAGTTCATCCATACTCACCTAGAAATCTCACCTTGCTATATGACTGTCTTGCTCAGGAGTGCTAGAAGAAAAAATACCATGGACTCAGTGACTTAAATAACAAGCTCTCATCTCTCACAGTTCTGAATGCTGGCATGTCTAAGATCAAGTGCTGGCAGACTTGCTGTCTGGTGAGTTCTGACTTGCAGGTGGCCATCTTTTTGCTATGTCCTCATGTGACAGAGAGTAGAGAAGAGAAAAGAAGCACGGTCTCTCCTGTCTTGTCTATTTACTTATTTATTTACGTATATATTTACTTGTTTATTTGTTTATGCAGGTTGTACATGTGCATATGAGTGTCATGGAATATGTGTAAAGGTCAGAGGACAATTTGTGGGAGTCAGTTCTCTCCTTCTATCATGTGGGTCCTGAGGATCATATTTGAGCCATCAGGCTTGGTGGCAAGTGCCTTTACCTGATGAGCCCTCTCATCAGATACCCCTCCCCACCCCTTCTGAGACAAGGCCTCAGTGTTAGTTAGCCCTGAACTTCTGTGTTTAAGTAACTTTTCTGCCTCAGCATCCCTCTTTCCTGTCTGGGTATAGATGATGATGATGAAATCCTAGAGGATTGTGATGTCACAGAAGAAAGCAGCCGGGTATATGCATGAGTACATGGAGGCGTGCCAGCCATCAACCTGCAGCTTTGGATAGTTATGAAAATGCTCAGAAATGAACTTTGCACCACTATATACATATTAGAGTCTATTTGTTATAGCAGCTAGCATAATCCTAGTTAAATTACCTCTTTCTAAATTACCTCTATTATCTTGCTTCTGGTCACCCAGAAAGGAATTTGGAATGTATAAGTAGGGTTGTTTTAGGGCTGGACAAGTCCCTAAAATGATCTTATTAAAGTGCTTATGGGCTGGGGATGTAGCTCAGTTCGTACAGTGCTTGGTAGCATCCACGAAACATAGGTTCAATCTCCCAGCACTTTTGAAAAAAAACTAGGGTTAATGGTGGAGACTGTAATCCCAGCAATGGAGGTAGGACAAGCAGGAAGTTCAAGGCCATCCTTGGTTACACAGCCAGCATGAAGCCAACTGGATTATAGGTGACCCTGTCTCAAAAGAAACAAACAGCGCCAGCTCGTTCCTGTCATCGCAGCACTCAGGAGGCTGAGGCAGTAGGAGCCATGAGTTTGAGGACAATCTGGGCTGATAAAGTGCCTATGAGGCCAAGGACGGAGCTCCTTAGTGCAGTGTTTGCCTAGATAAATGCAAGGCCCTGGGTTCAATGTCCAGCATCACAATAAATAAGAAGTAAGCAAGTAAATAAAATGCTTGTGAGGGAGTTTAGTGGATGTGACATGACTGGAGCCTGCCTGCTCTGCCATGGATCCCAGCCTCATCCAGGTTTCTTAGGGTGTTTACAGTTTACAAGGTCCCCTCCCAACAGGACTTTGGTCCTCGAACCACTTTGTGACTCATGCTCATCACTCCTGTCTTACAGATCAGAAAAGAGGCTCAGAGAGAAGTGAGTTGTCTGAGGTCATACATCTCGTTAGAGATCTGCTTAGCTACAATATATCCTGGGTGCTGGAACTTGGGTCTGAGTCACCACAATCTAAGTACCAAGAGTTTGATCTTCCTTCCCCCAATGGCCCAGACCCAAGCTTTGCCTAGATTCCTCCTAAATTCATCCACTCCTTGTTGCTTGCCTCTTCCCATCAGTATTAGTTTTCTCATTGTTGTGACAAAATCCTCGACAGAAACGAGTTAAGGAAGGAAGGACTTATTCTGGCTCACAGTTTGAGGATCCAGTCCAACACATCAGGGAAGTCCTGGTAACAGGAGTGTGAGGTGCCTGGTCACAAGCTGGGTCTGCAGACAGGAAATGGACAGAGAAGAGCATTGGTACATAGTTTGTCTTCTCTTTTTTATTCAGTTCTAGAATTCCAGCCCATATACACGGTCTTCCTTATTCAGTGAAACCTTTCTAGAAATACCTTAATAGACACACTCAGATATGTGTCTCGGTGATTTGAGTCAAGTTGACAGTGAAGATGAACCATCACACCATTTTTCCAATATGGAAGCATTGTTTGAGACAGGGTTGAGAGTCCTGCAGGCCTCAAGCTCCTGTAGGTGGGAACGATCTTGAACTCCTGATCCTCCTGCCTCCACCTCCTGAGGGATTTCATGGGTGTGTTACCACTTACTTCTTATTTGTTCCAAACCACTGTGTTCAACATCCTTCTTAGGTTTGCTTCTCTAGTTCCCTTTGCTGAGAATGACTTCCCCTCCCCGGTTTTTCTTCATGACCTAATTCCAAGCTTCTAGAATAAATATTATTTCACTAATTACCTCCTATTCTGGAGATAATTAGCACCATTCCAGATTCTGGAGACTCAGTAGTGATTTTTTTTGGTCTTTTTGAGACAGGGTCTCCCTTTAGTCTCAGCTGGCCTGGAACTCACTTTGTAGACCAGGCTGGCCTTGAACTCACAGAGATCCGCCTGCCTCAGCCTCCCAAGTGCTAGGATTAAAGGTGTGCACCACCAAGCCTGGCTACAGTAGTGATTTTAACAGTAGTGATTATAACATTACTGATTATAACACTCATTGAGGTCCGGTGGAATGTACATGTTCTTGTTTGCACAGGTGTGGGTAAATCTCTGGAATGGTATTCTTGTTGGGAGATGAGAGGCAGAAGGCTTTTGGAGTATCTATATATTCTCTCTGTGTGTGTATGTCAATACACTTATGTATACACATGTATACTTAAAAATATAGTCAACCATCATATCTATAGGATCTTTTTGAGACAGCAGGGTCTCCCTGTAGCCCCAGCTGGCTTGGAACTCTCTATGTAGACCAGGCTGGCCATGAACTCAGAGAGATCTGCCTGCTTCTACCTCCCAGCTGTGATTAAAGGTATGTGCTACCATGCCCAGCCCATCTGCAGGATCTTTATCTGTGAGGTTTTTTTTTTTTTGCCTTTTTGAGACAGGGCCTTCCTGTAGCCTCAGCTGGCCTGGAACTCACTATGTAGACCAGGCTGGCCTTGAACTCACAGAGATCCACCTGCCTCTGCCTCCTGAGTGCTGGGATTAAAGGCATGCGTTACAATGCCCAGCTTTAGCTATGATTTTTAACTAAATATAGATGGAAGATATATATTCAGGAAAAACATCTTTATGGAACATGTACAAACTTTTCTTTTTTTATGTGTATGAATGTACTGTCTGCATGTAGGTCTGTGCACCCCTGTCATGCAATGCCTCGGAGGTCAGAAGAGGGTGTCGGATTCCCCTGGAACTGGAGTCAAAGATGGTTCTCAGCCTCCATGTGGGTGCTGGGGATCGAACCCCGGGTCTTCTGCAAGAGCAGTCAGTGCTCTTAACCACTAGGCCATCTCTCCGGCCCCCAAACTTTTTTTGTCATTCCCTAAACACAACTACTTACACAATTTTACTTTGTATTAAATATTATAAATAGTCCGGGCATGATGACACACACCTGTGAGTTCAAGGCCAGCCTGGTGTACATAGTGAGTTCCAGGCCAGCTGAGCCTATAGGGAAGACCCTGTCTCAAAAAGACAAGTAGATAAATAAATATGATAAATAATCTAAAAATTATTCACAGTACTTTGGAAGTCAGGAGTGATGGTTGCTTGTCTTTTGTCCCAGTATGGGGGAGGTAGAGAGGCTGGTGGACCTTTGTGAATTCAAGGCCAGCCTGGTCTATATGGAGAGTTCTAGGCCAGTCAAGGATAAAGAGTGAGATCAAAACAAAAAGAAACAACAAGAAAAGTATATAAGAGTATGCACATAGGTTATACGCAAACACTGTACCATTTTATACAAGGGATTTGAGTATCTGCGGATTTCGGTTTGGGATGGAGGGAGGGAGCGATACTGGAACCAGTCTCCCGTATATAACAAGGCACAAATTGTATATGCAGTTATGCTACTAGCTCGGCATGATGGTGCCCGTCTGTAATCCTAGTATTTGGGAGGCTGAAGCCAGAGAATTGTTATGAGTTTGAGGCCAGCCCGGTGCAACACAGTGAGTTCAAGCCAGTGTGGGCTGCAGATGACCCTGTCTCAAAAATAAAAAAGCTTCTTTTATAAAAAATTTATTTATGATGATGATTATTATTATTTTGGTCTTTTTGAGACAGGGTCTCCCTGTAGCTCCAGCTGTCCTGGACCTCAACCATGTAGACCAGGCTGGCCTTGAACTCACAAAGATCTGCCTGCCTCTGCCTCTAGAGTGCTGAGATTAAAAGCGTGCACCACCATGCCCAGCTAAAATTTTATTTATTTTTTACGTGTATGAGTGTACTGTCTGTATGTAGGTAAGTGCATCCGTGTTGTGCAATGCTGTGGGGGTCAGAAGAGGAACTGGAGTTAAATACAGTTCTTAGCCACTATGTGGGTGCTGGGAACCCAGGTCTTCTCCAAGAACAGTCAGTGCCTGGAGTCGTGGCGCACGACTTTAAACCCAGCACTCCAGAGGCAGAGGCAGGCAAATCTCTGTGAGTTCAAGGCCAGCCTGCATAGTATCTACATAGTGAGTTCCAGGATAGCTGGGGCCACAGGGAGACCCTGTCTCAAAAAGACAACAACAACAACAACAACAACAACAAAAAGAACAGTCGGTGCTCTTAACCGCTGAGCCATCTCTCCAGTCCCATAAGTAAGCTTCTTAAACTAAGTGTACTGGCAGCCTGTATCTATAACAAGAGTAATTCAAAATACATTGGTGTATATTAGTGGTTAGGCCAAGGCTAGAAGGCAAAGGTCCACTCAGCTCTAACCCCTAGTCCTCTTGCGAGAATATGGGCCTATGGATTTCTTTTATTTTAAAAGGTTTGTGTGTTCACGAGTGCATGCCCATCAAAGCCAGAAGGCATTGGTCCCCTGGAGTTGGATTTACACTGCAGCTGAGAGTGGCCTGAAGTGGGCTTTGGGAGCAGCAAGCACTCTTAACAGCAGTTAAGAGTGAGCCAGCTCTCGCTCCAGGATGATTTCCCTGCAGAAATCAGGAATTCTAATGTGAATTTATGTATCGTAACTAAAAATTGATGCCAGTTAAATTTTTTACTGAAATAGCACTAACAGGTAAAATAAAAACTATTTGGCTACATCCTCAATTTGGTTTCCAACTTCTAAGCCAAAACCAGCTAGCTGTGCCGAACCTTTCGTGGGCACTCGGTGTTGCTAAAAACAGGGGCACTCTGGATCCAGCAGGCTTCTAGACCTTCACTGGGGTCCCAGGCTAGGTTTGCCCTTCCTGCTTTATTCCGTCCTGGTCTGAAGAATTTAGGGGTAGTGGAGACCCTCAAATAACAGGGATCTTTGTGTCCAGAGTGTGGCCTCGGCTGGGGCTGATAAAGCTAGAGATAGCTTAAACATTCGTCCCACCCACGGAGTCCAAGGTGGCTTGGGGGGTGAACTCCAGGCTTTCTACGTCACTTGAGGGCTGCTTTTTCCCACTGAACTGAAAAAGGTCATTTCAAAGCAGGATCTGTGGTCAGAGGCCTAGGACTGAGTACCAGGCTCCGTCTGTGCTGCCTGCGCAAGCAGCCCATAAAAACTACAAGTTCCAGGAAGGCCCTCTTCGAACTAAGCCCGCGCTCGCGCTACTCCCGGGCTCAAACAGTCCCTCTGCTTCTTGTTGGCTAGGAAGCTTAACGTGCTGCTCCATGATTGGTTGGCTCTCTAGTCCATCGTAAGAACGCCCTGCTGTGGCCAGTGGGCAGGCGTTCGGGAGCCTCCAAAGTTATGTAACAGCGCTCTACCAGGACAGAGGGCTGCTTAACCAGTAAGATTACCGCCTTGCGAGCTGCGGGGTTTTGCTTTTTGTCTCTCTGATGACGCTGGCTTGGAGGGCTTCCGGCCGGAGGCCATTTGAAAGGACACCGGAAGGCGGAAGTCCTAGACCGGAAGTGGCCCTGAGAGTGAGGGAGAATGGCGGCGGAGGCCTGGCTTTGGCGCTGGGGCTGGGGCTGGGGCCAGAGCTGCCCAGGGAGGCCTGGGCTTCCTGGCCCCGGCCCAGGCCCCGCCACACTTCTACATTTTCTTCTGTTGCTGGGCCCTGTGGCTGCGGATATCACTGACGGCAACAGTGAACACCTCAAGCGGGAGCATTCTCTCATCAAGCCCTACCAAGGTGAGGCGCGGGGCAGGGATGAGTGGAAGGTGAGCAGGAGCGGCTGGCGCGGGTTGAAGTAGAGCGTTCTCTTCTTTAGCAGACCGGGCCTGTGCGTTTCTGGTACTGCTTCTTAGGCATCTCCCATGTCGGTCTCTGCCCACAGGGGTTGGTTCCAGCTCCATGCCTCTTTGGGACTTCCAAGGCAGCACTATGCTTACGAGCCAGTACGTGCGTCTGACTCCTGATGAGCGCAGCAAAGAGGGCTCTATTTGGAACCACCAGGTGAGTCTTTTTCCAAGCTAGATACACCGTTCAGTGATCCACTCAGCCCTGCTATAAGTCCTGGTCACTCAAAGCAGTAAGAGAGAATCCGTATTGAGTAGTTACTATATGTGAAGCTGTGCTTGACACTTGACAGTTTTCTCCTTGAAGTTTTTCAGAAGCCATGCAAGGTGAGTGATGATGTCTCTACTTGAATGACTAAGAAGCAAAGACGAAGAGTTGAAAGTGCCTTTCCCATAGTCACTTAACCAGAAATTAGTGGAATTGTCAAACTGTCTAAATTGAACCCCCTTAATAGTGGGAAGAACGAAACAAAGTGTATCCTTATGTTTTGCTCTGTGACCTTACCATTCCTTATTTAATTCTCAGAGTGTTTCAAGTAGATGCATATGAGGACCTTTTGCAGGCAGTGAGTGTGACGTAGCAGCTCACTTGCTACATTGTGTCCTTTGGACAGTAGGAGAATCCTTTTGACATGCTTGCAAACCTAGTTCCCTTTCTCAGTGCTTGGTTGAGGTTTTTTTGTTTGTTTGTTTTTTGGTCTTTTTTGAGACAGTGTCTTCCTGTAGCTCCAGCTGTCCTGGAAACTCACTATGCACACCAGGTTGGTCTTGAACTCACAGAGATACATCTGCCTCCTGAATGCTGGGATTGAAAGTGTGTGCCACCAGGCCTACTCTGGTTGAGAATCACTGAACCTATGAGCAGCTTTTGCATCAGTGCTATTTGCCTTGAAAGTCAGGGAGCTAGAGGTGTCATTGTGAGCAATGGCAAAGATTAACTGCAGCACAGTCTCTATACCGCCTCACCTGCCAGTCTAGCCCTTCCCACTGCCTATGCTATTGGCTTAGCTTTCGCATCATTCTGCTGTCTTGGCCCTTCTGGTTGGTTTTGTCAGTTAGTTCTGGGAGGCCACACTGTTCTTTCTGTTGCCTCATTAGCTTGTCCTCTCAGTACCTCGTCACTTCCTGCCCTGTGCTTTCACAAGGGTTGCTAGGAGCATCTGGGGTTACTTTCCTCATTCAGCTTTTGCTCGGATTCTCGGAGCCAGTGAATGGAAAACGGCATTGTGTCTGTACAATCTGTCCCTTGGTACCTAGCATCTCTAGCTAGTCATGCCAATTGTCAGTTTTGTTCCAGCCTATGTGGCTGCCTTCTTCCCTCAGGACCTTTGTACTTGTTCACTCTGTCTATGACAGTGCCGCCTGGTTCCTAGTTCTGCTTGGTGTGCTGATTCTCAGTTCAAGTGCCACCCACTCAAAGCATTTGATTAACCACCATATCTCCCCCAAATCACAGTCTGTCATGTCACTCTTTCCTACAGCTTTCAGATTTTTTGTTTATCTATCATCTATCTATCTATCTATCTATCTAGCTAGCTAGCTAGCTATCATCTGTCTTACTTTGTGATGCTGAGGATTGAACCCAGGCAAGGATTTTCTCACTGAACTACATGTGGAACTTGCATAATCTTTTTTAGGTGGTTACATAGTCTTATTTTTTCGTAGAAATTAATTCGGGATAGCATTAAATTTTTTAAATCAAGGCACAAATGTCGATAGAACTGTAAGAAATTGGGTTTATCCATAAGGAACAGACATATTCTAGGTAGTGATCTAAATTATGTTTATAGGTAGTTGGTTAGTGTTATCAGTGGCTTGGTGATGTCGCGGGATTTAAGAGCATTCTGCACTGGCCTCTGTTGAATTATTTCCCTTATATCTCTGTTCAGGTCCAGGACTTTTCCTGTTAGGTCCTACTGCTATTCTTTTTTTTTTTTTTTTTTTTGTTGGTCTTTTTGAGACGGTCGCCCTGTAGCCCCAGCTGTCCTGGAATTCAACTCTGTAGACCAGGCCCTGGTCTTGAACTCACAAAGATAACCCCGCCTGCGTGCTACACCCCCCCCCTCCCATCAGGCGTTGGATTAAAACGGTGGTGGGCGCACCCTACCCCACGCCCGGCTAGTCCTACTGCTCTTTTCTATAAATAAGTTTAGTGGGTGCCTTTTATAGTTCTTGAAAGAAATGAACTCTTAGAATTTTCTGTTTATTATAGATGTTTCCAAAGACACACTTCCTTCCTTTTCAGAACTGAAGAATGCCGTTCTGTACTTTGTCCTTCTCTCATCGTTTTTGTTTTTTTTTTTTTTTTTTTTTTTTGGTCCTTTTCAAGAAACAGGGTCTCCCTGTAAGCTCCCAGACTGTCCGCGGAAAACTCGCCTACCCTGTAGACCAGGCTGGCTTGAACTCAAACAACAATCAGCCTGCTCTGCTGCCTCTCGAGTGATGGGATTAAAGCCGGGCGTCCATCGTGCCTGGCAACTAAAGGCAAGTCTTAGCTACTGCCCATATGGGTGCTGGGAATCGAAACCTGGGTCCTACTGCAAGAGTCAGTCAGTGACCTCCTTAAAACCCTGGAGCCATCTCTTCAGCCCACCACTTTTTTGTTTTAATAAGCTTTTCAAGTATATGAGTGCCTGGTGAATTGTGTAACATACCTTAAATTATTGATACCTAGTTTAATTGTGTTATGGTCAAGGATTTCCATACCATGGACAGGCGGAGTTGTTGTTTTGTTTTTTTTAATAGATATTTTATATTTTAATTTTGAATTGTAATGTATTGGTGTGGGTGCTTTGTATATGCAGTCTGCAGGGGGTGCCTCTGGAGGCCAGAAAAGGCCTTGGGATTCCCTGGAGCTGGAGTTATAGGTAGGCGGGGTTCTCTACCAGAACGTATGCATGTTCTTAAAACTGCTGAGCCATCACTGTTCTCCAGCCCTTCTGTTAGTGTCTGTTTTAAGACGTGGAATGGGGAGCTACAGAAGATGCGCTGTAGCTAGATTAGTAGCTGCTGTGTCCCGTTCACCATGCAGCCCACTGGCAGGTAAACAAACGCAACACATGATAACTGTCCAGTTCCAGAAAATGCCATGTCCTTCTTCCTTCTGGTCCTCCACGAGTAGTGCACAAACAGGGTACTCTAGTCATATGGCAAGTAAAACACTCACAATGAGATGGGCGTAGTACACACCCTTTAATGCCAGCACTGCCTAACCGGAGGCAAGCATGCAGATCTCTGGAGTTCAAGGCTAACCTGTGTTACTACCGAGGGTCTAGGCCAGCCTGGGACTGAAGGGAACCCTAGTTTAAAAACAAAGCAAAACTGGTGGGGGCTTGTGGCGCACGCCTTTAATCCTAGCACTTGGGAGGCAGAGGCAGGCAGCTCTTTGTGAGTTCAAGGCCAGCCTGGTCTACAGAGTGAGTTCCAGGACAGCTGGGGCTACAGGGAGACCCTGTCGCGAAAAGACCAAAATAAATAAATAAATAAATAAAACCAAAACAAAACAAAAAACACACACATAAAAAAAGACTTGAATGGTTCTTCAAATGGTCAGACTTGAGGAATCTGTGTTTGCAGAGTGCTTGTTTTCCACTGTGGACTGGAGTGGGCCTTTTGGGTCCTTTAAGTCAAATTTGCTGATTAACTTTGCTTCTTTTAAGTTCTTGTGTTCTTTGTTTTTATTTCTTTTTTTTTTTTTTAATTTATTATTTTATTTTATTTTATTTTGGTGTTTTTGACACAGGGTCTCCCTGTAGTCCCAGCTGGCCTGGAACTAGCCCTGTACACCAGGCTGGCCTTGAACTCACAGAGATCCACCTGCCTCTGCCTCTGCCTCCTGAGTGCTGGGATTAAAGGTGTGTGCCACCACCCCCAGCCTAAGACAGTTCTAGCCACCAGGTGGGTTCTGGGAATCCAACCTGGTCCTCTGCAAGAGCAGTTGGTGATCTTAACTGCTGAGCCATCTCTCCAGCCCAGATTTATTATTATTTTATTTTAGTTATGTGGGGGGAGGGGTATGTGCACATGAGTGCAGGTGCCCATGGAGGCCAGAGGTGTTGGATCCCCAAGAGCTAGAGTTGCAGTCAGCTGTGAGCCTCCCTACATGGGTGCCAGAAACTGAACTTGGGCCATTTGCAAGAGCAGTATGAACTGCTGAGCCATTTTTCCACCCCTGCCTCCTTGTTTTTATCAGTTATGTAGAGAGATATGTTAACATTTTTGTGCTAGATTTTTGTATCTTTGTAGTTCTGCCAGGCTAAATTAGGAACACTCACGCTTAGATTTGTTGTATCTTCTGGTCAGTAGAATCTTTTGTCATTAAAGTCTCTTTTAAACTTTGTTATTGCTAGAGCTAGGTAAGCTTGCTTACTGGTGTGTATGAATGTTTTACCTGCATGTATATCTGTATACCATGTGCCTACCTGGTACCTATGGAGGACAGAAGATGTCAGGTCCTCTGGAACCATGTGGGTGCTGGGAACCTAACCTGTGTCCTCTGCAAGAGCAGCCAGTGCTCTTAATCTCTGAGCCATATCTCTAGCTGTTTTGCTATTGTTTTTTGAGACAAGATCTTGTGTAACCCAAGCTGGCCTTGAAGTTTTACCCTCCTGAGTGCTAGGATTATCGGAATCTATCATACTTTACTGTAAGCTTGGCTTTGGTTAGCATTTGGATAATGTATCTTTTTATGCCCTTTTGTTTGTCCCATATTTTTATATTTTAATTTTTAAAATTTATTATTATGTGAGAAAGATTGTGTGTGTATGTGCATGGTGTGTGGATGTGAGCTTACATGTGTGTGTGTGTGTGCGCGTGTGTGTGTTTGCACCATGGTGCATGTGTGGAGGTCAGAGGACAACTCTGGGGTTGGTTTTCCTTTCACCGTTATGTGGGTTCTGGCAAGTCTTTTAGTCACTGAGCCATTTTGCTGGCCCCATCCATTTATGTTTAGAATCTTCTCTTATAAATAACATTATACCAGTCTTTTAGGGTATTAATTTTTTTTTTTTAATTCTTTTTTGGTCTTTTTTGAGACAGGGTATCCCTTTAATCCCAGCTGGCCTGGAGCTCACTATGTAGACCAGGCTGGCCTTGAACTCAGAGAGATCCTCCTGCCTCTGCCTCCTGAGGGCTGGGATTAAAGGTGTGCACCACCATGCCCGGCATAACCTTAGTTAACCTTTTAAATTAATAATTTATGAAACCAAGCCAAGCATGCTGGTGCATGGATAGAATCTCAACTACTTGAGAATCTGAAATGAGTGGATAGCAAGCTTGGCCAGCCTGGGCAATTTAGCTTGACTTGTCTATAAACAGACTTTTTGTCTGCATGTAGGTTGGTGCACCCGTGTCGTGGATTGCCGAGGAGGTCAGAAGAGGGCATCGGATTCCCCTGGAACTGGAGTTAAACACAGTTCTTAGCCGCCCATGTGGGTGCTGGGAATCAAACCTGGGTCTTCTGCAAGAGCAGTCAGTGCTCTTAACTGCTGAGCCATCTTTCCAGGCCCCCAACAGTTGACTTTTATAAAAATTTGTGTTGCCAGGTGTGGTAGTGCATACTTTTAGTCCTACGATTTAGGAGGCACAGGCAGGTAGATTTCTGTGAGTTCAAGGCCAGCCTGGTCTACAGAATGAGTTCCAGGACAGCTGGGGCTACCTGCCTCAAAAACACCAAAAGCAAAAAAACAAAACAAAAAAATCCATATATATATATGCATCTTGAGAATATATAATATATATGGAGACAATCTCTCTGGAACACTCATTATGTAGAGCAACTTGGCCTCAGTCTCACAGAGGTCTGCCTGCCTCTGCCTCCTGAGTGTGGGATAAAAAGGCCACTACAACTGGCTAACATATATATATATATATATATATATATTGCCACCATGCCCAGCAAAACTCTTATTTATTTTATGTTTCGGTATGTATCAGTTGCCCTGCATGTTATATATAAGTACATCTGGCCATGCCAATGCCCACAGAGGTCCGGGCGAAGGGCATTGCATAAGATCCCCTGGAACTGGCGTATTACAGTCTGTAGGTGGAATGGGTGTTGGAACTGCAACCGCGTGTCTCAACTGCTGAGCATCTCTCTAGCCCAGAAAAAAAAAAAAAAAAACAAAAAAAAAAGTATAGGGCGTCTACTACTATGCAGCCTCGGATGGTCTTCTAACTATGCCTCAGGCTATTGTAGACAGGCTGGCATCTGAACTCACAGAAATCTACCTGCCTGTTGCCTCCATAAATCGTTTAGGCTAACACTAAAAAGTATGCACTACCCACACCTGGGCAAACACCAAATTTTATTATAAAAGTCAACTGTTGGGGGCCTTGGAAAGATGGCTCAGCGTGTAGTAGAGCACTGATGCTCTTGTCAGACGACCCCCGGTTTATTCCCAGCACCCAACCTTGGCGGCTAAGGAACTGTGTTTACACTCCAGTTCCAGGGGAATCCGCGTGCACCTCTTCTGACCTCCTCGGCAATCTACACACCGGTGCACCAACTACATGCAGACACAAAAGTCTGTTTGTAGACAAGGTCATGCTAAATTGCCCAGGCTGGCCAAGCTTGCTATCCACTCATTTCAGATTCTCAAGTAGTTGAGATTCTATCCATGCACCAGCATGCTTGCTTTGTTTCATAAATTTAATTAAGGTTAACTAAGGTTATGTCCGGGCGGTCGTGGTGCACACTTTAATCCCCAGGCCCTCAGGCGGAGGAGAGCCGGTTTATCTCTCTGAGTTCAAGGCCAGCCTGGTCTACATAGTGAGCTTCAGGCCAGCTTGGATTATAGGGTTACCCTGTCTCCAAAAAAGGACCAAAAAGAATTAAAAAAACAAATTAATACCCTAAAAGACTGGTATAATGTTATTTATAAGAGAAGATTCTAAACATAAATGGATGGGGCCAGCAAAATGGCTCAGTGACTAAAAGACTTGCCAGAACCCACATAACGGTGGAATGAAAGGCAAACAACCCACAGAGTTGTCTCTGACCTCCACACAGCACATGTTGCAAACACACACACACGCGCCCACACACACACACCTGTAAGCTCATCATTCCACACACACATTGCACATACACACACAATCTTTCTCACATAATAATAAATTTAAAAATTATAAAATATAAAAATATGGGAACAAACACAAGGGGCATAAACGATACATTATCCAAATTTTGCTAACCAAATGCCAAGCTACAGTAAAAGTATGAGTATGATTAGATTCCGATAATCTAGCACTCAGGCGGGTAAATTACTTCAAGGCCAAGCTTGGGTTTACACAAGATCTTGTCTCAAAAACAATAGCCAAAAAACAGCTAGAGATATGGCTCAGAGTTAAAGCGCCACTGGCTGCTTCTTGCAGAGGACAGGGGTAGGTTCCCAGCACCCACATGGTTCCAGGAGGACCTTGACATCCTTCTGTCCTCCATTAGGCACATGGTATACAGATATACATGCAGGTAAAACATTTAATACACACCCAGTAAGCACGGGACAAGCAAGCTTACCTAGCTCTAGCAATAACAAAGTTTAAAAGAGACTTTAATGACAAAAGATTCTACTGACCAGAAGATACAACAAATCTAAGCGTGAGTGTTCCTAATTTAGCCTGGCAGAACTACAAAGATACAAAAATCTAGCACAAAAATGTTAACATATCTCTCTACATAACTGATAAAAACAAGGAGGCAGGGGTGGAAAAAAAAATGGACTCAAGCAGTTCATTACTGCTCTGGCAAAGGCCTAGTTTCAGTTTCTGGCACCCATTTGTAGGGAGTGCTCACAGCTGACTGCAAAACTATAGCTCTTGGGGCCATTCCATACACCTTCCTGGCCCTCCAGGGCACCTGCACTCATCGTTGCACATAACCCCTCCCCCCCCATAACACTAAAATAATAATAATAAAAATTTCTGGGGCTGGAGCAGATGGCCTCAGCAGTTAAGATCACCAACTGCTTTTGCAGAGGCCCAGGTTGGATTCCCAGAACCCACCTGGGGCTAGAACTGTCTTAGGCTGGGGGTGGTGGGCACACACCTTTAATCCCAGCACTCAGGAGGAAGCGGCAGAGAGGCATTTGGATCTCTGTTGAGTTCAAGGCCACAGCCTGGTGTACAGGGCTAAGTTCCAGGCCAGCTGGAAAAAAAAAAAAAAAAAAAAAAAAAAAAAAAAAAAATAAAATAACATAAATAATACATTAAAAAAAAAAAAAAGAAATTAAAAAAAAAACCAAAGAACACAAGAACTTAAAAGAAGCAAAGTTAATCAGCAAATTTGACTTAAAGGACCCAAAAAGGCCCCACTTCCAGTTCCACCGTGGAAAAAAAAGCACTCTTCAAAACACAGATCCTCACGTCTGACCATTGAAGAACCATTCAGTCTTTTTTTTTGTGGTGTTTTTTGTTTTGTTTTGAGTTTTATTTATTTTTTATTTAATTTTGTGTCTTTTCGCGACCAGGGTCTCCTGTAGGCCCAAGCTGTTCCCTGGAACTCACTCTGTAGGACCAGGTGGCCTTGAACTCACAAAGAGCTGCCTGCCCTGCCTCCCAAGTTGCTAGGATTAAAGGCCGTGCGCCACAAGCCCCCACCAGTTTTGCTTTGTTTTTAAACTAGGGTTCCCTTCAGTCCCAGGCTGGCCTAGACCCTCGGTAGTAACACAGGTTAGCCTTGAACTCCAGAGATCTGCATGCTTGCCTCCGGTTAGGCAGTGCTGGCATTAAAGGGTGTGTACTACGCCCATCTCATTGTTTGAGTGTTTTACTTGCATATACATAAGAGTACCCTGTTGTGCATATCGTGGAGGACAGAAGAAGAACTCGGCATTTACTGGAACTGGACAGTTTATGTGTATGGGTTTTTTTACCGCCAGTGGCTGATGGAACGGGACACAAGCAGCTACTTAATCTAGCTACTGCGCCATCTCTGTACTCCCATTCCACGTCTTAAAGACCTAACAGAATGGCTGGAGAACAGTGATGGCTCAGCAGTAAGAATGCATACGTTCTGGTAGAGAACCCCGCCTACCTATAACTCCAGCTCCAGCGGAAAATTCCAAGGCCTTTTCTGGCCTCCAGAGGCACCGGACGCATATACAAGCACCCACAACCAATACATATTCAAAATTAAAACTAAATTCTTTAACACCAAACAAAACAACAATCCGCCTGTCCAGGTATGGAAATCCTTGACCATAACACAATTAAACTAGGTATCAATAATTTAAGGATGTACACAATTACCAGAACACTCATATATTTGAAAGCTTAAAAAAAAAGTGGGGCTGAAGAGATGGCTCAGGGTTTAAGATCACTGACTGCTCTTGCATAGGACCCAGGTTCGATTCCCAGCACCATATGGCAGTAGCTAAGACTGCCTTTATTGCCAGGCAAGATGGAGCCCGCTTTAATCCCATCCCTCGAGAGGCAGAGACAGGCTGATGTTTTTGAGTTCAATGCCAGCCTGGGTCTACAGAGCGAGTTTCCCGTGACCGTCTGGGGCTACAGGCGGACCCTGTCTTGAAAAGGACCAAAAAAAAAAAACAACGAGGAGAGAAGGGACAAAGTACAGAACGGCATCTTTCAGTTCTGAAGGAAGAAAGTGTGTCTTTGGAAACAATTAAACAGAAAATTCTAAGAGTTCATTTCTTTCAAGAACTATAAAGCACACTAAACATTTATAGAAGAGCAGTAGGACCTAGCCGGGCGTGGTGGCGCACCACCTTTAATCCTAGCACTTGGGAGGGCGTTAGACGGCAGGCGGATTATCTTTGTGAGTTCAAGACCAGGGCCTGGTCTACAGAGTTGAATTCCAGGACAGCTGGGGCTACAGGGCGACCGTCTCAAAAAGACCAACAAAAAAAAAAACAAAAAACAAAAAAGAATAGCAGTAGGGACCTAAACCGGAAAAATTCCCCCTGGACCTGAACAGAGATATAAGGGAAATAATTCAACAGAGGCCAGTGCAGAATGCTCTTAAATCCCGCGACATCACCAAGCCACTGATATGATAACACTACCAACTACTATAAAATAACATGCCCAGCAAAACTATTATTTTTTATTTTCGGTATGTGTATCGTGGCCTGCATGTATATAAGTACATCTGTGCCATGCAATGCCCACAGAGGTCAGAAGAGGGCATAAGATCCCCTGGAACTGGAGTTACAGTTGTTAGGTGGAATGGGTGTTAGGAACTGCAACAGTGTCTCAACTGCTGAGACATCTCTCTAGCCCAGAAAAAAAAAAACAAAAAAAAAAGTATAGGGGTCCTCACTACTATGCAGCCGGATGGTCTGCAACTAGCCTCGCCTTTGTAGACAGGCTGGCATTGAACTCACAGAAACATCTACCTGCCTGTGCCTCCTAAATCGTAGGACTAAAAGTATGCACTACCACACCTGGGCAACACAAATTTTTATAAAAGTCAACTGTTGGGGGCCTGGAAAGATGGCTCAGCCGTTAAGAGCACTGATGCTCTTGCAGACGACCCCGGTTTGATTCCCAGCACCCCCTCTTGGGCGGCTAAGAACTGTGTTTACCTCCAGTTCCATGGGAATCCGCTGCCCTTCTTCTGACTCTCGGCAATCCCACTACACGTGCACCAACTACATGCAGACACAAAGTCTGTTTTGTAGACAAGGTCATGCTAAATTTCCCAGGCTGGCCAAGCTTGCTATCCACTCATTTCAGATTCTCAAGTAGTTGAGATTCTATCCATGCACCAGCATGCTTGCTTTGTTTCATAAATTTAAATTTTAAAAGGTTACCTAAGGTTATGTCGGGCTGGTGGGTGCACACTTTAATCCCCGCCCTCAGGCGGCAGAGGCCGGTTTATCTCTCTGAGTTCAAGGCCAGCCTGGTCTACATAGTGAGCTCAGGCCGCTTGGATTCAAGGTACCTGTCTCCAAAAGACCCAACAANGTGGCACACACCTTTAATCCCAGCACTCGGGAGGCAGAGGCAGGCGGATCTGTGTGACTTCAAGGCCAGCCTGGTCTACAGAATGAGTTCCAGGACAGCTGGGGCTACAGGGAGACCCTGTCTCGAAAAAGACAAAAAAAAAATAGTTTTAAAAATTTGTGTTTATGTATTTGCATATGAAAGAAAATTAAGTTCCTCAAGCTGTTTATGATGTGGTAAAGTGGACAGAACATGAAATTTACTGTTTCAGCCATTTTATTTATTTATTTTTATTTTATGTGTTTGAGTGTATTGCCTGCATGTTTGTAACTACACCGATGTCGTGCAGTGACCATGGAGGTCAGAAGAGCATGTTGGATCCCCTGGAACTATAGTAACGGATGGCTGTGAGCTACCGTGTGGATGCTGAGAATGGAGCCCATGTCCTCTGTCTTCCACAAGAGCAGCCACTGTTGACTGCTGAGCCATCTCTCTAGCCCCAGTTTTAGCCATTTTAAGTATACATTTCAGAAGTATTGAATGCATTTTCAGTGATGTATAATTTTCAGTCATCAACACTGTCCATCTCCAGAACTTTTTCATCATCCCTAACTAAACATGTATTGCCTGCTCTCTATGTTCACAGCCTCTCTCTTTTTTTTTTTTTTTTTTTTTGAGACAGGGTCTCCTTGTAGCCCAGCTGTCCTGGAACTTGCTATGTAGACCAGGCTGGCCTTGAACTCAGAGAGATCTGCCTGCCTCTGCCTCCCAAGTGCTGGGATTAAAGGCATGTGCCACCACTCCTGGCTCTCACAGCCCCTATTAACCACTGTTCTATTTTCTGCCTACAAAATTGATCATTTTAGGTACCTCATATAAGCAGAATCATCATTGTCCTTCTGTGTCTGCTTTCTTATTTATTTATTTGTATGAATGTACTGTCTGCATGTAGGTCTGTGCGTCCATGTCGTGTAATGCCTTGGAGGTCAGAAGAGGGTGTCAGATTCCCCTGGAACTGGAGCTCTCCTGGAATTGGAGTTACAGAGGGTTCTCAGCCACCATGTGGGTGCTGGGGATCGAACCTGGGTCCTCTGAAGAGCAGTTGGCGCTCTCAACCGCTAGGCCGTCTCTCCAGCCCCCTGTGTCTGCTTTATTTCATGTAGCACAGTGTCTGGCTTATTTCACAAAGCATTTATCAGTGCTGAATTCTTATGTGTGTGTATCATGTTTTGTTAATGTGTTCATCTGCTGATGGATGGACATTTGGATTATTTTGTCCTTTTGGCTATTGTTAAACAGTGGTGTAGGGCTAGCTAAATGGCTCAGAATATAGAATTTGCCACCAGCCCTAATAACCTGAAATTGATCCCTGGAACCCTTGTGGTAGAAGTACTCCTACAAGTTGTCCTTCAATGTCCACATGCATGCTGTGGAATATTCTCTCTCTCTCTCTCTCTCTCTCTCTCTCTCTCTCTCTCTCTCTCTCTCTCTGTGTGTGTGTGTGTGTGTGTGTGTGTGTGTGTGTGTGTGTGTTAAATAAATATAAACACCAGAATATAACTATTAGAAAGCCTGGCCTTGTATGCAAGTCTGGAATCCTACATGCTCAGGAGGCTAAGGAAGGAGAAATGAAAGTTCAAGGCCAGCCCAAACAATTTTAATAAAACTGTATTTTAAAGCATGAAAAGAAGGTGCTGGGAAAATGGCTCAGCAGTTAAATCATTGGCTCCTCTTGCAGAGGACACAGGTTCACCTCTCAGTACCCACATGGTGGCTAACAGCCTTCAGTAACTCCTGTTCCAGGGAATCTGATGTCCTCTTCTGGCCTCTATGGGCATTGAATGACACAGGGCACTTAGATACACTTTTTTGAAAAGTGAAAAGAGGACTGGGAATGTATTTTTTACAAAAGTTGTGGGAGAGTCAGGTGTGGTGGCATACTCCTTTAATCTCCCTGTCTCAAAAAGATAAAAAAAAAAAGTAAAGGGAAAGCATCAATTTATTTTCAGTTTTTCATTTGTTTCTACATAGGAAGTAAAAGCATAGGCCACATGGTAATTCTGTATTTAACTTTTTGGTGTTTGAGACAGGGTCTCCCTGTATCCTCAACTGGCTGGAACTCCCTGTGTAGACTGGGCTGGCCTAGATCTCATACAGATCCACCTTTCTCTGCTTCATGAGTGCTGGGATTAAAGGTATGAACTATCACTCTAGACCCTGTGTTTAACTTTGTGAAGACAACCAGTGTTTTTCACAGTAATTATTTCTCATTATGTTCTCATCAGAAATGTGCAGGGGTCTGATTTCTCCTCATCAGCACTTGTTTTCTGATTTTTGTTTTAATAATCATCCTTATAGATGTCAGGGACTGTACTGTGTTGTGGTTTGCTTTTCCCTAATAATGATGCTGAGCCTCCCATGTAACCATTTGGGATTTTGTTTTATTTTTATTTATTTTATTTATTTTGTCCTGGAACTTGCTATGTAGACCAGGCTGGCCTTGAACTCATAGAGATCCTCCTGCCTCTGCTTCCCCAGTCCTGGGATTAAAGGCCTTCGCTACCATACCTGGCTCAGGCCAACTTTTTAATTTGAAATAATGGTACAGAAGATGAGTCTGGTGGCATATATTTTGTTTTGTTTTGTTTCGTTTTGTTTTGTTTTTGTCTTTTCAAGACAGGGTTTCCCTGTAGCCCCAGCTGTCCTGGAACTCACTCTGTAGACCAGGCTGGCCTTGAACTCATAGAGATCCTCCTGCCTCTGCTTCCCCAGTCCTGGGATTAAAGGCCTTCGCTACCATACCTGGCTCAGGCCAACTTTTTAATTTGAAATAATGGTACAGAAGATGAGTCTGGTGGCATATATTTTGTTTTGTTTTGTTTCGTTTTGTTTTGTTTTTGTCTTTTCAAGACAGGGTTTCCCTGTAGCCCCAGCTGTCCTGGAACTCACTCTGTAGACCAGGCTGGCCTTGAACTCACAAAGATCCACCTGCCTCTGCCTCTCAAGTGCTAGGATTAAAGACATGCGCCACTACGCCCGGCTTGGTGGTGGCATATCTTTGTAATCCTAGCTGCTCAGGAGGCTGAGCCAGAAGGATCACAAGTTCTGGATCATATAGTGAGTCCAGAATGGCAATTTAGCAAGATCCCATCTCAAAAATAAAAAATAAAGCAGTTGAGATGGCTCAGTGATATGAGCACTTGTTGAGCAGACTTATCAGCCTGAGTTTGAGCCTCTGAACCCACAGAAGGAGAGAGCTAACTCTGGAAAAGTTGTCCTTTGACAACTATACTCATGTTGTGTACCACCCTGTGTGATCCCTGGTGATCCTAGCACTTAAGAGACAGAAGCAGAGAGCTTCAAGTCCTTCCTGAGCTACATAGCAAAACCCTGTTTCAAGACATGAGGTGCAGTAAGCCTGGATTTGATCTGGAATGCTGCAGGAACAAGTCTTACTCCCTGTGTGCAAGTGCACCTCCCTGTTGAGTGGGACAGAGTCTCCATTGGTGTCATGTTTTAGTCTTTGAGGCAGGGTCTCCCTACAGCCCCAGCTGGCCTGGAGCTCACTCTGTAGACCAGGCAGGCCTTGAACTCACAGAGATCCACCTACCTCTGCCTCCCGAGTGCTTACTCTCTTTTGTTTTAAATCACACAACATGTATGCAGTCAAATAGTTGTAGATTTTTACCTTCATATTTACTGTGTTCTTTCTTCCTGAACCTCTGACTTTACATCTGGATTGGGATCATTTTCCTTCACTCCATGAAGAATGAAAAACAGTGTGAGAGGGCTGCTGGTAATTAATTCTTTAAATTTTTTTGTTTTGTTTGTCTAAAACTGTCTTAATTTCACCTTTTTTCTTTATGGATACATTTACTGAATATAGAATCCCATTTTTTTAAAATTTCAATTCTTTCTTGAATATACATTATCTCTTGCTGATTGTTAACTCTTTCGAAGGTAATCTGTTACTTTTTTTTAGCCTCTGGTTGCTGTTAAAATTGACCATCTCTCCACTTCTAGGTCTGCTGTCTATTTTATGTTACTGTAATGAAGTATCTGAAGTATCTATAGTGAAGTATAGCAGGATGCTGGCTCTGGTATGGGCTTCCCCAGCTACATCATCTCAAGGCAAATGGAGTCATGAAGTTTGGGAAGTTTGGGCATGTAATACCAGCACTTAGGAGTTAGGGGTAGAGAGAGCAGGTGGTAGTGTGGTTCTTGGTTCTTTGGGTCAGTTTTAGTGGTTATCCACCTATGTTGCTCTGGTCTGTTGTCTCGTGTCTCTTTTTGGAAATTGAATTATTTGTACCTAAACATTCATTTTGCACATGGGTTATACTCACAATGTCTATGACCTATAGTTCTTTGTCTAACTTTTAATTTTTTTCTGCTTTACTCTGAATATTTTTATCTGACTAGCCTTGAATTCACTCTCTTCAACTGTTTTTAATTTGTTGCTAAATCTGTTGTGTTGTATTTGGTTCTTTTTTTTTTTAATTTTTTTTTTTTGTATGTGCATGAATGTACTGTTTGCATGTAGGTTTGTGCACCCGTGTCGTGCAACACTGCGGAGGTCAGAAGAGGGTGTCGGATTCCCCTGGAACTGCAGTTCTCCTGGAATTGGAGTTACAGATGGTTCTCAGCTGCCATGTGGGTGCTGGGGATCGAACCTGGGTCCTATGCAAGAGCAGTGCTCTTAACCACTAGGCTATCTCTCCAGCCCATGTATTTGGTTCTGAAGTTTGGGGGCATGGCAAACTAGTTCCCTGGAAGCCCAGGCCCTGAGTTCCTATTGGTTTCTTCCTTCTCTCAGTTTTTATTAATATCTTGGATAATTGTGTATCTTAGTATTTTGTTTTTTATCATTATCTGTTGAGTATTGCATTTGTACAACTTGTAGAAAAATTTGAGGCCTGGTGGAATCACAGATCTCACAGAGATCTGCCTGCCTCTGCCTCCAGAGTGCTGGGATTAAAGGCACGTGCCACCATGGTTGTGTTTAACAATTTTTAATTCAAATATAAAAGCTCAGTATATTCTATTAGTAGGGCTTGAGATTTGTTCTTTTATTTTATTTTATTTTTGTCTTTTCGAGACAAGGTCTCCCTGTAGCCCCAGCTGTCCTGGAACTCACTCTGTAGACCAGGCTGGCCTTGAACTCACAAAGATCTGCCTGCCTCTGCCTCCTGAGTGCTAAGATTAAAGGTGTGCGCCACCACGCCCAGCGAGATTTGTTCTTTTAAAAACAAAGCAACAGAGGAAATACAACAAAATGATCTTTTTGCTTTTCAAGCTTTCAAAGAAAGGATCATAGATGGGGCCAGAGATCCATTTACCCAAATGTACTTTCTCTCACTGCCAATAGTTTATACCCATTCTGTAATCTTTTTTTTTAAACATTTTTTTTTTATTTTTTTTTATTCTGCCAAACATGCTTTCCATCTCTTAGTCTTTCTCAATATTTTCCATGGGGAAGTTGACTGTTTTGAGCAGAAGTTCACTGTTTCAGTCAGTTCTTTGATGCAGTATTTTCTGTTGTTGTTGTTGTTTCCAAAATGCATTATGCCCAACTGCTTTGTACAGAAGCTCAGGGGGCCCTACACAAGAAATACTTACAACTGGGTAATTGGCACTAGCATCCACAGATGAGGGATACCATTCGTCGTTTGTTTTTCTGGGACTGTGTTACTTCACTCAGCATGATGTCCTCTAGCTCCAGCCATTTTCCTGCAAAGCTCGTGATGTCGTCTTTCTTTACTGCTGCATAGAACTCCATTGTGTAGATGTACCACATTTTCTCTATCCACTCGTCAGTTGAGGGGCATTTAGGTTGGTTCCAGCTCCTTGCTATTGTGAAGAGAGCTGCAATAAACATGGCCGTGCATGTATCTCTGTGGTGGCGTAAGTCTTGAGGGTACATGCCCAGGAGTGGTATGGCTGGGTCGGGTGGCAAGTTCATTCCAAGTCTTCCAAGGGTTCTCCACACTGCTTTCCATAGTGGCTGTACGAGTTTACATTCCCACCAGCAGTGGATGAGTGTTCCCCTTTCCCCACAACCTCTCCAGCACTTGGTATCATTTGTTTTCTTGATCCTAGCCAGTCTTATTGGAGTAAGATGATATCTTAAAGTGGTTTTCATTTGCATTTCCTTAATGATTAGTGATGTTGAGCAGTTTCTTGGGTGTTTTTTCTCAGACATCTCTATTCCTCGCTTGTGAAGTCTCTGTTTCAGTTCTTTGCTCCATCTTTGAGAGGAGTGTTTGTTTTCTTTTTTCTTGTTTTTTGGAGTTTTTTATTATATTCCTGGAAATAATGCTTTGTCAGATATATATTGCAGTGAAAGTTTCCTCCCCTCTGTGGGATTTTGGCCTTCACTTCCTTGATTGTTTCTTTTGAAGTGTACAGAAGCATTTGAGTTTTGATGAGGTTCCCATTTGTCAATTGTCGATCTTATATCTTGTGCAGCTGCTGTCTGATTTAGGGAAGTCTTTTCCTACGCCTATGTCTGGTATTCTGCTGCCAACTTTTTTCTTCATACAACCGCAGAGTTTGGGGTTTCAGTTGAGGTCTTTAATCCATCTGAGTTTTGACTTTTTGTACAGGGTGAGAGTAGGGTTTTAATTTATTCCATTCTTCTACAAGTGGTGATCCATTTTTGCCACACCACTTGCGGAAGATGCTGTCTTTTCTCCATTGTGGTTTCTTGGGCCCCCTTGTTAAATAGGAAGATGGCTGAAATTGTATGTGCTCAGATTTTAAGATCTTGGGATTTCGGTTTTTTTGTTTCATTGGTTAACAGGTCTGTTTTTTGTGCAGTACCAAGGATGTTTTTTATGACTATAGCCCTGTAGTATAGTTTAAAATCTGGTAGAGAGATCACTCCTGTGTAGCTCTTTTCACGTCAGGACAGGATTGATTTGGCTATTCGGGGTCTTTTGTTTTTTTTTTTTTTTTTTTTTTGTTTGTTTGTTTTCCAAGCCTGTGAAGAAACTCTTGGGATTTTGATGGGGGATTGCATTAAATCTATACAGAGTTTTGGGTAAGGACATTTTACAATGTTAATTTTCCCAATCCATGACATGGGAGGGTTTTTTCCATCGCTGAGTCGTCTTCAATTTCTTTCTTAAGGGTTTGAAATTTTTGGTTTGTAGAGATCTGTGGTCTTTGTTTAGGTTTGTTCATAGGTATCTTATTGTTTTTGAGCTATTGTAAGTGGGAAAGTTCTCTTTGAATTCCTTCTCCAGTTTGCTTGTTGTTTGGGGTAAAGAAAGGCCATTGGATTTTCTAAGGTTAATTTTGTATCCTGGCCACTTTGCTGAAGCTGTTAATCGTGTTCTAGGAGTTTTTCTGGGGGAGTTTTTTGCATCCCTAAGTAAACAGTCCATATCAATCAGCAAATAGGGATAGTTTGACTTCCTCTTTTCCCAATTAGTACTCCTTTAATATCCTTTTGCTTGGCCTTATTGCTCAGCAAGTGTTTCAAGCACTATATTTTGAAGAGGAGTGGTGATAGGGGGCAGCCTTGCCTTGCCGAGTTCCTACCTTTTAAAGGGAATGTTCAGTCATTTCCCCATTTAGGTGATATTGGCTGTGGGTTTCCTGTATATGGCTTTGATTACAGTGAGGAATGATCCCTTCCAATCCAATCCTTCTAGGACTTTAAGCATAAGGGATGCTGGATTTTGTCAAAGGCTTTTTCAGCAGGCATTGGCGATGATGGTGTGGTTGTTGTCCTTCAATCCATTTAGATGTGTTTGATGAGGTTTGTAGTTGATTTTTCGTATGTTGAAACCATACCTGCATCTCTGGTAATGAATCCAACTTGGTCAATGATGGATGAAGCTTCTTGATGTGGGTCTGTAATGCGATTTGCCCAGTATTCTGTTTAGAATTTTTGGCATCTGTGTTCATTAGTTGGGTCTATAATTCTCCGTTTTAGTTGCTGTGCTTTGCCTGGGTTTGGTAATAGAATGATGGTGGCTTCATAAGAGGAATTTGGGAGAGTTTCCCTCTGATTGTATCTTCTAAACAGTGTCAGAAATAATGGTTGTAGGTCTTTTTGAAAATGTTTTTATAGAATTTTGCCATAAATCCTTCTGGGCCTTGGCTTTTTTTTAGTTGGGAGGCTTCTACTACATCCTACTATTTCTTCTATGTATATGGGTCTGTTTAAGCTGCTGGTCTCCTCCTTGTCCAGCTTGGTGATTCCCAGATTTCAGATATTCATCCATTTGCTTCGAGATGTTCAAACTTGGTAGAATATAAGGTTCTTTGGTAATATTCCCATATAATTTTCTTTCTTTGATCTTTTCTTTCCGTGGGGATATTGCCGCCTTTTCGTCACAGATTGTATTGATTTGGATTTTGTTTTCCTATCTTTCTTTTTTGTTAACTGGGCTAGAGGTCTGTCTATCTTGTTTATTCTTTCAAAGAACCAACTTTTGGCTCATTGATTTTTTGTAATTGTTTTTCTTGTTTTCTAGTTCATTGATTTTCTTCCCTGATTTTTGTTATTATTTCTTCCGTCTGTTGCGTTAGGGTTCAGCTGTTGTTGCCTCTCAAGTGCTTTTTTAGCTGTAGTGGTTTAGATCATTCAGTTGTGCTCTTTCTGTTTTTCTAAATGTAGGCACCCAAGGCTATAAAATTTGCCTTTTTCCCCTCTTAGGACTGCGTTTAAGGTATCCCATAGGTTTTTTTTTTTTTTTTTTTTTTTTTTTTTTTTTTTTTTTTTTTTTGCTTTTATTTCTTTCTTTACTCTCTGCTTGAAACCCATTTCATTATTCAAGAGTGTTGTTTGTTTAGTCTCCATGTGGTCTTGTAGGCAGGGAGGGCTGTCCTGGTGTTGATGTTGAAAGCTTCATTGAACTGTGGTCTGACAGGATGCATGAAATTAGTTCCAATCTTTTTGTATTTGTAGAGGTTTCTCGGTGTCCCAGGAGGTGGTCAATTGTTGGAGAAGGTTCCGTGGGGTGCTAGTAGAAGTGGATTCTCTGGTATTAGGGCGGAATGTTCGGTAAAGGAGGTATATGAGGGTCCCATTTTGGTGTATCATTCGTTCAGGTTCAGATGTCCTCTGTTTATTTTTGGTCCTGTTGACCTATCCAAAGGACTCAGTGGGGTATGAAAGTCTCCCACTATGAGTGTGATGGGGTTAGTCTGTGACTTGTGGTCCTGGAGAACTGTCTTTATAAAGTTTGGTGCACCGAGAGTTTGGGGCATATAGATTCATAATTGTGAAATCTTCTTGGTGGATTTTTTCCTTTGATGAAAAATGTAATGGCCTTCATTGTCTCCTTATTCTGATTTCTTTGACTTTGAAGTCTATTGATCCGATATTAAAAAAGCAACACCTGCGTTTCTTTTGGTACCATTTGCTTGGAATATTTTTTTCCAGTCCTTCAACGTTAAGGTGGGGCCTGTACTTGAAGGTAAGATATGTTTTCTCTTCGTGCAAGACAGCATATCGATGGATGCTGTTTTCCTATCCAGTCCTCCCAGTCTAATGTCTTTTGATTGGGGGATGTAGTCCATTAATATTTAAGGTTATGACTGATAGGTTTGTTTGCTTCCATTTGCCTTAGTATCCATCTGCGGTTTTGATTAGGTTTCTACTTCTGCAGGTATGCTTTTATTGATTTCTCCTCTATAGTTGCCGGGGTTGGTTGCTCCTTTCTTCTGTTCTTTGATTTGCTTCAAGTATTTTTTTTTTTCTTGAGGGTTTTTTCTTCGTTTTGTCGTTGTCTTTCATTGTGTTTATGTCATGGAAGATTTTTCCTCTCTCCTTCCACTATGATTGACATTTTTGCTGGGTAATAGTAACCTGGGCTGGCATCCATTGTCCCTCACACTGGAATGTTTGCTCCAGGTTTTTCCTGCCTTCATCGTTTGCATGAGAAGTCCCGTTGTTAGTTGATAGGTTTCCCCTTATGGGTCCACGTTGTTTTTCTCTTGCGCTTTAAGAATTTGCTTTGTTTGGGTGTCCAGCATTTTAACATGATGTGGCGTGGGAGATTTCTTTTCTGATCTGTCTCTTGTGGAGTTCTGTGCTTCTTGGTATTGGTAGTTGGTTTGTCTTTTTTATTTGGGGAAGTTTTCATCTATTATTCTTAGAAGATCTGATCAATACCTTTCCTCTCTGGAGTTCGTTCTCTTCCTCTATTCTATGATGCGGAGGTTTGAATCTTTCAAGTGTCCCCCACGATTCTCCTGTGTTGTCCATTTTTTTTGGTGTCTTTTTAAATTTTTCATAATCTTTCCTTGAGGTTTTTATTGTTCTGTTCTGTGTCGCCTCCAGGGCTGATATTCTTTGTATCTCTGCTTCCTCCATCTGCTTCTAGAGGCTTGGTTTCCATTCCTTCCTCTTGAATGGATGTGTGTTGATTTCCTTTTTTCATTTCCTCTTCTGATTTCGTTTAGAGTGTTTCTATTTCTTTTACCTTTGAGCTTCTCGATCTCTTCTTGTATGCTCTGTTGTGTTGCTGGTGGTTTTTTTGTCTTTTTCATCATGGAACCTTTTACAGTGTTTCACGGTCACTCCTTCCGGGCTTGGTCATTCCTCTCTCTCCTCCGGTCCTCATTCTCTTTTCTTAGTTCTGCTTATATTTGGTTCCTTTAATGATCTTGTAGTTCTTTACAGTATGTTCCCAATTGTGTCTTCTGATGTTGTTTCCTGGGGGCATCCCCGAGGGATACCACTGCAGAGTCAGCCATAGGGGTTGTAAAGCTTGGGCGTGGGATATATCCTGCACCTTCCAGTGTGGTCTCTTCTTCGTGAGCCTGGCCATATGGGCTTCGCCTTGCCTGTATTCCATGTGAGTCTCCTAAATGCCTCTTCACTGGGTGTTAAGGCGTGCTTTGCTTGCCTCCTTCAGATCTTGGTCGTATCTCAGTTGGCGGGAGGGGGGGGGCCCACCTGGCGCTGGGCTCAGGAGAACCAAAAAGAGTCAACACAAGTGTGCCTTTAATAACCGGCTGGGAGGATAACCCGCCCCCACAGCCACTAGATCTAACTAAGCCAAAGAACGCACACCTTTAATCCCAGCTGGGGGGAGTAAACCCAACCGTCACACGCCACTAGCCAATCAAACAAAAGACAGCAGGACCAAAACGATCACAATCAGCTCGCCAAGGCACCCAGTCCTACCTGCTTCCTCTCTTCCTGCCGCGGGCTCAGGAGTCTCTAAACATTTTTTAAATTTTATTTATTTTTATATTTTTTTTTTTTTTTTTTTATGAATTACTGTCTGTAGGTTTGTGCACGCCCGTGTCGGTGCAATGCCACAGAGGTCATAAGAGGTGTCCTTGGTCCCGCTGAACTGGAGTGTCTCTCTGGATTGGGTTAAGTACAAACGGTTCCTTAGCCGCATGTGGGGCTGCGTTGTGAACCCGGGTCCTCGCAGAGCAGTCGTGCTCTTAACCACTAGGCATATCTCTCCAGCCCCATTCTATAACTTAATACGTGTCAGCGTTGCTTTCACAGGCCATTCTAAAGTTAAATATTACATCAGCCAGTCAGCCAGGTGTGGTGGCTGAGGCCTTTAATCCTAGCCTTCGGGAGCAAGAGGCAGGTGGATCAAGGGCTGGTGTGAGTGCAAGGCCAGCCCTGTCTACAAAGTGAATTCCAGGACAGCTGGGGCTACAGGGAGACCCTGTCTCGGAAAGACAAAAAAAAAAAAAAAATACTTAGCATCAGCTTGTTTGTACTATCTGCATGTAGGTAGGTGCACCCATGTTGTGCAATGCTGCGGAGGTCAGAAAAGAGTATTGGATTCCCCTGGAACTGGAGTTAAAGACGGTTCTTAGCCGCCATGTGGGTGCTGGGAATCGAACCCGGGTCCTCTGCAAGAGCGGTCGGCGCTCTTAACCGCTAGGCCATCTCTCCAGCCCCTTGTCTGTACTTTTCAACTGCATCCAAGTCATTGCAATGCTTGAGGAGCGAGAAGAGCATTGGATCTTCTTGGAACTGGAGTTACAGAAAATTGTTAGCCACCAAGTGGGTGCTGGGAACTGAACCTGGGTCCTCTGCAATTAGTATTTTTTTTAAAAAGTTTATTTTTTTTTTATTTTATTTTTATGTGTATGAATCTACTGTCTGCATGTAGGTTTGTGCACCCGTGTTGTGCAATGCCGCAGAGGTCAGAAGAGGGCGTCGGATATCCCTGGAACTGGAGTTAAAGACGGTTCTTAGCCGCCATGTGGGTGCTGGGGATCAAACCCGGGTCCTCTGCAAGAGCAGTCGGCGCTCTTAACCGCTAGGCCATCTCTCTAGCCCTGTTTTGGTCTTTTGAGACCAGGGTCTCCTTGTAGCCCCAGCTGTCCAGGAACTCATTATGTAGACCAGGCTGGCCTTGAACTCACAGAGATCCAACTGCCTCTGCCTCCCAAGTGCTGGGATTAAAGGCATTCACCACCAGGCCCAGTCAGCAGTTAGTACTCTTAACCACTGAGCCATCACTCCAGCTCACTTTACCATAATTTTAGGGATGTGGAGAATGTAAGACAGAGCTGAGTTCCTCCTAGGAGGGCCTTTCTAGTATACTCTTACTTTTTTTTTTTTTAGTTTTTATTTTATTTATTTATGTGTATGAATGTACTGTCTGCATGCAGGTTTGTGCACCTGTGTCGTGCAATGCCGCAGAGGTCAGAAGAGGGTGTCAGATTCCCCTGGAACTGGAGTTCTCCTGGAATTGGAGTTTCAGAAGGTTCTCGGCTGCCATGTGGGTGCTGGGGATCGATCCCAGGTCCTCTGCAAGAGCGGTCGGAGCTCTTAACTGCTAGGCCATCTCTCCAGCCCCTGTACTCTTACTTTTTTAATTCACTGTGCACAAATCCAGCTGGAACTAGGCCTCCTTTTACCTCAGGTTCCTGTTAGAGCTAGTTGTAATCATTTCTCCCAGTTTCCTACAGAATTTGTGACTGTGGCCAGACCATGGAACTGTCTACAACTGGGGAAGCTCAAAAGTTGACGTTCTTGTCATCTGCTGTGCACTAATTCCATGTTCTCAGGCCAGGCTGGGTCCCAGGTGCCTTCTGGTGCATGAAGCTGACAAGTCTCTTAACCGGATTGCCTGTGCTAGGCCATAGAGGTGTTTTAGTTTTTTATTTAAATTCTTCTTGTTACAAAGGTAATATGTTTCATTGTGCTGTCAGGTTTTTGTTTTTCTCAAACCAGGTGCTTTTTCCCTTTAGGAACTGTGTAGCCAGTAACAAGACCAGATCTAATTGTAGGGGAGGGGCCAACAATAGAAGTGGGACATAAACTCATTAATCAACTTTACCAGATTATAAGTATAGGGTAAGAGAACCCAAGGGAGGGAGAGGCTGGAAGGAGGAGGAGTGTTTATATGGGAGTGGGTGCTGGTGTTCCCGGAAGTCAGGCAGGTGCAACCTCTTTAAATTTTTCTAGCTCCTTCCAGTCATTGCCATAGCAGCTGTCAGCTGTCATGGCACTGGGGTCATTACTAAGCAATGGGGTGATGGTGATGGTATTTGAGGCTGTCTGTGGTCATTCTGGCAGCTATCTACTTCAGCTAGCTGACCAGAAGAGGGACTTAGGGCCTACAAGAATCTTGTCCCCCAGATAAACCAGCTCAGGCAGGGCAGAAACTGAGCTAATCTGCCTAGGCTCCTTTAGGGGGCAGAGTACATGCACTGCCCACAGACACCCTCTGACTTGCCGGTCGCTGGCTCCGTCCTGCTGCTGCTTTCTGGTTTTTTCTTCTTGCCTATGAGTGGGGCCGTAGCTCTGCTGGACTATTTTGCAGCTCCCTTTTCTTTATTTTATTTAATTTATTTTTTTTATGTGTATGAATGTACTGTCTGCATGTAGGTTTGTGCACCCATGTCCTGCAGTGCCTCGGAGGTCAGAAGAGGGTGTTGGATTCCCCTGGAACTGGAGTTAAAGATGGCTCTCAGCCGCTATGTGGGTGCTGGGGATCAAACCTGGGTCCTCTGCAAGAGCAGTAGGTGCTCTAAACCACTAGGCCATCTCTCCAGCCCCTGCAGCTCTCTTTCCTTTTATTTTTTCTTATTTAATTAATTTATTTATTTGGTATTTCGAGACAGGGTCTCTCTATAGCCCCAGATGTACTAGAACTCACTCTGTAGACCAGGCTGGCTTTGAATTTACAGAGATCTGCCTACCTCTGCCTCCCAAGTGCTGGGATTAAAGGCGTGCACTACCACGCCTGGCCTTTCCTTCTTTTAGTATCTGTGATAGTCCAAGAACTTCTGAGATTGGCTTTGTTTTTTGTTTTTTCAAATAGGCATCGTTAAAAAGCTGGGATTAGATTGAAGCTGTTGGGTGTGATAACAGGTACCTTGAAGTCCCACTCACCTGTAGGTATCTTTGTCCTCATCTGCATTGAAGTGAATGCCTTCTTTTTTTTTTTTATTTAAATTATTTATTATTTATGTGAATGAATGTATTGTCTGCATGTAGGTTTGTGCACCCGTGTCATGCAATGCCGCGGAGGTCAGAAGAGAGCGTCGGATTCCCCTGGAACTGGAGTTCTCCTGGAATTGGAGTTACAGACGGTTTTCAGCCACCATGTGGGTGCTGGGGATCGAACCCGGGTCCTCTGTAAGAGCAGTCGGCGCTCTTAACCGCTAGGCCATCTCTCCAGCCCCATAAATGCCTTCTTTAATAACTGCCAACTCTTTAAAAAAAAAATGTTTATTGGGGCTGGAGAGATGCCTCAGTGGTTAAGAGCACTGACTTCTCTTGCAGAGGACCGGGGTTCAATCCTCAGCACCCACATGGTACCTGAGAACCATCTTTTTTTAAATTTTTTTTTAAATTTATTTCTGTATGTGTATGAATGTACTGTCAGCATGCAAGTTTGTGCACCCCTGTTGTGCAATGCCGCGGAGGTCAGAAGAGGGTGTCGGATTCCCCTGGAGTTCTCCTGGAGTTGGAGTTTCAGACGGTTCTCGGCCGCCATGTGGGTGCTGGGGATCGAACCCGGGTCCTCTGCAAGAGCGGTCAGTGCTCTTAACCGCTAGGCCATCTCTCCAGCCCCCTGAGAACCATCTTTAACTCCAGTTCCAGGGGTATCCGACGCCCTCTTCTGACCTCCACAGCACTGTACGACACGGGTTCACCAACCTACATGCAGACAGTACATTCATACACATAAGAAGTAAAAATAAATAAATATTTTTATTATTTTTGTGTGTATGAGTATATTGCCTGCATGTATCTAAGTGTACCTGTGTCATGCGGTGCCCAAGGAGGTCAGAAATAGGGTGTTGGGTCCCCTGGAACTGGAATTACAGACAGTTGTTACAGGCCATGTTGGTGCCAGGATTTGAACTTGGATTCTTTGTAAGAGCAGCCAGTGCTCTTACCCACTGAGCCATCTCTCAAACTTCTTAGTTTATTTTTATAAATGGGTCACTTTTTTTGTTTGTGACAGGGTCTGACTTTGTAGCCAAGGCTGGCCTCAAACTGGAGATTCTTCTACCTCTGCTTCTTGAACGCTGGGGTAATAGGCGTGTTTGCCACCATGCCCCCACTTCTGATGAGTCTTAACTACTTTCTCACTCACCTGTCTGTGTCCAAGTATGTGTTGATAACCTTAGTTTTCCCTCAGGAACTTCCTGGTGGTTACAAAGACCAGGCCGTTTCCCTTGCTGTAGGCAGAACTCAGCTCTGTACCAGTGTCCAGCTGCTGGGAGCATCTACTTTCCTTATCTCATGGCATGAAACTACCCTGAACAGCCCCATACAGGGCCCTGATACCATGTGTAGGCTGGGTGGGATTTGCCAAGGGTTCCTCGCCAGGAGTTGGGTTTTACATTCTGCCAGACCTGAGTGTAAGCTCTGATTAGCACTGGCCCAGCCTGATTTAACTCACTTTGGAAGGTTTTTAGAAGAGAAGGCCATGGGGGGATTTAAGCCTAAAAGTTATTGGAAATACAGGAGAAAGCACAAGTTTCAGTGAGACTTGAGTGAGTATGCATCAAGACCATCCCTCCATCTGCTATGGACAAGTTTACCTTAAAATGTGTTTTCTTCTTTTTAAAATACGTGACTCAGCCGGGCGTGGTGGCGCACGCCTTTAATCCTAGCACTTGGGAGGCAGAGGCAGGTGGATCTTTGTGAGTTCAAGGCCAGCCTGGTCTACAGAGTGAGTTCTAGGACAGCTGGGACTACAGGAAGACCCTGTCTCGAAAAGACCAAAAAAAAAAAACAACTCACTAAGCCTGCCCCCAGTGACACACTTCCCCCAGCATGGCCACACCTNATCCCCCCCTCCCAGTGGGAGCTGATGTCCCTCAGGGCCCAACAATTGTTGCCTCTAGACCTATAACCAGATTGAAGTCTAAGCAAGCCCCTCAAGGTGAGATAGAAAGTGTGGTCCACGAGGAGGTGCAATATACCACTAAAGAAATTAATGAGTTTGCTGATTCATTCCGGCAGAAGCCTAAGGAATATGTGTGGGAATGGATTTTAAGGGTGTGGGATAATGGTGGAAGGAATATAAAATTGGATCATACTTACACTGTCAGCTGGTGGAAAATCCAATGTTCAGGTTGGAGAGGTTTAGGGATCACCTGATCCAGCCCTTTAAGGAACCTGCTGTAGATGGTTGCATTGTCAGAATGGCATCTAAAACTAGAGTAAGCTGAGCCCTCAGGCACTTTGGGTAAGATGACCTGATTGGTTAATGAAGAAAGGAGGGAGAGGACTGTTTTCATATTGCTTCCCTTTGGCCTTCATATGCACTATGTGGTGGCGCACGCCTTTAATCCTAGCTCTTGGGAGGCAGAGGCAGGTGGATCTTTGTGAGTTCAAGGCCAGCCTGGTCTACAGAGTGAATTCCAGGACAGCTGGGGCTACAGGGAGACCCTGTCTTGAAAAGACAAAAAAATAAATAAAATAAATAAATAAAATACATGACTCAAATGACGTAGTAATCCTTCTGTATATCCCAGAGCAGGAACAGTATGAGTGAGGATAGTCAAACAGACTCGAAAGTTTGTAGTGCAAAGAAAGTAAGAAGAGGCCTGGGTTGGCAGAGGCTGGGCCTTAGGCAGCCTTGAGACACCATTTGGGCTCTCCCTCCTCATTTAGGGGGCCAGCGGCACGTAAGGCCCTGTTGGCCTAATCACTGTACCAAGAAGTTGAGTGCCCCCTCTTAGTGGGGGCAGGGATTAAGTGTGTGGTACAGATCTATTCCAGGGTTGATTCCAGCTTCCTCAGAAGCCTTGGTAACTCTGAGGGGCCCTGTCTACTCTTTTTCCAGCCGTGCTTCCTCAAGGACTGGGAGATGCATGTCCACTTCAAAGTCCATGGCACAGGGAAGAAGAATCTTCATGGAGATGGCATTGCCCTGTGGTATACCCGGGACCGCCTTGTGCCAGGTGGGGAGCTGCTCACTCAGGTGGTCCCAAAGAGTGGGTTAGGTACGGGCATCAGCATGGCTGCTAGCCCACCTGAGCAGTAATGGCAGCAGGCAGGTGGCCTGCCTGTCACCACTCTGCACTGTTAGGAGACAGCTGCTCCTGCATTAAACCCTTCACTTGGAAGGCTGGTTGGAAGGAGGACCTTGGGAGGAAGCACCCCATTCCTGCATCTCAGTGCCACTCTGCCTCTTGTGGCATGGTTTTGACTAGTCTACCATTTTATTTATTTATTTATTTATTTATTTATTTATTTATTTATTTATTTGTTAGTTTTAGAATTTTAGAGACTTTCATTATGTATCCCAGTTTAGCTTTAAACTCATTATTAGCTCTGGCTGCCTCCAGCTTCAAGCATTCCTTCAACTGCAGACCACCATACCTGGCTATCCTGCCATTTAAATTTTACTGTGTGTGTGTGTGTGTGTGTGTGTGTGTGTGTGTGTGTGTGCGCGCGCGCGCGCGCACGTTGCCATGATACTCGTGGAGATCAGGGAACAGCTTTGTGGAGTGGGTTCTCTCTCTGTATTTTCTGAGGATCAAACTCCGCTCGTCAGCCTTGATGAGTGCCTTTACTCACTGCACCATCTCAGCCCATTCTGCCATTTAAAAAAAAAATTATGAGCCTGACTTTAATCCCAGCACTCAGGAAACAGAGGCAGGAGGATCTCTGAGATTGAGGCCATCCTGATCTATATAGGAAGTTGTAGGTCAGCTGGGGCTACAGGGAAACCCTATCTCAAAAAGACCAGTTTAAAAAAAAAAAAGAGGAAAGCACTCAGAAAGCCGTCGTGGGTGCTGGGAACTGAACTGGGCCTTCTGCAGAAGCAGCCAGCGCTCTTAACAGCTCCTTCACAGCTCTCCAGCACTGCATTCTGCCATTTTAAAAGGTGGGTTTTTTAAAGGACTGAAACACAGAAACTGTCTTACAGACTGAGCATAGCCAGCCAAGCCCAATGCCTCCTCGGTGGCCCTTGCAGACACGTTGGTGCTTATAGCTTACTGTAGCTATACCCTTTTTTTTTTTTTTTTTCCTAGATTGGGTGCTCCTTTTACCCCAACACTTGCCTTGAAGCATGTGAACTGGTAGCTGTCCCCTCAGAATTAAGGCCTTGACCTTTTTTGTTGTTTTTTGTTTGAGATAGAGTCTTGCTATCTAGCCTTGACTGACCTGGTGATCGCTGTGCAGCCTGCGCTGGCCTTGAGCTCGTGGCAGTCCTCCTGTCTTGGCCTCCGAAGTGCTGCCGAGATTACAGCACCTGTTACCATGCCCACTTCAGGCCTTGAACTTTGGTTCTCTGAAGCCTTCCCTGCTCCAACCTTTCTTTGACCTTCAGGCTTCCTTTCCTTGGGTGACTGACTACTGGCTGGCTCTCTTGCTTCTACCCTGGTCACCTTGCAGGTACCCATAGGATATCTCCAGTTTATTTCTCTTGTGAGAGCATCTGTTTATAATTCCAGGGCCTGTGTTTGGAAGCAAAGACAACTTCCATGGCTTAGCCATCTTCCTCGACACATATCCCAATGATGAAAGCACTGAGGTAAGACCCTGCTCTTTGCTGTGGAGGAAGAGAGCAAAGACTGAGCAGCTTGCTTGAGGTTAGTTAGGGACTGGGACTTTGCTCTGGTCCTGACACACAAGGAGCTTCCAGGGGTCTGGGGCTGGTGCCATAGGCTGGGCTGGTCCTGCAGTAGCCTGTGTCTTGGTTCCAGCGAGTGTTCCCGTATATCTCTGTGATGGTGAACAATGGCTCCCTGTCCTACGACCATAGCAAGGATGGGCGCTGGAGCGAACTGGCAGGCTGCACAGCTGACTTCCGCAACCGGGATCATGATACCTTCCTGGCCATACGCTATTCTCGGGGCCGCCTCACGGTGAGCAGGCATGAGGGAGAGGCCAGCTGGGCCTGTGCTGGTTCTGCAGAGCCTCCAGGAGGTAGCTGGCTTGGGCCTTGGGGTGTGATTGACCTACTGGCTGACTGCAGGTGATGACTGACTTGGAGGACAAGAATGAGTGGAAGAATTGCATTGATATCACAGGAGTGCGTCTGCCCACCGGCTACTACTTCGGAGCCTCTGCTGGCACTGGTGACCTATCTGGTGAGTGTGCTGAGACCCACGCTCACCCTGTCTTCCCTGGTTTGTAAACAGCTCTCAGCATGGGCACTTGCCTTCCTCCCTCTGGTTTTCCTACTATTGACTTCTTCCTCTTCTTACCATCATCTGTAAATGTTGGTTAGTCCAAGGCTCAGGCCTTACACAATCTTTAGGCAGCAGGAGACTTTAAATCTCAATATTGTAGTCTTTTGGATTTCTGTCTCAAGACCTGTAGGATCAGCAAGTTACTCAGTGTTCATCTGTACCTTCACACGCCCACCGCACCTTGTCCACCAAGGTGTAAATAGCACCTCGTTCTGTAGTGGCCGTCTCGCTCACATACCGTTGCTGATACTGTAGCAAATCCTACTGGTTCTTGTCTAACCACCTGCTGCATTCAAGCCAACATTTATCTCTGTCTGAAGCCTTCAGTTGGTACCCCTCCTTCCATAGCGGCCACCAGATAGTCTGTCCCTGGCCTGTGTAAAGTTGCCCCTCTGCTCAGAACTGGGGTGGCTACCATCTTACTGGGAGTCAAGCCACTATCCCAGTGTGATCTGCCAGCCCTCCCTCCCTCCTCAGCTCAGACTCAGCTTGCTTCTCTGTTCACGGTGGCCTCCACTGGTCTGCTCTTCTGCTTGCTGTCTGATGATTGTCTTCTTACAGTCTTGCTCCAATATTATTTTCTCAGTGCGGATCTCCCTGACTCCCTCATTTACAATTGCTCCCCTTCTCCAGTCCTGAGAGCTCCATCTGTGTTTTCTTCATAGCACGCCTTTGGACCAACCATATCATCTTGTGTATTAGCTATGTGTGCTGGTCGTCCCCCCCCCCCATTATAAGCTCTGTGAAGCTAGTAATCTGTTTCGTTTGGGCCAACATGAATGGTCACTAAGCATTGGGGTACCTCTGGCTTCTGTGGGCCCCACCACCAAGGTCACCAGGCCATGGTGATACTTGAATGGTGGCCTTTGGATGTGACTTGGACTTCGTACTAGGAAAGTTGAGAAGGAACCTGGCTGACCAGAACTGGGCTGTGATGTGGACAGCCTGACAAAGAGTTTATCTCCCAAGTAAACTTCAGGGCTTATCGTGTCCCCTCTGGCCAGAGGCCTCCTCTCTTCAGGAAAGTGCATAGGTCTTCTTAGTCCAAGAATGTCTACTGCTTTAAAGCTTTGGGTTTTTTGGGTTGTTTTTTTTTTTTTTATTTGTGTGTGTGTTTTTCGTCTTTTCGAGACAGGGTCTCCCTATAGCCCCAGCTGTTCTGGAACTCACTCTGTAGACCAGGCTGGCCTTGAACTCACAAAGATCCGCCTGCCTCTGCCTCCTGAGTGCTAGGATTAAAGGTGTGCGCCACCACACCCGGCTTTCCATTCTGTTTTTATTTATTATTTTTTGAAACAGGGTCTCCCTGTAGCCCCAGCTGTCCTGGAACTCACTCTGTAGACCAGGCTGGCCTTGAACTCACAAAGATCCGCCTGCCTCTGCCTCCTGAGTGCTAGGATTAAAGGTGTGCGCCACCACACCCGGCTTGCTTTAAAGTTCTTGATGGTCTTTCAGTAGTCTACCCTAAAGAGAAGAAAATTAAGTCTATTGAGTGTCTTGGTCCCACCACCCAGTTTCAGCAATTGCCAGCTCATGGCTAGTCTTGTTTCAGTAAAGGATCCATTGTATGCCTTCTTGTTCCCTCCCAGGTTGCCTGGGAATTTCCCTGGATAGTATTCCCACATGTGTCTACAGAGGATTGTTTGTTGTTGTTGTTATTGTTTGAGATATCCTCTCTCTTTGTAGCTCAGGCTAGCCTAGAACTCACTGTGTAGCCTACAGTGGCCTTGAATTCGTGGTGACCCTCTTGCTTTAGCCTCCTGAGTACTGGGATTTCATGTATAAGCCACTGTGTCCAGCTTGCAGAGGGCTCTTGGTAGGAACTGCTGCAGGCCTGTGGCAGGCATTTGTTCTCCAGTGCTGTTTAGAATGGCTCACTGAAGAGTGACAGAAAGGCCCAGAAGGGCTAGTGTCCAGCTGTTATTCAGTGAGTTGTCAGTGCCAGGAACTGTGCCAGGCACCCAATAGGCAGTCATGAGACACTTGCTTCTTAGGTAGGTTAATGGTCCCTTTCCCTATTCATGTAACTCAAACCAAAGAGACCGTGAGAGCTGAAGGGTTTCTCCAATGGGAAGTGGCAGAACCCAGATGGAAACTAGAGCCTGATTCCGAAGCTGGCTCGTGAGGCCCACTCCTTGGTTCCAGGGGCTGTGCGTGCCAGTTATCAGATACCACTTGACCCTGCCCGACCTAGCTGCCCGCTCTTTACTCTGTAGATTCTTCCTTTTCTTGACCCCAGAGATTCTGCCTGTTCAAACAAAGTCTTTCTTCAGATCAGTTGGTTCGCTGAGTTTTGTTTGTTTTTTGGTCTTTTCGAGACAGGGTCTCCCTGTATCCCCAGCTGTCCTGGAACTCACTCTGTACACCAGGCTGGCCTTGAACTCACAAAGATCCGCCTGCCTCTGCCTCCCAAGTGCTAGGATTAAAGGTGTGCGCCACCATGCCCGGCGGTTCGCTGAGTTTTTATCTGGAGCCTGGCTGGCCAGCAGCCACATCATGGCTGAGCCTCAAGTGCCCTATCTCTAAAATGGGTGGTCTGTCACTATCGGTTGGAGCATCTTTCCTGTCCATGGTGGTTGGACCGTGCCTTTTTCCCAGCTGAGCTCTTAGATATAATTTTTTTTTTTGGTCTTTTTGAGAGAGACAGGGTCTCCCTTTAGTCTCAGCTGGCCTGGAACTCGCTTTGTACTCTGCCTCCCAACTGCTAGGACTAAAGGCGTGCGCCACCACACCCGGCTCGATTTAGACATAATTCTTGACTGTCCATTGGAGTCAGGTCCTTAGCTGGCTGCCCCCTTATTTATTTGCACCCTGCATGTTGGTCTCCAGCAGGACCATCTGGCTGCTTCCTATTCTTGGAAGTATCAGGCTTCTCAGGCAACCGTAGAATGATCACTCTGGTCCTTATCTGGTTCTATTTTTAGTACATGTCCTCTATCAAGCAGCCTATTTTCCCACATGGCACATGCACTCCCAGGCGCTGCGTGTGAGTTCTCAAGTATCACCATGGTGATGACTCAAAATGGTGATTACTGCTTCCATTTTGCAAAAAGAGTTGAGAAGAGAGGAGCAGACTGGGGTGTAGACCAAGAACACTTTGAACAGTAAAGCGCATGCTTTTTTCTCTCCATTCTGTATTCTGGTTTCTTTCTCCCTACTCCCACTTCCTGTGCTGGAAGTTGAACCCAGGGCTTTACACATACTAAGCACATGCTTACCACTGAGCTCTGCCCCCTCTGGAGTCACTCCAGCTCCTTGAGTACTGCCTGCTTGAGAACTGGAGGCTGCTGAGAAGAAATCTGTGCTCTCCCCAAAGGACTTGGCCCTTCTCTGTGGCTGAGACAGAAACTTTCCTTTGGGGAGGGCCTTTGGCCACACCTTGAAGCTGGCTCCAGGCCATTATAGGCTTACTCTTGGCCCTGTAGACAATCATGACATCATCTCCATCAAGCTATTCCAGCTCATGGTAGAGCACACAGCTGAGGAGGATAACATCGACTGGACCAAAATTGAGCCTGGAGTCAACTTCCTCAAGTCACCCAAAGGTACGTGTGTGTGTGTGTGTGTGTGTGTGTGTGTGTGTGTGTGTGTCCTCCCTCCCTCCCTCCCTCAGATGAGCTCCATGTTCCTTTCCTTCTGGTGTGGCTGTGGTTTGGGCTCTTGGATTGCCTGTGTAATAGGTAATAATGTTGAATAGCACTGGCCAGCCCTGCTTCCTGAGTGCCTAGAGCTCAGGAGCTTGGGTCAGGTCAGCTCTGTGAGTTCCGTCTTTTTGAGACAGGGTCTCCCTTTAGTCTCCGCTGGCCTGGAGCTCGCTCTGTAGACCAGAGCTTACCTGGTTAATAAGCTAGTGACCACTGCTGTCACCATGCAGGGCCAGAGAAGGGGCAGGTGGGTAAAAGAGGGTGAGAAGACCAGCACTTGGGAGGCAGAGGCAGGCAGATCTCTGTGAGTTGTACCTAGAGAGTTCCAAGCCAGCTGGGGCTCCAAGGAGACCCTGTGTTAAAACAAAAACAAACAAAAAAACAAACAAGATGAGGAAGAAGAAAAGACATTTCCTTCTCTCATTCCTGAAGAGGACTCTCAAAGATAAGGTCATCCTTAAGGCTCTATGAAAGTCTATATGACACCCAACAGAGTCACTTGACATAATTGTCGGGCAGAAGAGTGGTATGGGTAGAGCAGGAGAAGGGCTTCATGGAGGGGCAGGAAGTTTGGGGCCTGGAAGCCTGCTCCTTAGGCCTCCGAGGGCCGCCAACTCTGAGGAAGGGTAGTCTTGAGTGAGGCCGTGTCTCTGTGGCTGGTGGGTCTTCATAGTACAGCATTGGAAGGTTGTAACAAATGGTTCCTGGGGTTCTTGTAGAGAGTCAGGGTGTCAGGAAGAGCAGAGTCTCTAGTTTTAATCAGTGCCTTATAGCATCCGGGCTGTGTTGTCCTCTGGAGTTTAGAGCTCCACTGAGGTAGATTTGGTGTGGCTGCGATCTCTCGTCAGTACACAGACAAAGGACATAGCCCTGCAACCAGCACTGCTCTGACATGAGCAGGGCGGACATGCTGGTTACCAAAGGCCAGTGGCTCTGGTACTGGGCTCACTGCCATATGTACTGGCAGGTGCTGTTAGTGCCAGCGTATGGAGCCGTCTGAGGTAGGCCAAGGCCCTACCCACTTTACACATTCACCTCTCTCTTCTGCAGATAACGTGGATGACCCCACCGGGAACTTCCGAAGCGGGCCCCTGACGGGGTGGAGGGTGTTCCTGCTGTTGCTGTGTGCGCTTCTGGGCATCATCGTCTGCGCTGTGGTGGGTGCCGTGGTGTTTCAGAAGCGCCAGGAGCGGAACAAACGTTTCTACTGAGCGTCAGTTTGGTTGGAAGAGCCTGCCTGACCTGGGTCAAGGCTCCTATGTGAACATTTTTTTTTCTACTGGGATTGTTTAAAAAAAAAAAAGACAGCCTTATTTCTTAACCATTTCAAAGAAATAATTAAAGTATTTTCGTATATTTTACTTGTTGCCAGCTGCAGCGACTGGCAGGGCTAGGGTTGTGGGGTTCAGCATCCCCACCGCTGGCAGGGCTAGGGGTGCGGGGTTCAGCATCCCCACCGCTGGCAGGGCTAGGGGTGCGGGGTTCAGCATCCCCACTGCTGGCAGGGCTAGGGTTGCGGGGTTCAGCATCCCCACTGCTGGCAGGGCTAGGGGTGCGGGGTTCAGCATCCCCACCGCTGGCAGGGCTAGGGGTGCGGGGTTCAGCATCCTCACCGCTGGCAGGGCTAGGGGTGCGGGGTTCAGCATCCCCACCGCTGGGGGCTCCTGCTCTGCTGCCGCAGGGTGTTTTCTTGGAAGCAGAGGGCTGTAGCTAGGGCCCAGGCGAGGCTCTGCAGATAGTTGTCAGAGGCTGGAGACCCCAGATCGTGGGGGGTGGCTCTTTAGGATCCCAAGCAGTGCGTTTGTTCTGAGGTGTGTGACAAAAAAGTTGGGGAGCTTGGGCCTTCTTGTATCTCCTCAGTTTGTTCCCAAGGCAGCCTCAGTGGAGGCTGGAAGAGCAGTTCAGTAGGGCCCAGAGTGTGACCATGTACTAAATAAATAGCCAGTCTCAGTCATGTGACTGTCGTAAGGATTTTGCTTTTCATTTCTGGTCATTTCCAGCCCATTCTCTCTGGCTGCAGTGGAGCCCTGGAGAGGACAGATTGTCCTTAATTACGTTTGCTCTTGACCCAGCAAGTCATGTTTTGGGCATGGGAACCAGGGCTTCCCCTGCTCCCCAGGCTTCTGGGTGAAGCCAGGTGGAAAAGCTGTGGGTGCTGTCTGTGCAAACCATATGACCTCAGCCCAGGCTCAGTGCTAGGCTTCACTGGGGACAAGGGAAGGTGATCTGGGGGTGGCAGCATGAAGATGGAGTGGACGAAGACTAGCAGCTTCCACTTCATTTTCACCCAGGTCACGGCCTGCTGCTGTCTTTTTCCCACCGTAGAGTATTGTGTCCCTCCACGGTAGCAGATCCAGCTGTCTCCCTCCTTGGCAACCTTCCTGAGTCACTCTCAAATGCACTCTCATTGCGGAAAAAATATAGGTAGTAATACGAGGCCACGGAACGAGTGCAGAGTGCCTGCTTGTCCACTGTCACTCAGCAGAGCTCGTCACTGCTCTGCTGCTTGCTGTCTCTGTGTCCCTGTTGTTCTACGTGATCAGAAACTTCCCACAGACGAGGTGGCCGTGGGTGGCCGCAGTGACTGCCAGTGTCATCGTCCTCCTGCGTTGAAAGAAAGTGCTTTCTATGTCTGTACCATTCTTCCAAGCACATGGCATACATCAGCCTGTTGGACTCCATTTGTGGGGACTGGACATGTGTCAAAGATGTCTGTGTTGACATGAGTCCTGGAACTTCATGGGCACTACAGACCTCTCAGTAGCACACCCATGCCCTTGGCCCTCTCAGAAGTCCTGAGTTATTTAGGCAAATTAGTGTCAAATGGTACAGCCTTTGTGTGTAAGCCACCTGGACAAGTAAAAAGCCTCCTGCAAAGCTGGGGAAATGCCTGTCACTAAAGTGCTTGCTTTGCAAGTGTGAGGGCCTGAGATTCATCCCCAGAACTCACCACAAAATGCTGGGTGTGGCGGCCTGTGTCTTTATCTCAGCACTGGGGATCTTGAGACTGATGGATTTCTGGGTTGCACTGGCCTAATTTGGTGACCTCCAGGCCAGTCAGAGACCCTGTACCAAAGGCAGACTGCATTCCTGAAGATTACACCCCAAATTGTCTCTGGTCTCCACACACACATTACAGGGGGCTGCTGATTTCCCGACATCTAACTTAGTAAGTCTTGTGGAATGGGCCAGGCCAGCTTTAAAGGGCTGTCTGCATCGAGCACCCAGGTCTGGGTATCAGCGGTGTCTGAGAGCAGGTGTGGGAGTGGTCCTGTAGGGGTGCTTTCCCCTCCGGGTGGGTTCTGCCCATCCTCGCCCAGCCTTGCTTATATCTGGAAAAAAATGTTTCCAAGTTCATCCCTAGAGTCATCTGCATTTTCACACACAGCGATGTGACCCATAATTAGGGTTTTTTTTTTTTTTTTTGGTCTTTTTGAGACAGGGTCTCTCGGTAGCTCTGGCTGTCCTGGAACTCCCTCTGGAGACCAGGTTGGCCTTAAACTCACAAAGATCCTCCTGCCTCTACCTCCCAATGCGAGGGCGTTGGACTCCCCTGGAACTGGAGTTAAAGACGGTTCGTAGCCACCATGTGGGTGCTAGGGATCGAACCCCGGTCTTCTACAAGAGCAGTCAGTGCTCTTAACTGCTAGGCCATCTCTCCAGCCCCTTGTTTCCCATTTTTAAAGCTGCTAATTGGTACATGGATATATTCCTGTCACTGCTCCTTGTCCATCCTGCTGTTGATGGCATGCAGGTGCCTCTGGGTTTTGCTGGTAGACACATTGCTGCTGCAGATGCTCTTGGTCACGCCACACACCCAAGAACTGCTTGTGTAGTTTCAGTTTTCTAGAGGAAGCTCCGTTCTCCAGAGTTGGTTGTGCCCTCTCTTCCTCCTGCCTTGTATTGGCACCTGATGCCAGGCGGGTGCTCCGAAGTGCTTTACTTTGATCCACCCTTCCTTCCTTCCTTCCTTCTGTCCTTCCTTCCTTCCTTCCTTCCTTCCTTCCTTCCTTCCCTTCCTCCCTCCCTCCCTCCCTTCCCCTTTCTTTTTTTTCCTTTCTTTTTTTTTTTTAGTTTTTGAGACAGGGTCCCCCTGTAGCCCAGCTGTCCTGAACTCACTCTGTAGACCAGGCTGGCCTTGAAACTCACAAAGATCCGCCTGCCTCTAGGCTCCCAAGTGCTAGGATTAAAGGCGTGTGCCAACCATCCCCGCGGTGGGGTTCTTTCCTCCCTCCCCTCTCCCTCTCCCTCACCCTCCCTCCCCTCCCTCCCCTCCCCTCCCTCCCCGTCCCCTCCCCTCCCCTCCCCCTCCCCTTTTCTTTCTCTGGCTGCTGTGCAGGAACCCTGGTCAGTTGTCTGTCTGTATGGGCACTTCCAGCATGCCTGGCCTCCTGGTTTGCCTGTGACACCATTTGATGTGCACAATCTCCATTTAATGGCATTTATTAATCTTTCCCATAGATTACTTTTCTAAAGGTCTTTAATTTCTCTGTTCAAATCTGGCATTCTGTGTATGTGAAACATTTTCGAGTGAGTCGTGTGGTTCTGTCCACCCTGCTGCCTTCATCCAGTTGTCCCAGACCATTTCTCATTCATTCATCTTTCTGTACCACCTGAGTCTGGCTCCCAAGCATCCTCCTGACAGTGTCCTTCGTCTCCTCTGTGGTAGTTGGAAGGCAGCAAGAGTGGCCATGTGAACCCCATGGCTCAGGAAGTGCTAGAGGAAGTGTGCTCCCAGGGAGGGTCTCAGATTGCCCATTCCGAGTGTGTTGGGACCCTGAGGTGCAGAAGCACCTGAACTGTGAGGGCTGGAGTAGCACACGCTGTAGTGCTGCCCCAGCCTGGACTGCCAACTGCTGATAGAGAGGGGGTCTCAGTAGCAAGACCGTAGTGCTGGCCCAGCCTGGGACTGCCAACTGCTGGTAGAGAGGGGGTCTCAGTAGCAAGACTGTAGTGCTGGCCCAGCCTGGGACTGCCAACTGCTGGTAGAGAGGGGGTCTCAGTAGCAAGACTAGTGCTGGCCCAGCCTGGGACTGCCAACTGCTGGTAGAGATGGGGTCTCAGTAGCAAGACTGTAGTGCTGGCCCAGCCTGGGACTGCCAACTGCTGGGTTTTTTTGTGTGAAAAAAATAAATCCTTATTCAAACTAATGTGAGTTGTGTTTTCTGTTACTTGGAGCTAAAAGTAGCCTAGTGCTGCCCTTCCTGAGCTGTTTGCCCAACCTGCAGCTGGTATTATGAAACTGGTCTGCATTCTGAGCCACATGCTGGTAATACCACAGAAAAAAAACCCCGGCCAGTGAGATGACTCAGCAGGTGGACACTCGGCAAACAGGCCTAATGACCTGAGTCAGCTACAGGTCCTACTACTGAAAATTGTCCTTTGACTTCCACATGTCAGGGGAGAAAGACAGAGAGACAGCAATTTTGTTAGCGACCTAATGGAAAGGAAGGAGGGAAAGTTTGTGGGGCTTAAGATTTGTGCATTTTGAGTGCTGGAGACATGGCTCAGTGGTTAAGAGCACACTGCTTTTCTGGAGGATCAGAATTTGGTTCCTAGCCCCCACATCAGGCAGCTCACAACCACATATAACTACAGCTTTAGGGGGTCCTGTGCCCTCTTCTGGTCTCCATAGGCACTGCACTCAGGTACATAATAGACATATGCACATAATTAAAAAATATATGTATATGGGGTGGAGAGATGGCTGAGCGTTAAGAGCACTGGCTGCTCTTGCAGATGACTTGGGTTCAATTTCCAGCACCCACATGGTGGCTGACAGCAAACCAGGACTCTAGTTCCAAGGGATCCAATACCCTCTTGTGGCCTCTGCAGGCACTAGGCGTGTACCTGGTGCACATGCATACGTGTAGGCAAAACACTTGTGTATATAAAAATATACATCCAGGAAAAGCAGCCAGGCCTGGTGGTGGTCACTCACAGTCCCAGCACTTGGGAAGCAGAATCAGGAAAAACAGGAGCTCAAGGTGGTCCTCAACTATGGATTGGGTTTAACCCTCTCCATCCCTTCCTCATTTTAGTTTTTGAGACAATTTTGTGTAGTTCAGATTGACCTTCAATGTGTGATTCTCCTGCCCTGGCCTCCCAAAGACATGCTCTGCCATGACAAGCCTTCACAAGAACTCTTAAAGCCCAGGATTTAGTGGTATTTGTATTTAGGGGTATTTATGTATGTATTTATCTTGGAAACATAACTTGCATTACTCTAATTGCCAGGAATTCTTTTATTTGTTTTGAGATAGGGTCTCACCCTGTAGTCTAGACTGGGCTGGAGCTCACTATGTAACCCATGCTGGTTTTGAACATAATGAGACCTCTCCTACCTCAGCCTCCTGGGTGCTGGGATTACAGTTGTACTCCCTCCCTGTCTAGCTTTTCTTCCTCCTATCCCCTGGCCTCCCCTCACTATTTGGGCTTTGTCCATCAGACACATTCCTCACCACCTACAATGATAAAAGAGTCTCTGCTTGGTGGGCCTTTTTTTTTTGAGACAGGGTCTCATGTACTCTCGTTTGGCCTAAACCTGACTGTGTCATGTGGGGCCGCAAACTTGTGATGGTCATGCCTCAGAGATGGGCAGGCCTCTTTGGAGTGGGAAGACATTCTATGCTATCCTGTAGTGTGACACTTTGGCCACCCAATAAATAGTGTCTTGGAAAGCTGCTGGCCGGAAGTGGGCCATTGCCCTTGCATGCTGGGATGTCTGTGAAGGAGGGTGCTATGTGAGCTCTGGAAAGCAGGCTGGCACTCAAGCTCCAAGACTTGGCAGCTTACTCCCCCTCTTTATTTTTTTATTTTTTATTTTATTTTTTTTGTCTTTTGAGACAGGGTCTCCCTGCAGCCCCAGCTGTCCTGGAACTCACTTTGTAGACCAGGCTGTCCTTGAACTCAGAGATCTACCTCCCTCTGCCTCTGAAGTGCTGGGTCTAAAGGTGTGCACCACCATGCTCTGCTTAATCCCCTCTTTTGCACATAATCATCTTCATTTTAGAGACAGCTGACTTGATATAGTGCCTTAGTATAGTCAAAAGGCCTAAGCATGGGACATTAGGTGAGTTTTCCCTGACAGATTGGGTATTTCTTTCCTCATAGGTAAAGTTGGGTTCATATAGTAAAAAATCATTGTGTGTGTGATGGTTAAATAAGTTCATTGAAGTCAGAAGACCCACTTTAGTTATGGGCAGCACTATTCAATGGGCTGGGGTCCTGGAAGGACCAGGAGAAAGCAGGCCAAGCACAAGCATCCATCCCTCTGCTGACTGCTGGTGCAGGGTGACCACCTGTCTCACCTCCTCTGCCATGATTCTTGCCATGGACTGTGACTTAGAACTAAGATTAAAATTGTTCTTAAATTGCCTTTGTCAGGGTATTTTGTTACAGCAACAAGTAATGACAGCAACCAAGAGAAAGAATATTAGAGACCCACGTTTTGCATATCCAAAAGGTCCAGATAGGTTGCCAAGCAGGTGGCCCAGACCCATACCAGGTCCATGTTGCCATATTTCCTGCAGTCCATGCCCAAGGCCTTTCTAGGATTTCCTTATAACCAGTTGACAGAGAAATTCAAATTTTCCCTAATAATAAAGAGCTGTGACACTACAGCCTAATCAGGGATCACATTGAACAGCAGCGGAGAAGAATAAGCCCACAAGCAGCACACCTGACTGCACCCAGAACAAGCCCACGAGCAGCACACCTGACTGTGCACCCAGAACAAGTCCACGAGCAGTAACACCTGACTGTGCACCCAGAACAAGTCCACGAGCAGTACACCTGACTGTGCACCCAGAACAAGTCCACGAGCAGTACACCTGACTGTGCACCCAGAAGGAGCCCAAAGCAGCACACCTGACTGACTGTGCACCTAGAACAAGCCCATGAGCAGCACACATGACTGTGAACCCAGAACAAGCCCACGAGCAGCACACCTGACTGACTGTGCACCAAGGAGAAGCCCACGAGCAGCACACCTGACTGACTGTGCACCAAGGAGAAGCCCACGAGCAGCACACCTGACTGCACACAGAACAAGCCTACGAGCAGCACACCTGACTGATTGTGCACCCAGAACAAGCCCACGAGTAGCACACCTGACTGTACACCCAGAGCAAGCCCACGAGCAGCACGCCTCACTGTGCACCCAGAACAGGCCACAAACAGCACACCTAACTGTGCACCCAGAAAAATCCCATAAGCAGCACACCTGACTGACTGTGCACCCAGAAAAATCCCATGAGCAGCACACCTGACAGACTGTGCACCCAGAAGGAGCCCATGAACAGCACACCTGACTGACTGTGCACACAGAACAAGCCCACGAGCAGCACACCTGACTGACTGTGCACACAGAACAAGCCCATGAGCAGCTCACCTGACTGTACACCCAGAGCAAGCCCATGAGGAGCACACCTGACTGTGCACCCAGAATAGGCCACAAACAGCACACCTGACTGTACACCCAGAATGAGCCCACGAGCAGCACACCTGACTGTGCACTCAGAATAAGCCCACGAGCAGCACACCTGACTGTGCACTCAGAATAAGCCCACGAGCAGCACACCTGACTGTGCACTCAGAACAAGCCCACGAGCAGCAAACCTAACTGACTGTGCATCCAGAACAAGCCCCTGAGGAGCTCACCTGACTGTCCACCCAGAACAAGCGCACAAGCAGCACACCTGACTGTCCACCCAGAACAAGCGCACAAGCAGCACACCTGACTGACTATTCACACAAAACAAGCCCATGAGGAGTACACCTGACTGACTATGCTCCCCAAAAAGCCCACGATCAGCACGCCTGACTGACTGTGCACCCAGAACAAGCCCACGAGCATTACACCTGACTGTGCACCCAGAACAAGCCCATGGCCAGCACACCAGACTGTGCACCCAGAAGAAGCCCACTAGCAGCACACCTGACTGTGCACCAGAAGAAGACGATGGGCAGCACACCTGACTGGGCACCCAGAAGAAGACCACCAGCAGCACACCTGACTGTGCACCCAGAACAAGCCCATGAGCAGCACACCTGAATGACTGTGCACACAGAACAACCCCAAGAGCAGCACACCTGACTGACTGTGTACCTGGAACAATGCCACGAGCAGCACACCCGACTGACTGTGCACCCAGAACAAGCCCAGGAGCAGCACACCTGAATGTGCACCCAGAACAATCCCACTAGGAGAAAACCTGACTGACTGTGCATCCAGAACAAGCCCCCGAGCAGCTCACCTGACTGTGCACCCAGAACAAGCCCTCGTGCAGCAAACCTGACAGACTGTGCACCCAGAACAAGCCCACAAGAAGCACACCTGACTGACTGCGCACCAAGTACAAGCCCACTAGCAGCACACCTGACTGTGCACTGAGAACATGCCCATGAGCAGCACACCTGACTGTGCACCCAGAACAAGCCAACAAACAGCACACCTGACTGTGCACCCAGAGCAAGCCCACAAGCAGCACACCTGACTCACTTTGCACCCACAACAAGCCCACGAGCAGCACACCTGACTGACTGTGCACCCAGAACAAGCCCACGAGCAGCACACCTGACTCATTGTGCACCCAGAACAAGCCCACGAGCAGCAAACTTGACTGTGCACCCAGAACAAGCCCACGAGCAGCAAACTTGACTGTGCACCCAGAACAAGACCGTGACCAGCACACCTGACTGTGCACACAAAATAAGCCCATGTGCAGCACACCTGACTGACTGTGCACCCAGAAGAAGATCACGAGTAGCACCCTGACTGTGCACCCAGAACAAGCCCACGAGCAGCACACCTGACTGTGCACCCAGAACAAGCACACAAGTAGCACACCTGACTGACTGCATCCAGAACAAGCCCCTGAGCAGCTCACCTGACTGTCCACTCAGAACAAGCCTATGAGCAGCACACCTGACTGTGCACCCAGAACAAGCCCACGAGGAACACACCTGACTGACTGCACACCCAGAACAAGCCCACGAGCAGCACACCTGACTGTGTACCCAGAACAAGCCCACGAGGAACACACCTGACTGACTGCACACCCAGAACAAGCCCACGAGCAGCACACCTGACTGTGCACCCAGAACAATCCCACGAGCAGCACAACTGACTGATTGTGCTCCCAGAACAAGCCCACAAGCAGCACACCTGACTGACTGTGCACCCAGAAGAAGCCCATGAGCAGCTCACCTGACTGTGCACCCAGAACAAAACCACGACTGCACACTTGACTGATAATGCACCCAGAAGAAGCCCACGAGCAGCACACCTGACTATGCACCCAGAACAAGCCCACAAGCAGTACTTGTGACTGACTGTGCACCCAGAAAAAGCCCACAAGCAGCACATCTGAGGGTGAACCCAGAAGAAGCCCACACGCAGCACACCTGACAGATTGTGCACCCAGAACAAGGCCACAAGCAGCACACCTGACTGACTGTGCACCCAGAACAAGGGCACTAGCAGCACACCTGACTGACTGTGCACCCAGAACAAGGCCACAAGCAGCACACCTGACTGACTGTGCACCCAGAACAAGGGCACTAGCAGCACACCTGACTGACTGTGCACCCAGAACAAGGGCACTAGCAGCACACCTGACTGACTGTGCACCCAGAACAAGGCCACAAGCAGCACACCTGCCTGACTGTGCACCCAGAACAAGCCCACAAGCAGCACATCTGAAGGTGCACCCAGAAGAAGCCCACAAGCACACACCTGAATGACTATTCACCCAGAACAAGCCAACGAGCAACACACTTGACTGACTGGCACCCAGAACAAGCCCACAAGCAGCACTCCTGACTGACTACACCCAGAACAAGCCCACAAGTGGCACACCTGACTGACTGTGCACCCACAACAAGCCCATGAGCAGCACACCTGACTGACCGTGCACCCAGAACAAGCCCACTAGCAGCAAACCTGACTGTGCACCCAGAACAAGCCCACAAGCAGCACGCCTGACTGACTGTGCACCCAGAACAAGCCCATGAGCAGCTCACCTGATGTACTGTGCACCTAGAAAAAGTGCACAAGCAGCACACCTGACTGACTGTGCACCCAGAAAAAGACCACAAGAAGTACACCTGACTGTGCTCCCAGAACAAGTCCACAAGCACCCACACCTGACTGTGCATCCAGAACAAGCCCACAAGCACCCACACCTGACTGTGCATCCAGAACAAGCCCACAAGAGGCACACCTGACTGCATGTGAACCCAGAACAAGCCCACAAACAGCACACGTGCCTGATTGTGCACCCAGAATAAGCCCATGAGAAGCACACCTGACAGACTATGCACCCAGAACAAGCCCATGAGCAGCTCACCTGACTGCACTCACAATAAGCACACGAGCAGCACACCTGACTGTGCACCCAGAGCAAGCCTATGAGTAGCACACCTGACAGACTGTGCACCCAGAACAAGCCTATGAGCATCATACCTGAATGTGCACCCAGAACAAGTCCACGAGCAGCACACCTGACTATGCACCCAGAACGAGCCTATGAGTAGTACACCTGACAGACTATGCACCCAGAACAAGCCCATGAGAAGCACACCTGACTGCGCACCCAGAACAAGCCTACGAGCAGCACACCTGACTGTGCACCCAGAAAAAGCCCACGAGTAGCACACCTGACTGTGCACCCAGAAGAAGGTCCACTAGCAGCACACCTGACTTACCCTGGACCCAGAACAAGCCAACGAGCAGCAGGCCTGACTGACTCTGCACCCCGAACAAGCCCATGAGCAGCACACCTGACTGACCGTGCACCCAGAACAAGCCAACGAGCAGTAGGCCTGACTGTGCACCCAGAACAAACCCACAAGCAGCACGCCTGACTGACTCTGCACCCAGAACAAGCCCATGAGAATCACACCTTCCGTGCACCCAGAACAAGCCCATGAGCAGCACACCTGACTGACTGTGCACCCAGAACAAGCCCACGAGCAGCACACCTGACTGACCGTGCACCCAGAACAAGCCAACAAGCAGCACACCTGACTGTCTGTGCACCCAGAACAAACCCACGAGCAGCACACATGACTGACTATGCACCCAGAACAAGCCCATGAGCGGCACACCTGACAATGCACCCAGAAGAAGCCCACTAGCAACATGCCTGACTGTGCACCCAGAACAAGCCCACGAGCAGCACACCTGACTGTGCACCCAGAACAAGCCCACGAGCAGCACACCTACTGTGCACCCAGAACAAGCCCACGAGCAGCACACCTGACTGTGCACCCAGAAGAAGCCAGGAGCAGCACACCTACTGTGCACCCAGAACAAGCCCACAAGCAGCACGCCTGACTGACTGTGCACCCAGAACAAGCCCACGAGCAGCACACCTACTGTGCACCCAGAACAAGCCCACGAGCAGCACACCTACTGCACACCCAGAACAAGCCCACGAGCAGCACACCTACTGTGCACCCAGAACAAGCCCACAAGCAGCACGCCTGACTGACTGTGCACCCAGGACAAGCCCATGAGCAGCACTCCTGACTTACTATGCACACAGAACAAGCCCACGAGCAGCACACCTGAATATGCACCCAGAACAAGCCAACGAGCGCACCCCTGACAGTGCACCAAGAACAAGACCGCAAGCAGCACATCTGACTGATTGTGCACCCAGAACAAGTCCACAAGCAGCACACCTATATTAGTCAGGGTTCTCTAAAGAAACAGAAGTAACAGGTCGAATATATAGCTATATACAATTTATTGATTTGCTCACGTGACAGAGTTCAAGGAGTCCAATGGTAGACGCACCGCACTGGAGAGGCCGAGAATCCAGGGAACTGCTCAGTCTGCAAGACTTGATGTCTCAGTAGTCCCAATTATGGTGCTGAAGGCCCAATGGATTCCAGGAGATCTGCCAGTCTCAGTACATGCTGGGATCCGTAGGGTTGATCACAGCAGCAAGACAAACTCACCAGTGAGAGAGAGGCAAGCTGAAGGAAAAAAGGGACCAGCTCCCTCTGCCATGGCCTTTAATACTGCCTGCCAGCGGAAGGTAATGCCCACATTTGGGGTAGGCCATCCGGGTTGAGGTGGTCCAATCCGAAGATCCTTTTTCTCTTATTTGTTCCTTAGTCCAATCAAGTTGACACCCGGGATTAACCATCACAACACCTGACTGTGCACCCAGAACCAGGCCCTGAGCAGCACACCAGACTGACCGTACACCCAGAACAAGCCCACAAGCAGCACACCTGACTGACCGTGCACCAGAACAAGCCCACGAGCGGCAGGCCTCACTGACTGTGCACCCAGAACAAGCCCACGAGCAGCAGGCCTCACTGACTGTGCACCCAGAACAAGCCCACGAGCAGCACGCCTGACTGTGCACCCAGGACAAGCCCACGAGCAGCACACCTGACTGAATGTGCACCCAGAAGATGCCCAGGAGAAGCACACCTGACTGACGGTGCACCCGGAACAAGCCCACAAGCAGCACACCTGACTGACTGTGCACACAGAACAAGCCCACGAGCAGCAGGCCTCACTGACTGTGCACCCAGAACAAGCCCACGAGCAGCACGCCTGACTGTGCACCCAGGACAAGCCCACGAGCAGCACACCTGACTGAATGTGCACCCAGAAGATGCCCAGGAGCAGCACACCTGACTGACTGTGCACCCAGAACAAGCCCACAAGCAGCACGCTGACTGTTCACCCAGAACAAGCCCACGAGCAGCTCACCTGACTGTGCACCCAGAACAAGCCCACGAGCAGTACTCCTGACTGACTGTGCACCCAGAACAAGCCCACGAGCAGCTCACCTGACTGTTCACCCAGAACAAGCCCACGAGCAGCTCACCTGAATGTGCACCCCGAACAAGCCCACGAGCAGCTCACCTGACTGACCGTGCACCCAGAACAAGCCCACCAGTAGCACACGTGACTGTGCACCCAGAACAAGCCCACGAGCAGCTCACCTGACTGACTGTGCACCCAGAACAAGCCCACGAGCAGCACACCTGACTGTGCACCCTGTCTGTACTGAAAATGGGTGGATGCTGGCCTGAGGGTGTGGTCGGTGGTCTTGCGGGATCATCAAGGATCTAAAAGGAACAGCTTCGTCTGGGTATATTGCTTCAGTCCCATAATTCCAGGATTTGGGAAGCAAAGGCAGGATGGCTGCAAGGTTAAGCTCATCTTGCTCGACACAGTGAGACCCTTTATCAAAAATGACCAGAAACAAGCAAAGCTAGAAAGGTAATGACAAGGAAGCTAGGAGCATCCCTGTGGCCCTTTAGGACACCACAGGGCATGAGATGCTTTTTGTTTGTTTTAGTGCTGGAGATCAAGCCCAGGCACTTGAGCACGCTCAGCTTGTGCTTCCCAGAGTTCACCCCAGGTCCCAGACTGATGATGCTTGTGTTCAGTATGGATGCCCACAGGGGTCCTGTGAAGCCTTAGGATTAGATGGACAAATGACAAACATGCTGGGGCATGTAGGATGGGGAGGCAGGAGGGTCAAGAGTTCAAGGTTAGCCTCAGCTATAGAGCAAGTCTGAAGCCAGCTTGAGACCCTGTCTCAGATGGCTCAGTGGGTTGAGACCTGACAATCTGAGTTTGGTTCTTAGGCCTCACATGGTGGAAGGAGAAGAGACTCCCAAGCTGCCCTCCACCATAAGTGCACGTGCACACACAGACAAAACACATTTTATTTAAATTAAAAAAAAAAAGTAAATGCCAGGCGTGGTGGCACACGCCTTTGATCCCAGCACTTTGGAGGCAGAGGCCAGCAGATCTCTGTGAGTTCAAGGCCAGGTCTACATAGTGAGTTCCAGGCCAGAATCCAAACTACACAAAACAAAAAAACCAAAGTAACAAATCTAAATGCCAGTCAACTTTCTCCTCAGCCACAACTGACTTGGTGGATGTTGTATGACTTTCTTGGGAATATACAACAAACTTGTCTGTAGCACCTCCCATTTCAGAAAGAATGTCCTTCCATGACAGTTGATATTCAGAGAGGCAGTAATTCCAGGTCACATACACTGATGTTTAGAAAACAATTTGAGAAAATATCTACTAAAGAAACCCACATAACAGTTGCTTCCCCACCGGGATCTAGAACTTTCCCCAGGCACAGGCTTTCACCCTGGCAACTCACACTACAAGACAGCTCTGCCCCATGGAGCAGGCAGGCCTTTAGTCAGGAAGTTGTTGACTGTACTTCCAACTGCACTATCGTAGCAGCTGTACCTCTGGGCTCACATCTCCGTAGTGAAGCGTGTGTCATCTGCAGCTCGGTCACTGTGCCAGCTGATGATCACACTTCCCCACTGCATAGCATTTTCCTGCACCATGAAAGCCAGCCAGTGGGGACCAGGCCTCCAGCTCATGCCCAGGCTGATTTCTCCATATGCTGCAAGCAAAGCATGAATCTTCAGCAAGTCTTGCCATCTAATTCTGGCATGCAACCAACAAGCAGTTTCAATAGTCTATTGTTTGGGGGGTGGGGACTCAGGGGTCTCTGTGGCAGATAACTCATGGGAGGTAACCCATCTCTGGAACTGGGTTTTTCATTCAACAACTCAATGGATTATGGGGGCACCATTTCCTGCTCACACACTGCTGTCTCTAGTGTTCTTCCAGATGATTTTACAAATCTGTACAACACTCAAAGGTTAATATTATGTAATGAAACCTGTCTACAGAGGGTGGGTGGATCTCTGAAGGCCACTGTCATCCATTCCAGGCAAGTACCAGTTGGTCTTAAACTGTTAGCAGGGACACTAAAATAAAAATGACCAAGGCCCACCCCTGCATGTGAGGATCTCATCACTTCTCTCAGTGGTTTCATCAACAGAGCAACCCCATCTAGTACTCCACAGCCCATAGACATTGCTGCTGCCCCGAGTCTGCACACCCCATGTGGTCTTTGTGGGCTGCTTGGCTTGGCTCAGGCCCAAGGCGGAGCAGGACCACACTCTTGCCCACTGTGCCTGTTTCTGACAGGCTCCAGGCCAATACTGTGGGCCTTGCCTTTCTGTCAGCAGAATCTGGCTTTGCAAGGGCCTTGGGCTTATGAGAAACTGTGAAAGCATTGGAGACTGAGTAGCAAAAGCAAATCCAAGTGTCTTAGAAACTAGCGAATCCAAGTGTCTTAGAAACTAGCGAATCCAAGTGTCTTAGAAACTAGCGAATCCAAGTGTCTTAGAAACTAGCGAATCCAAGTGTCTTAGAAACTAGCGAATCCAAGTGTCTTAGAAACTAGCGAATCCAAGTGTCTTAGAAACTAGCGAAGTTGGCATCAGCCAGGACGGTAGAGGCACTGAGTGTGCAGGGAACAGCTTCTAGACCTGACGTGACTCCTCCTTCTGTGAATAATCAAAAGGACACCATCTCATACATCATCTATGTCTTCCTTTCCCTCTGTCACATATTTTTCTCAACAAAAACTGTGTGTTTGTTTTACCTTTGCAGACAGGCTTGGCTGCAGGAAATTTTCTACCCTAAACTTGGGAGCTTAGCCATTTCTGGGAGAACAGTTTAGACAAGTGGGGCCTAGCGTGCTTGTACATTTGTAACTGGACCTAAGCTGGCTCGAGGCACCTTTGGAAATGAACCATCAGAGTTCATTGTTAACATGTTGGCCAAACAGACTCTGCCACCAGTGAACTTTTTGCTATGGAAAAATGTATAGTGCACACTCTGGGGTAATGGCCCACCCTGGTTGAGCACAAGCATCTTCCCTGTGCACCACTCTCGTTTGTGTCTGTGTGTCCCTGTGTTTGGTGTGGAACCTTCCAGAAGCTCACTACTGCCACATTCAGCTTTCTGTTCTTTTTTCCCTAGGAACTCTGGCTTCGTACAGAGCTTCCGAATTTGCCTCCTAGTGAACTGGACCGATGGATAGACTCCCTGGCCTGCTTCACCCATCTCATCTCCTCTTAATGCTTTCCATGCTGGCCTGTGTCACTCAGACTGTCCGGAGCTTCTCCAACCTCATGAAGACCAGGCCTTACAACAGGGCTCTGCAGGGCCACCAAGCCCTTTTCAGTCCTGGAGTCATTCACTGCTCAGTCATCCTCTTCCTTTAAACAAACGGTTTACTTTTTTTTTCTCCTTTATGTGCATGAATGCACTGTCTGCATGCAGGTCTGTGCACCCGTGTCGTGCAACGCCTTGGAGGTCAGAAGAGGGTGTCGGATTCCCCTGGAACTGGTTCTCAGCCACCATGTGGGTGCTGGGGATCGAACCCAGGACCTCTGCAAGAGCAGTTGGCACTCTCAACCGCTAGGCCATCTCTCCAGCCCCTTACTTTGTATTTTTATTCATGTGTGTGTCTGCCATGTGAGGGGCCAGAAGCAGCTGTTGCATCCCCTAGAGCTGGATTTAAAAGGAATTTTGTTGCCGGGCATGATGGTGTACACTCGGGAGGCAGAGGCAGGCGGATCTTTGTGAGTTCAAGGCCAGCCTGGTCTACAGAGTGAGTTCCAGGCTAGGTGCGGTTACAGGGAGACCCTGTCTCGAAAAGACCAAAAAATAAAAATAAAAAAATAATAAAATAAAAGGAATTTTGTTCTGGGAACTGAACTTGGGTCTTCTGGAAAAGAGGCGAGTGCTCTGGGCTGCTGAGCCGCAGGGACAGCGCCACTGCCATCTGCTGCTTATTTTTTTTTGTATTTTTGATATTTTTGAGACAGGGTCTCCCTGTAGCCCCAGCTGGCCTGGAACTCACTTTGTACACCAGGCTGGACTTGAACTCTGCCTCCTGAGTGCTGGGATTAAAGGCATGCGGCACCACTCCCGGCAACAGCTGCTTTCTTGACTCCTGTTGACACAGTCTCATCTCACCCAGTGACTGGGCATCAAATACTGGTCCTCTCCTATAGTTCTCTCAGTAAGGCTTATCCTTCCTGTGTTGTCTTTTTGTTTTGTTCCAGAATCTCACTATGTAGTCCCAGCTGGCCTGGAACTCTGTGTAGACCAGGCTGGCCTTAATCTCACATAGATCTACCTCCCTCTGCCTCCTGAGTGCTGGGATTGAAGGCCATGTGCCGCTTTGCCCGGCCTCTATTGTCATTGTTTCTCAGTCCACCATATTCGTGGGGACCTCAGCTGGTGATCAGCACGTTTCTGTAATGGCTCCAACGACCCATTCCTTCAAGGATGATTTCCCTCACATTATCTCTGGTCCTGCAGCCTCCTGAAGAGGGATGGGAGGATTCTGTCTCTGCAGCACTCATACTGATCCCATCCTCCCTGTGTCCACAGCCTCAAGAGCCAGGCTCTTTCATTGCTTAAGTCTTTCCTAGTTCAAGCAGTTCAGGTGCTAAGTTCTCCCCAATCATTACAGTTCCTTGTATTGGGTGACTGTTAATACCCCTTTCTATATACTGAACCATAGATTTTCCCTTTTCTCTATTAAAAGTCAAACCTTCTGTCACTTCTGTGTATGATTCTTCCCATGGGTTCTAAGTTTTTGGGTTCTAAGAGGGCTCCTTCGCACAGATAGAACCTGTCTCTACTGCTGTCTCTTCAGTGCATCTGGGCCTCCTCCTCTCCCCGTGTGTATTCTAAATTCCTGTCCTCCTCAGCTGTCACTGTGGTAGGGCTTGGCAGGTCACCTGACAGTGTAACACAAACTTCCCTGAGAGACCTAAGGCTCCACTCAAGCACACAACCTTCTTAGTCTGCGTGACTGCATGCACCTGTTAGTGATCACGGCCCCAGGGGCTTGGTCGCAGTGACCCCCCCTCCCCCTTCTTTCCTTCCTTCCTTCCTCCCCAGCTGGCCTGAAACTTGCCATATAGATATGGCTGGCCTCAGTCTCAGAAACCTGCCTGCCTCTGCCTCCCAAATGCTGAGATTAAAGGTGTGGGTCATGCTGGAACTTTTTTTCTACTAGTTCAGAAGACAAATTGCAACAGTAGTGAACCAACAAATAGCAAAGAGGCTTGGGAACCGAACAGTGATAAGGTTTACAGTGTGCCAGGTTCCCCTGAACAGGTTGTCTCCACTGCTGTCAGCACAGCCTGATGAGCGAGTCAGATCACCGCAGGGCCCTAGGAAGGTTACAGTTACACTCCTTGTCCCCTCCTGGGGGATCTAGAAAAGAAATTGATGTAGCCAGTAACATGTGCGTTTCCCGTGTTCTGTCCTGGCCGCAGCCAGCTACCTCGCTGTGGAGGAAACCTGGGCACTAAGTCTAGATGTTCAACACTCTCTTCCCGGCAGGTTTCCAAGTTATTCTTTCTATGTTGGGAGTCTACAGCAATACCACTGACGGCGGGCACTGCAGCAGGCTCCCAGGGTAGGCTCTGCCAACCAGTGCTTTCCCAGGGATGGCCACTCGTTGTTGGATCCATAACTGTGCATCAAGCCAAGCATAGCTCCATGGTAGCAAGCAGACTCGTGCTCATGCTACCAAGCTGCCCTGCTCACCCTGCCAGGTGTGGTATTTGTTAACTTTTTTTTTTTTTTGTCTTTCCTGGAACTCACTGTGTAGACCAGGCTGGCCTTGAACTCACAGAAATCCGACTACTTCTGCCTCCCAAGTGCTAGGATTAAAGGTGTGTGCCAACATGCCCAGCTTATTTTTTGGTCTTTTTGAGACAGGGTCTCTGTGTAGTCCCAGCTGGCCAGAAACACTCTATATAGATCAGGCTGGCCTTGAACTCACAGACATCTGCCTCCCTCTGTCTCCTGAGTGCTGGAATGAAAGGTGTATGCCCCTATGCCCAGCTAGCATTTGTGGGTTTTTTATTTTATTTTATTTTGCCTTTTTGAGACAGGGTCTCCCTGTAGATCCAGCTGTCCTGGACTCATTATGTAGACCAGGCTGGCCTTGAACTCACAAAGATCTGCCTGCCTCTGCCTCCCAAGTGCTAGGATTAAGAGGCGTTTGCCACCATGCCTGGCTAGATTTTATTTTATTTTATTATTTTATTTTACTTTTGTGTGTGTGTCTTATGCATGACTATATGCATGTTTGCATGTGTGTGGTTGCTTTTGTATGGGTACATGTTTGTGGAGGCCAGAAGTTGACATCAGGTGTCTCATTCAATGGCTCTCCACTTTATTGACTGAGTCAGGTCTTTTGCCAAACCCAGAGCACACTGATTTGCCCAGTCTGTCTGGGGGAGGGGGGAGTGTGCCTGTGTCTCCCTCCTGAGAGCTAGGACTACAGATGGCCATCTTGCCAGCTTGGCTTCTTTTGTATGGGTTTTGGGGATCCAAACTTTGGTCTTCATGTTCGTAAGGCAAACATTATCATCTTCAAAGCCCCCAAGGATTTGTTTTCACTGGCTAAGACAAAGACACAACAATAATTGTCATGAACGACAAGGTGTGGCCATGTTTGACCATAGCGGCCAGCGCTGGGGCCATGAGGGGCAGGAGCAGGACTCTGTGAAGGGGACCTCTCTGAGATTCCCTCCTGGGCTCTGTGAAGGGGACCGCGCTGAGATTCCCTCCTGGACTAGTGAGGCAGAAGGAGCGGGGCTCTGTGAAGGGAGACTGCACTACTGCACTGAGATTCCCTCCTGGGCTAGGGAGGCCAGCCGACAGCTGTAGGGGTGGGAATTCAAGTAGTTTCAGCAGGTGCCTGGTGGAGGGCGAGAGTATGGGGGGCAGGATTAATTCTGGGGGCCACACCTGTTTTCTCAACAGCATTTCTCACTGGACTGGGTCTCATCAATTCAGCTGGGCTGGCTGACCAGCCCCAGGACCCTCCTGTCTCCACCTCCCCTGGCCTGGGGTTACAAGCAGGGGCCACCACACCTGGCTTTTTAACATGGGTGCTGGCCAATGAAATCAGGTCCTCAAGCAAGCATGTTACCGACTGAACCATCTCCACACCCTCATACAGACATATAGACTCTTTCTTTTTCTTTCTTTCTTTCTTTCTTTCTTTCTTTCTTTCTTTCTTTCTTTCTTTCTTTCTTTCTTTCTTTCTTTCTTTCTTTCTTTCTTTCTTTCGTCTTTTTTTGAGACAGCGTCTCCCTTTAGTTCCAGCTGGCCTGGAGCTCGCTATGTAGACCAGGCTAACTTGGAACTCACAGAGATCCACCTGCCTTTGCCTCTCGAGTGCTGGGATTAAAGGAGAGTGCCACTATGCCCAGCTCCCAATATTAATTAATTATTTATTATTTTGAACTATATATATTTTTTCAAAGCCAATTTAAAACATTTATTTATTTATTTTATTATGTGTATGAATGTACTGTCCGCATGTAGGTCTGTGCACCCATGTCGTGCAATGCCTCAGAGGTCAGAAGAGGGCATCGGAGTCCCCTGGAACTGGAGTTAAAGACAGTTTTCAGCCACCTTGTGGGTGCTGGGGATTGAACCCGGGTCCTCTACAAGAGCAGTTGGTGCTCTTAACCGCTAGGCCATCTCTCCAGCCCCCAAAGCCAATTTTTTTTAATTTTTATTTTTTAATAATAGGTCATAAATAATGAATATAGGCATCCTTCATGTAAAACCAATTTGCAAGTAGCTATGCCCAAACTTATACAACCCGAGGCCCCCATTGTCCAGCTGGGGGAGCTTAATGTACTATCATGTTGATCAAATAAGAGTCCAGCCTATGTTTCTGTAGTTTCGTAGTTCACCCCAATCACAGCCCTTACATTCTACCACGTCCCCTTTTCTGCAGATTGTTCCCTAGGCTTTAGAAAAGGGACACAAGTGGGCAAGAAGCTAAACAGTCTATACCAATGTAACCTACCATAATAATTAGTACTGTTTAAATGCCTGTATATCTAACTGCTTGTGCTTCATCAGTAGGAGTAAAAGGTTATTTCAGGATAAACTGCCAACCCATGAAAGGAATCAGCCTGATCAGAGTCCAAAACCAATTTTTATTGAAGCTCTGTGCATTTCATACAAAATTTCCACTCAAATCCAGACCCGTTCCCCCCTCCTTCCCCCGGATCCCTCCCCACCAGAGCTCATGCATTCTGCGATACGTTTTTCATCTCTCAGTCTCTTTTAAAATTTTTGATGCAGAAGTTTACTGTTTCAGACAGAAGTTCACCATTTCAGTCAGTTCTTTGACCCAGTCTTTTGTTGTTGTTGTTCCTTCCAATTTGCATCACTCCAAAATATGCATATATGCATGCAACATCAAGATTTTGACATCATAGGTTTTAGCATCTTCAGCTTATGATTTTTTTCTTTATTAGGCTGAAAGATGTCATGTTTTCCTTAAGGAATTGTTTGACCTCCACAGTGGGGTTTTCCCTTCCCATGGTCACCAAATGAGGTCCAGTAAGCACTGCATCCTGTCTTGATCTTCCTGTACTGGTCTCCGTGGGTAGAGCCTGGGTATCCAACAATGGCAGTCTGTACTCTGATGAGGCTGAAACCCCAGTAGCTGCTCAGTCCACAAGCTGGATGTCTCAGCAGTCCCCATCTGGCACTGAAGGTTTGGAGGATTCTTGGAGAGACATGAATCTTCAGTCCATATTGGAAGGTTGAAAAGCTGTGTCTCTTGGGGGCTGGAGAGATGGCCTAGCGGTTAAGAGCACCGACTGCTCTTGCAGAGGACCCGGGTTCGATCCCTAGCACCCACATGGCAGCTGAGAGCCGTCTGTAACTCCAATTCCAGGAGAACTCCAGTTCCAGGGGAATCCGACACCCTCTTCTGACCAGTACATTCATACACATAAAAAAAAAATAAAATTAAAAAATTAAAAAAAAAATCTGTGTCTCATGTCTTTGAAGGGTGGCAAAAGCAGTGGCAGCCACAGAGTAGATGCACTTGCCACTAAGACAGGCAAAACGACTGTGCTTGGCATTCGAGTGCAGTCCTGAGGAGGCCAGAAGTGGGGGCCAGTCTTCCAGAGCTAGAGTCACAGGTATTTGTGAGCCACCTGCTGTGGCTGCGGGGGGTGGGGGGACGACCCCAAGTCCAGATCCTCTGAGGGCAGCAAGTGTTTTCTCCTGCTTCTGCCTCCAGAGTCAGTGCTGGGGTTACAGCACACACCACCACGCCAGGCTCCTTATTTGCCTTCTAAAAGAATTTTGCATCTAAGCAGGTTGAAATTCTTATTCTTCCCCCCATATGTAAATTACATTATTTATTTAGTGTAAAGGGGTATGATGGTGTGCATGCCAATACACACATGTGGAGGTGAGAGGACCACTTGGGCTTGCTTCTTTCATGTGGTCTTGGGGATCCAACTCAGGCTGTTGGGCTTGGCAGATGGCTCTATGGGTCCATCTCTCCAGTCCCTGCCTCCATAGGAATGTATCTTTTTCTCTATCTTTTTCTTTGTTGTTGTTAAAGACATGGTCTCATGTAGCTAAGGTGGCCGGTAACCATGGATGAACCTTCTCATCCTCTTGCCTCTATCTCCTGGGTTCTGGAATTATAAAGATGGTTCTCAGCCGCCATGTGGGTGCTGGGGATTGAACCCGGGTCCTCTGCAAGAGCAGCTGGTACTCTTAACTGCTAGGCCATCTCTCCAGCCCCAGAAATAATATGTTTTTAGACAAGCTAAAGCTTAGAGAAATTGTTAGAAGACCCCCAGCCTGAAGGGCAGTGATGCCAGGCAGGAAGGGTGTTTGTGATGGTAAATGTGGGTTGAAATAGGAATACTGTTTTGTTTTGTTCCTTTTCCACAGGCTGGGGACAGAACTGGCTGGGCACAGAACTGGCTGGGGACAGAACTCCATATATACTAGGCAAGTGCTATTCCACTAATCTCTACCACTAGCTGCAGAAAATATCTTTTTTTTTTTTTTCCGTCTTTTGGAGACAGGGTCTCCCTGTAGCCCCAGCTGTCCTGGAACTCACTCTGTAGACCAGGCTGGCTTTGAACTCACAAAGATCTGCCTGCCTCTGCCTCCTAAATGCTAGGATTAAAGGCATGTGCCACCATGCCCGGCTTTTCTTTCTTTTTGAGACAGGGTCTCCCTGTATAGCCCCAGCTGTCTGGAACTTGCTATGTAGACCAGTCTGGCCTTGAACTCACAGAGATCCACTTGCCTCTGCCTCTCCAGTGCTGGGATTAAAGGCACGCACCACCATGCCCTGACAGAAAACACTCTTTATTCTTGATATTTAAGGCTATTAAAAAAAAAAAAAAGCTATGGGTGTAGCCAGGCGTGGTGGCGCAGGCCTTTAATCCTAGCACTTGGGAGGCAGAGGCAGGTGGATCTCTGTGAGTTCAAGGCCAGCCTGATCTACATAGTGAGCTCCAGGCCAGCTGGGAATAAAGGGAGACCCTGTTTCAAAAAGACAAAATAAAATAAAATAAAATAAAATAAAATAAAATAAAATAAAATAAAATAAAATAAAGCTATGGGTGTAGCTTGGTGGTGGAGCAGATGTCTAGCATATGTGAGGTCCCAAATTCAATCCCACAAAAAGTCATGATGAAACAGTATAATTTAGGAGGTACAAAAGGTGTAGAAAATATATAGCCGGGTGTGGTGGTGCACGCCTTTAATCTTAGCACTCTCAGGAGGCAGAGGCAGGCGGATCTTTGTGAGTTCAAGGCCAGCCTGGTCTACAGAGCGAGTTCCAGGACAGCTGGGGCTACAGGGAGACCCTGTCTCGAAAAGACCAAAAAGAAAATATATAACATCAGTAGGAAAAGGACTGGTAAAGAGAAATAGGAGCATAATGTGCCATAGATTCATCTTAGACTGGGATAATCTAAAGCAATATATTTCCTGGGCTGGAGAGATGGCTCAGTGGTTAAGAGTGCCAACTGCTCTTGCAGAGGACCCGGGTTTGATTCCCAGCACCCACATGGTGGCAGCTAAGAACCGTCTTTAACTCCAGTTCCAGGGGAATCCAATGCCCCCTTCTGACCTCCGTGGCATTGCACGACACTGGTGCACCAACCTACATGCAGACAGTACATTCATACACATAAAAAAAATTAATTCTCACCTCTGTCTCCTTGATGCTGGGCTTAAAGAGGAGCTCCCTTGGTATTCTTTTGGCAGATGCACTTAAGAGGGTCAGCAAGCATCCTCCAAGCCTGAACTCCTGCTGATATCCTGCTTGCTTGTGATACCTGCTGGGCACCAACTGTCTTTGTTGCCTTGGGCAAAGCATTGTTAATTCCCGTAGTGATCTGGAGCATTTGGCCTGAAATTCCACCTGTCCCAGCCCCCAATTCTGTATGTCCCAACCTCCTACAAGGTTCTGTATAAAAACCCTGAGTTACAACATTAAACTGAGTTTTCCCCTTGTGGTATTAAAAAAAAAATTAAAAATATATTTCCTAAAGTCATCATTTAAAAGGCCACTTGAAAGAGGTACAGGTAATCAGGGAAATAATCACTGTGCTGTGTGGCCCTGAGTCCCTGGGGTGACACTCTTGGGTCTCTGAGCTGTGTGCTACTGTTTACTCCCATCAGCATGCTGTAGTCATGGGGACCCAGGACCTACAAGGGGGGAGTCTTCCCTCCCTTAGCCAAGGCTTGTCCCATGGCTTTTCTCAATACTGGTTTCCTCTGCTGCTGGGCCATTGTCTGGTAGAAGAGCTGACTCTGAGGGACAAATGGCCTTTGCTGTTTTGAGAGGGTGCATGGAAGGAGAGAGGACTGAAGACTTCTTGGAAGGGGTGATATTGAGCTCACTGGTAGAGGCAAGGAATATCCAAATGCAGGTCTGCAGGGCGCTCAGGTCTGCAGGGTGCTCAGCAGAATGCTGACCTCGTTGTTACCTATCCAGTTTTTGGAGAACATTCAGAATAGAAAGGGAAGAGTGAGCTAGACCTTCCAATATATAACCAAAAGTGAAAGCCTGAAACGTAGACAAGTCAACCCTCCATAAATAAGGAGAAAACAAGGAAGGCATCTGAAGGAAGCAAGGAAAGCAAAGCAAGCCTTCAACACGGCACACTTGAGATTTGCGTCAGAAAACAAACAACAAAACAAACCCACATGCCAAAAACACAATGAAAGAACATGGGAAAAGTGCAGAGTAATTCCACACTAAACTCTACCAACCCCATGGAAGATTCCTACAATGAGATCTCCCTGGAGGTAATTCAGGACACAGATCTTAGAAGAACAATCAGACATATTCAAAGAAATCAAAGAATATAAAGAACAAATCAGAGAACTAAGGGGAGAGAATTAAAAACTCGGAAGGACCTAGAGGGAAAGAATGACAAACTCTGGAAGGAAGTGGAAACACTGAAAAGATCCCATGCTGAAATGAAAAAGGAAACCAACCAGCGAAACAAGGAGTTACAAGAAGAGATTGAGAAGCTCCAAAAGGAAGTGGAAATACTAAAGAAATCTGAGGATGAAATGAGAAAGAAAATTGAACATTCATCCAATCAACAGGAAAGGATGGGAGAAAGCCTCAAAAGCAGATTGGATGAAGCAGAAAATAGAATATCAAACCTGGAAGATAGCAAGGCATAACTAGAAAGCTCAAACAAAAATTATGAAAAATAGCCAGACGTGGTGGTGCATGCCTTTAATCCTAGCACTTGGGAGGCAGAGGCAGGCAGATCTTTGTGAATTCAAGGCCAGCCTGGTCTACATAGTGAGTTCCAAGACAGCTAGAGCTACAGGGAGACCCTGTCTCAAAAAGACAAAAAAAAAATGCTCTACTGTAGTCATCTAATGCTGAGTGTGGCAAGGACAGCTGCTGGTGGGTTAGGTGTGCACAAAGACCCAGGTGGTGAAGAACAGGTGCTGGCCTAGGTCTGTTGGGCCTTTGTTGTGACCTTCTGGGGGGGTCGATGTGGTAACCTGAGACTACCTGTTTCACCAGGGCCCATGAAGTGTGGTATGATCCTAGATTTGGTTATAAGGAGTCCTTGCCAGGGCTTGTGAGGAACAGAGTAGGATAGGGACATTTTTATTCCTTGATAAATACATTTCATGGATAACTAGTCAACCAGCCAAACTATCAAAGCCTTTACACAAACACAGTCATGTGAATGGCACCTTTGACTGCAAGGGCTCAAGATAATGATGGTTCAAAGTCAGACAGTATTTAGTTTAGGTAAATGTTCCAGAGGCTCCTTGTCTGACTTCATTAATAATCACTGTCTAACAGAAGGCTGGGAGTATGCGGTTCCCTTTAATGAAGCCTTTTGTAGATAAGGATGGCTACTGGGTAGTGATAAAAGTATGAAAGTCCTCTTTATTTGCAGCTTGGGGTTCCATGGTTTCATTTGCCTGATGTCAATAATGATCTAAACATACTAAATGAGAAACTATGCAGAAATAAACAATTCCTAAATCTTTTTTTTTTTTTTTTTTTT
>VZQC01011382.1:61905-107241 GCA_009823505.1 Rhizomys pruinosus | reverse complement strand
TATATATATATATATATATTTAAAAAAGGAGCAGGATGTGCCCCTGACTGGCAGGAGGGGCCCACTTGGCTCTGTTGGAGCCACCATGGCTTTCACCAGAGCAGTGCTTCCATGCCCCTTCCCCATGAGCTGAGGATCTGATCCAGGCCCCCTTAGCCTGCAGCTCCTCTCATCTGCAGAGGATGTGTGGAATTCTGGGAGGACAGCAGACTGTCCCCTGCACCACCTGGAGGGTCAGCATAGAAGGCTTCCCTCCCTGTGACCTCCCTCCCTCTCATCGAATGCACTAGCTCTAGCTCTTGGACCCCAGAAGACACTTGTACCTAACAAACTGCACTGAGGCAAGGCAGCCCACTCAGTTATCAGTACTGCGAAGCACCGTAGAGCCCCGAGGCAGTGCAGAGCCCAGGAGATCTAGGACAGCAGTTCTGAGGGGGCAGAATACTGGGGTCCCTGCCAGTTCTGGTCCTGGAAGGCACGTGCTCCAGCCTTTTCTCAGAGAGGCATCTGAGGGGCTCTGTAAGTCTGATACCTACAGCTTGTCTCTTGCTTGGAGTGTCGTTTCTGTCTGCTCCTGCTAGTAGCACTGACCCATCCTAACAGGGGGGCCTTTGATGCCAAGCTGACCTTCACTACCCTTTGGCCCTGCTGTTTTCCAATTTGAATCAGTCTGTGGCTGCTAGGATGAAGCCCAAACTTATTGCCTGGTCTGGAACTCTCTATGTAGACCAGGCTGGCCTTGAACTCACAGTGATCTGTGTGACTCTGCCTCCCCAGTGATGCTATTAAAGGTGACCACCACAATGCCCAGCAGAAGCTGGAACTTCTTGTGGCCACACAGCCCCTCTCTCAGTAGTACCTGCCTCGCACACCTTACCCTGTCCTTCCTCTCCTGGGAACTTCCCTTCAGGAGCTTGTCCATCCTGTCTTGAGGCCAGCCACCTGGGTGCTAGATGTGTGTTTGATGAGGTTTGTCCCTGCACTGTGTGGGTCTTGTCTCTTGTGAAAGAAAACTGCAAACTCATCAAGCAGGGTGGTGGTACAGGCCTACCAGCATCTGGGCGGTGGAGGGAGGAGCATCAGGAGGTCAAGGTCATCTGTGGCTTCAGAGTGAGTTTGAGGCCAGTCTGTGCACCATGAGACCTCGTATCAATACCTCCACCCCACACCCCAAGGAAACCTGTTCTTAAGCCCTGTAAGGACTTTCTTCTAATATATGTGACTAGGATGGGAGTCTGTGGAGCCATCCACCTGTTCAGGGTCCGTTGGCACCTGCTTTGCTAGTGACCCACATTGGCTGTTTTGTTCTGATACCCTTTGTCTAGAATCCTCTTGCATAGATAACATAGATAAACTGGCTTTGTGACGCATGCTTTTAATCCCAGCACTTAGAGGCAGGCTGATCTCTGTGATTTCAAGGCCAGCCTGGTCTACAGAGCAAACTCCAGGCCACCTGGGACTAACGGGAGATCCTGTCTCAAAAAGACCAAAACGAACAACAACAAAAAAGCATTTTCATCCACTTCCCCAGAATAATTTTTTTTCTGACCTCCATGATTATATCAAAATTCCCTTTAAGACTACTGTCGTTGTTTTCTTGGAAGGGCCCGCCTATCCTGAAACTCTACTTTTATGACATCAAATGGCTTCTGCCACCCAAATCTGTGAGCCGTGGAGACAGGGATGAGTTTTTGCCTGTGGTTGGGGTTTTCTTCCTCCTTCCGCAGCACCTAGTGTCCCGGTAAGTGATTATCAAAGATCTCACGTGATGGGACACGTGAGTGGTAAGCGGACGGCCTGGGCAGTGATTTTTTGTTTTTTGTGGGGTGTCTTTTTGAGACAGGATCTCCCTGTAGCCCCACCTGTCCTAGAGCTCACTATGTAGACCAGGCTGGCCTTGAACTCACAGAGATCCTCCTGCCTCTGCCTCCCGAGTGCTGGGATTAAAGGAATGCGCCACTACTTCCAGCTCTGGCAGTAATTTTTTTTTTTTGTATGTGTATGAATGTACTGTCTGCATGCAGGTCTGTGCACCCGTGTCGTGCAATGCTGCAGAGGTCAGAAGAGGGTCTCCGATTCCCCTGGAACTGGAGTTACAGACGGTTCTTAGCTGCCATGTGGGCACTGGGGATCGAACCCAGGTCCTCTGCAAGAGCAGTTGGTGCTCTTAACCACTAGGCCATCTCTCCAGCCCCTCTGGCAGTAATTTTTAAGACAGCCTCAGGAACTGGACTGTTTACCCAGCCCATCTTTTCAGTTTCCCTTTCTGTTTGCAGAGGACTCTATACTGCACCTTTACTGCTATGGTCAACTTTCCGGGCAGAGTAAAGCCCTAGGGGCTGTGCTGCAGCGGCTTGGGCACTGCGTGGGCTCTGACCCCTCCACAGCACTTATGGCAGGGTTTCCACTCACACCCAGCAGCGACAGGAGAGGATCGGGCCGGATTATCACTCCAGAACCCAGGGCCCGCAGATGAGCCGGAGGGCCAGGAGAGCCCGGCTCACGCCGACACGCCGAGGCCTCCCGCAGCCTGTGACAGGCAGGCGAAGGACCGGAGGCCCGGGGCGGAGGACGCCGCGCCCCTCTGCAGGCGCGTGCGCACCGAGGTCTGCTCCCCGCTCGCCTCCGCCCTCATGCCTGGCTTTTCAAATTTGAAACCTGCCGCTTTTCCCGCCGAGCTCGGAGACCAGCCTCGGGAGAGGGCGGGGCCGCGCGCCAGCCAACCCCGCCTCAGAGCCCCGCGCCCGCCCCGGGATGCCGCCGTGCCGCGGGCCTCGGGCTCGGCCTGGGAGCTGCGGTCTGCGGGGCTGGAGGGCTCCGGGTCGGGTTCAACAGCCGTGCGAGGGCGGCCGCTCGGCCTGAGAGTGAGCTGCCGGCGCTGAGCGACCGTCGGGGAGGGCGGGGCGGCCGGATTCCCAGGCCGCCTCCCAGGGGCGGGGCCGGGGCGGGGCAAGCCTTGTGTTTGTTGCTCCGAGTCAGTTGCATTGTAACAAAAGTGGTGCTGTGGCAGCCCAGGCCAGGAGCTCAGGCCTGCTCGCCGACGGCTGTCGCTGACATGGAGCCTGTGGCCAGCAACATCCAGGTCCTACTGCAGGCGGCGGAGTTCCTGGAGCGCCGGGAGCGAGGTGAGCGCACGGGGTGCTGGAGCCGCCTCGTCGACGCCGCCCGCCTGGACTCGGCTTCCAACTTGAACGGTGCATGGCTCTAGGCGGCTGGCGCGCTGCGGCCCTTAAACCTAGGGGTGTCCGCGGGAGGGTCTGGGGAAATGATCCGCGCGCCGAGAAGCCTTTCCCTGGCCCTGCGGTGCCAGGGGCCCCGGGCTGACGGGTGGGGGGCCTCTCTCTCTGGCAGAGGCGGAGCATGGCTACGCGTCCCTGTGTCGGCACTATGGTCCTGCCCCTGTGTACAGGAGGAGGAAACGACCCCTGCAAGCTCCTGGCTCGCTGGACAGTGGGCGGTGAGGAGGGTTAGGGGCGAAGTGGGGAGGGGCGCTGCTCCTCATCGGCCCACGTAATCTTTTCGCTTTCCTTGTTGGCATCTTCTGGGCCTTGCACCTTGCACCAAGATCAAGTTTTTCGTCATCTAAGGACTGCCCCTTGAATACATTTGATGTGCCAGGAACTGTAAACAAGACAGTCCCAGGTCCCCCTTCTTACCAAGACAGTCTCCTGTTTCTCCATCTGCCGTTCACCCTTTGCATGTGCTGCTCCTTTTAAATGCTCTTCCCTCTACTCCCTTCTCTGGGAAATTTGTTTTTTGCTCAGTTCAACTGCCACATCTGTTCAGGAAGTCTGCCTTGCCTGGCTGTCAGGGGACCGCTTTGGACCTCAAAACCACGTAGGCATTTGCCTCTCATCTCTGAGGATCTGGTGTCCCAGATGCGCTCAGGTCCTCGCAGGGTGTCCTGGGGCTGAGAATTTGGGCAGTACTAACTGCCCCTCACTTTATCCTCCTTGGCATTGGCAGGTCCGTGCACAATGAGCTGGAGAAACGCAGGTAAGTCCCGACCTGGCCGCAACAGCACCAGGCCCCAGGAGCACTTCCCTCTGGCCTTTCTTCCTTTGCTGTCCCTCGGACCAGACAGGTGGGGTTGGCACTGCCCTCCAGACCCCTTCCCCTGCAGGAGGGCCCAGCTGAAGAGGTGCCTGGAGCAGCTAAAGCAGCAGATGCCCCTGGGGGTTGACTGTACTCGATACACTACACTGAGCCTCCTACGCCGTGCCAGGATACATATCCAGGTACAGAGGTGCCTGTACCCCAGTTTCCTTGTCAGTTTGTATGGAGTGCTGTAGTGTGGAGTGCCTGATTGGACTGTGGGGAAAGGCCATAGTCCAATCACATGGCCCTTCTGTGTAATCTGGGATAATTCTCATGCTCTGAGTTTCCAAATCTGTCAAGTGGGAAGAAAAGCAGACAGTTAACAGTGTTGTTCTGAGGAGTTAGCAAGTTTACCTCATAAACGTTCATTGCTATTGTTATCATTATTACTTAGATCCTAGCTGCAAGACTTTGGGCAAGTCAGGTAGTCTGCTTAGAACTGTTTCCTGTTCAGTAGAGAGGGGATGGCTGTTGAAAGATTCTAAGGGCTACAATAAGGGTCTTTTAGATTGTAGAGGGCCAGTGCCTGGCCTCCCCAGCTCCCATTGTTCTGATGGTGTGGGAGCAGCTGGAGATCAGGAGGCAGAGGACTGAGGTGAGACAGGAGGTCCTCAGGAGCTTTGCTGCTGTTTAGGTGAAGATGCTGGCCCCCTGCTGGACGGGGGTGAGTGTACACACACCAAGACCTAGAGGGTTCATTAGATGCTGCCTTGGAAACCAAAGAGGATTTTTCTTGCCTGTGTGACAGGGAGAAACAGAGGTTTAGCTAAATGGAAGGCACAGTGAATGCAACTGAGGACCAAAGTACCAACCCCTGACTTGAATTCTCAATGAGTATTTATTAAGTACTTGGGGCTGGAGAGATGGCTCAGCAGTTTAGAGCACTTGCAGCTCTTGCAGAGGACCTGTGGTGAACAACTAAACTGTCCGTGACTCCAGTTCTAGGGGATCTGATGCCCTCTTCTGACCTCCACGAGGACTGCATCACATGGGTGCACTTATGTACATGCAGGCAAGACACTCATACACATAAAATTAAAAAAATGTTAAGTACTTGTTCTGCTGGGCTCTGTTCTAGTCACTGAGAACCACAGCAGTCAGATCCATTGCCAGATTCATGGCTGCAGCAAGGCTGTGCTGCCACACAGGTGCCTGCCGCCACCGCACATAGGCTCTAGTTTTCCCATGGCTTCTTTCTCACATAGATGACCTGTGCTGTTTAGGTGTCCGCCAGCCTGTGGGCAAGACCTGGGTGTGGCTCCTGCCTTGAGGCTCCACCCCCTCTCCTAGACAGTGCTTCCCTTCTAGTTGGCTACATCTGCCCCTGCCCATCCCTAGCTGAAACCCCATGGGGTTCCTGACAGAGCATGGTTCCTGCTTCCCTTGGGACTCGAGCCTCTTCCCAACTCAGGCCTTGTCATGATGGGTTTTGGGACTCCTTTCCCTGCCCACCTCAGAAAAAGGCTAGACCCTCCAAGCTCCCAGGTTCCCTCTGGCTCACTCATCCTTCGACAGCCTGAGTGTTCTTGGCTCCCCTCCCCACCTTTAAAAAAATTGAAGCCAGGGGCTCCAACCCTGGGCCTTGCGCATGCTAGGCAGGTTGCACCCCCAGCTGCTATCCTTTATGAGTGACCAAGTGCGGGCTTCTGCTCAGTGAGGGCAGTACATGACCCTGAGCCTAGAGCTGGCAGAACTTGAGGGGAGGAAGAGGTTAATAATGAAGCCTTAGGCTTCTTGAGGACGGTCACAAACAGGAGTTACAAACTAGTAGTTTTCATTTGGTCTATAGTGGAACAATTGAAATTGTTGGCATGAAAGATGTGGTTTTCCAGCATCTCCTAAGGAACTGGGGAGATGAGGCTGTGCTGGGTCTACGGCCACGTGGCAACACTGGCTGAAACCTGGAGGGCCTGCCTCCTTTAGCCAGAGCATGGACTTGTCAGGATGCCAGTCCCCTCAAGTTTGGATAGCCAGAATGTTCTACTCCTTTGTATCATATGACTAGACCCTTTGGGCATTTGATATTGGGGTACCCTGCCATCCACACCATCTAGACAGATCTGTGGTCTAACAGGCAGGAGGTAGTGGCTCCTTAGAGTATGTGAAGCAACCCTCAGGTCAATTTATATGGCTGTCTGTCTGGAGTAGGGAAGGGCACTGTGTAGGAACGCACCCTGGGCAGCTGACCCCAGCTCTGCCTGTGTGGAGTAGGGAAGGGCACTGTGTGGGAGCACGCCCGGGGCAGCTGACCCCAGCTCTGCCTGTGTGGAGTAGGGAAGGGCACTGTGTGGGAGCTCGTCCGGGGCAGCTGACCCCAGCTCTGCCTGTGTGGGGTAGGGAAGGGCACTGTGTGGGAGCTCGCCCGGGGCAGCTGACCCCAGCTCTGCCTGTGTGGGGTAGGGAAGGGCACTGTGTAGGAGCTCTCCCTGGGCAGCTGACCCCAGCTCTGCCTGTGTGGGGTAGGGAAGGGCACTGTGTAGGAACGCACCCTGGGCAGCTGACCCCAGCTCTGCCTGTGTGGGGTAAGGAAGGGCACTGTGTAGGAGCTCGCCCGGGGCAGCTGACCCCAGCTCTGCCTGTGTGGGCTCCGCAGAAGCTGGAAGAGCAGGAGCAGAGGGCTCGGCGGCTCAAGGCAAAGCTGCGCAGCAAACAGCAGAGCCTGCAGCAGCAGCTGCAGCAGCTCCAGGCACTGCCAGGGAGTGGAGATCGGGACCGGCCACGAGCCGGCAGTCTGGACTCCTCCTGCCTCTCCTCTGAGCGTTCTGATTCTGACCAAGGTAAGTGCCATGAAGCTGGGGGTGGTGGTGGGATGGGCTGTGTGGGTGGCCAGGCTTCTGACCAGACCCTTCTCTGCAGAGGAATTAGAGGTGGATGTGGAAAGCCTGGTGTTTAGAAGTGAGGCTGAGCTGCTGCGGGGCTCCAGCACTGGCCAGGAACATAGCTACTCACACAGCACGGGCACCTGGCTTTGATGTCTGCTGCCCAGAACATTTCTCACTTCCTGGACTGAGCTGCCAGGCAGCGGCTCCACAAGTCCCAAGGTCTGCTTAGATCCAGCTGCTGGAGACAGACTAGAAAGACCCTTGTGTGGACAGGACTCGGCTACACACCTTGAGCTCCGGTCAGTCCCTTCCAGGGCACTTTATGTAGCACTTGGCCCTGCTCTGCTGCCCCATAGGCGCAGAAGGCCTGTAGACCTTCAGGTTCCTTCCCGGACAAAACCTCTGGCCTACATATACTGCACAGTTTTTCCATTAAAAGCCTCTTTTGTAAATTTTCCTGTCTGTGGTCTTGCCTGATGAAATGGAGGAAGTCCCAGCCAAAACTGGAAAAGAGGAAGTAAAATCACAGCTGCCAGCAACACTGCCATGTGCCAGGCGTGCACATCTAATTGCTAAGGCTGCTCTGTGTCCACTTCGGTGTTGTGAGGATGAGTGGTATGACTTGCCTGAGGTCGACCCAGGAAAACAGTGGAGTCAAGATCCAAACAAAAGCTATTTCACTCCAGGACTGGGGCCAATCAAATCAAGTGTTTATTGAGTGCCTGTTATTTGCTAAATATTGTTCTAGGAACCTAGGACACATCAGAAAATAGAAAGGGAGCCCAGCCCTCAAGGAGCTTACAGTCTATCCTTTATTAACACCACTTCATCTACACACTGATTGTGACCTTGGACAAGTCACTACACTTGTCACAGCTGCCCAATAGGGAACAAGCAGGCTGGGCTCAGTGGACACCAAGCCTGGTATACTCTAGATACTGAGATAGACAACTGCCCCAACCCACCACCCAGACAGCAGAAAGGGCTGGAAGTTGACTTTTCATAATAAAGTACACGGGGAGAGGGAGCTGAGTTGCACTGGCCTCTGGGCTACACGAAGTGCTGCTGCTGCTGCTGCTGCTTGGTGGCGGCCTTGTTGGCGAGGTCCTTGGCCTTCTCTGTAGCTGCCAGTGCCGTCTCCTTTGCTTTCTCCTTGGCCTCTTTGGCTGTTTCAACAAGTGTTTTGGAAGGGGCCTCACCTGCAGCAAAAGCCAGGAGGCTGGTTTCAGATGATGCCTACAAAATCTACCCAATCCCAGGACCGCCGACCACCATGCCAGTTACTGTGCTTAGGCCAGGCTCCTTGGGAAAGGGGTCACCATCCTGTTTTCTGTCCTTCCCATCCTCTACCATGTTCACGCTCAGAACAGGGAAGTGACTGCTAGCTCAGTACCTTTTCAGTTAATAGTGTGAGCCCAGCTAATCCTAGTGAACATCTCCCAGCAGTCCCCAAGGCTCTCACCTTGTAGCTTGGCCAAGATGTACTCAAAGCCCTTCATTGTCTTGGTCACATTGCTTTTGAACCGGGCAAGACCAAACTCCTGGCAGGAGGAGAATGGGGAGACGGCCAGTGACTCACAGTTCAACCCAGCCCAGAAGCCAGAGGCCCCAGAGCCATAGCATGTGGCACCATACTACTTACCTGGACAGCTCTGGAGACACCAAACAAGCTGGAGGAGACCCAGGCTTCCCGGCGGATTTCGGTCCAGCCGCTGTTGTCAGAGTTCACACAGTAAACACATCGTTCCTCCACCATCTGTGCAGGGAGTCAGGCCAAGCAGCTTGCAGGGGCGTTTTGCTCTGCCTACTGGCACAGAGACTCAGACCCCAGCTCTGCTGTGCTGCCCAGGCTAGCCCTATTTTCTTGCTCAAATTCGAACTCATACTGGCAGACTTCTTACCTCCCTCACAAGGGGAAGCAATGAAATAAAAATTCCTTTCCTTGTTACTTCCTAAACGGCATACACAGAACGCCAAAAGAAAAGCCATTTTGTCCTCTACAACCTCTCCACTGACTCTGAAAACTAGTGAGACAGTCTCTTGGGATCAACAGGCTTACCACCCCGATCCACAGCTTTGTTTCCTGCTTTCTCTAGACATGCGCAGTATTTTATTCTGCCTTCTGCAAACTCTCCCTTTTGAAATTCTACATAAAAAATAATCACCAGAGAGACTTCATTGTCAGAAGAGGACCCACAGCAGGAGCCTTAAGAACAACGAGGACATCTGTTACATGGTCCTGTTTGGAATCTACCAAGCAGAGGCAGTGTCGTTCAGCTATCCGAGGTGACCTCAGACGGTGCTGGACAGAGGGAAGTGCCTGCTCACTTTGTGACTTGAAGGACACAGCTTTCTGAGCCTTACTTTCCTCTTTGCAATGCAAAAACCACAAAGCTTCCTTCCATCTCTCAAAGTTGCAACAGTGGAGAAAGAATTCTCTGAAAACTTACAGGGTAATTTCACATATGAAAAGCTGGTGTGACATGTTCATTAAGCATGCATTTTTTAAAATTTGTGAAGGGACCAAAGGTGTGTGTAATGCATTCCCCGCAGATCTCAGGGAGAGATCCTATTAGGTGAAACTGAACCATGGCACCCCTCACATCAGAGGGGGCTAGTGCCCCAGGGCTTCAACTCCCAAGGTACACCCAAGGCATCTTTGGCTCAAAAGACTCCCAAATGCATCACTGCCTCCCTTCCTCCTTCAGCATTATTCCTCTCGTCCAACCTGTACGTATGTCAGACACAACCAGAACAAGTTGTGCATAGCACTGACAGCAATTCTAAAAACAGGTGCCTTTCTTCACCATACATGAGTCAAGGAGACCTCATGAGAGGCTTACCAGCTAAAAGATAATCTTAAGTAGTACTTTATAGCCATCACTCTTCAGTATCCATCCTACACCTGCCTCAGGCTACAGAAGTTTCCTCAAACTTTTCTAACCTGAGACCCAAAGAGCAACTATTTGGGGGACCATAGGTGGTCTCACCATCAGCCGAGCGTGGTTGATGTTCCAGGTGAAGGTGGTCATGGTCTGATTCTGTGGGTCCACAATAGAGTCCTCCAGGATGTACACAGAGTGCGCAACGTTGGCAGGAAAGAGTCGCTCTGCCCAACGTGGCATCCTGTTGGTCTTGGTCAGGAGTCTCCGGGACAGAAGCTTCTGGTCAGGGGTCACTTCCCGGTGTACTATGTCTTCAGTTAAGACATGTTTGCTGCAAATATCAAAGTAAAGATAAGCCTTAAAAATCCGATTCTGACGGGCCGTCTATGAGTTCCCAATTAGAGCCTCCTGGCCATGGCTTTCTGCAAATTAAGAGTACCTTGAACCTATCTATTCTAGGGCAAATTCCAACTTGTGCCACCTCCCAGGCCTGGATTCCTGGGCCTTCCCATCAAGCAAACTCTCAGGATTCGCTGTACCACTAGAGAGCGCCACAGACAGGTGAGCAGGGAGTCATTTCATTTCCAACCCCACCAGATACCTCCCAACTAGCGCGCCATCGACTCTTCCAGTCTCACCATAGAGACTGGCAAAATTTAAGACACAGCCCTTATGTAAATCACTACACCGAGACCAGCCTTCTTCTAGGGCCTTGCAAGCCTGGCTAGTCCCTGCCCGGATAAGGTTTTCGGGCCATAACCACAGCCACAATTCCAAGATTGGCACGTCGGATTCATCCTGGAGTCTTTCCTTGCCCTGTTAGTCAAGGACGGCCCGCCTTTCGATCTCCCAGTAGTGTGGGGAGGCCTGCGCTCCCCGCGGCCACCTACCTATAGGGATTCGGGTACCGCTGCCAGAAGGCAGCGAACACTTGGTCCCAGGAACTTCGGAGCACGCTCTGGCCCAGGAAATACTTCACCATCCTCCCGGCCTGGGCGGACTCAGTACCGGCGCAGCATTAGCTGCGGAGCCCGGGGGGCACGTGGCTTGGCGCACGCCCGCCAGGCTCGCAGGTCAGTCAGCACCGCGCCGCGCCCGAGCTGCTTGCTACCGCCGCCATGAGGAACTACAAGGGCTGAGCGACACTTCCGGGGCCGGGCTCACGACCCGCCGCTTCCGGCGCCGGTGTCACGTGACCTAGCGTCCCGCCTCCTGTCGCCGAGCCCCTGCTGTACCGGTGAGAATCGGGTTGCTGGGACTCCGGGTTCAGCTGGGGGTCGGCGCCCGGAGCCCAGCTGGTCCCAGCCAGAGCGAGCGGGGAGCGGCTGCAGGGCTCGGCGGCGCCAAGGAGGGCGCTGTGCGCTCCCTGCCGCCGCGGCGAGGAGCCGGACGCTGCGCAGTGCTAGGCCTTGGGGGTCCGGGTCTGAGGCTTGGGTTCTGCCTGGGCCCCGCGGACGCTGCCGTGGGTGCGGCGGCCCCAGGAGCATGAGCGGGCAGCGCGTGGACGTCAAGGTGGTAATGCTGGGCAAGGAATACGTGGGCAAGACGAGCCTGGTGGAGCGCTACGTGCACGACCGCTTCTTGGTGGGGCCCTATCAGAACGTGAGTGCACCCCTCCGGGCCCCCGCGGGAGGAAGGGGCAGACCGCTCGCTCCGCCCTGATCTCTTCCCCGGTTGCAGACCATTGGGGCTGCCTTCGTGGCTAAGGTGATGTACGTCGGAGATCGGACAGTGACTCTGGGTATTTGGGTAAGTCCTTTGAGAATATGGTCTTGAGGAAACTCGTCCCCTAGGTTTAATGCCTTGCCTCCTAACTAGCTGACTGGGGCCTCATAGAGGCCATTTTTTCTTCTCCAGACCCGTTTCCCCATCTAAAAAATGGGGTTCTGGAAGACGTGGGGATATTTTGTAATCTTGGGAAGGAGCCCAGTAACACCCTCTGCCCTTCAGGACACAGCAGGATCTGAGCGCTACGAGGCCATGAGCAGAATCTATTACCGAGGCGCCAAGGCAGCAATCGTCTGTTACGGTAAGGGATTGGGTTCTGGCATATTCGAGTAAGGGTTGGGTGTCAGGCCAATCTCAGAGAAGAGCCTCTGATCCTTGGTTGTGTCTTCTGCATGACCCCTACCAAGACCTCACTGACAGCAGCAGTTTTGAGAGAGCAAAGTTCTGGGTGAAGGAGTTGCGCAGTCTAGAAGAGGTAGGTGGCCAGACCTCACCAAAAGACCAAGGACTGAGACTTTTCGTCTGTAGAGATAATCTCAGCCTTGTCTTCTTTCCCAGGGCTGTCAGATCTACCTGTGTGGCACCAAGAGTGATCTGTTGGAGGAAGACAAGCGGCGCCGACGAGTGGACTTCCATGATGTCCAGGACTACGCAGATAGTAGCTATTCTTGAGCCCCTGGGTGGGAGGAAGCTTGACTGGGTTTCAAGGAACAGGACTGTTCTGCCAGGGCAGCTCTCTGGCCTTCTTAAACCTGTGGGGTGTGGGAGAGCTGCTAGCTACATTGTTATGTTGACCCGATTCTCAGGTATGACGCCTTAATCACTGACTCTTTGCAGATATCAAAGCGCAGCTCTTTGAAACATCCAGCAAGACTGGACAGAGTGTGGGTAAGTGATGTCTTGGGGGCTGACAACAGGAACAGGTAGGGTACCAGAAGCATTCAGAGGACTTGGAGACCCCATGGCTGGCACTAGGCTTCACTGTTGTGCTTTTGTTGTTTTGCCAGATGAGCTTTTCCAGAAAGTGGCAGAGGATTACGTCAGAGTGGCTGCTTTCCAGGTGATGACAGGTGTGTGCTTCCCCCCCCCCCCTTAACAGCGATTTCTTCCAGGCTCATGGTCTCTAAGCCTTTTCATGACTTCCATGATCCCCACCATAATGGTGCTGAGCTTCCACCTCTCTCTTTGACAGAGGACAAAGGTGTGGATCTGAGCCGGAAGGCAGACCCCTACTTCTACAGCTGTTGTCATCACTGAGTCCCAACTCACCCAGCCTGGGAGAATTAAAAGGAATTCTCCAGAGGGGTGGACCCAACTCTTGCCTGGGCTGGAGAGCTACTTCAGGTCCCCATGGCAGCAGAGGTGGTACCTGCCTGTGCTGGCCCATGGAACAGAGGCAGTATTGGGCTGACTGTGGGCATGAGGAAGACTAAGGGCTGATTTGAATCCCAGGCTTCTGCCTTGGACAGAACTTGTCCCCAGATTACTTAGTGGCTTCTGAACTGTAAATAAAATTAATGCACTGTGACTCATACTCAGCCCTTCCTGCTGTGTGCACTGGGTGTCAGGACACCTAGTTTCTTTCTGGAGCCACCTGCCTTGGCTCACTTCTTCCTATTTGAAGACTTTTCCCATTTGGAAAACAAAGTAATTTTTTCATAGGGTTGTCACTGAAATATCTGAAACAGGACTTTTTCCTTTTTTTTTTTAAAAGGTTTGGAGGCAAAGTAGTGGTGCTGCTGGAGATCAAACCCAGCGTGTGTGTCTGTGTGTGTGTGTATGAACACGCTAGGCAAGGATTCTACTAATGAATGATATTCCAGCTACATTTTTCTTTTGTGGGGGCAAAGATAGAGAAGCTGGGGTAAAGCAGTGCAAAACTCACAACTCTGAAGAGTAAGGAAAAATGTTTTAAGTCATATCCAGAGATGGACGTCAGCCACACCCACCTCAAGACTGGTTAGTTTAACCTGTTCTACCTCATGTCTTGTCTGGGCCTGTGGCTAGGGACTATGACTCAAGTCCTGAGCTTCCCAGTGCTACCCTCTATGTCCTTAATGATAGCTGTATTTCTGTAAGACAAAAGGTCTTATGGATCCAAATTGAGATCCAATTTAGCTGCTAATTTAGACTTAATCTGGGCATGGTGGCTCACTCCCAGCACTGAGGCAGAGGTAGGGTCGGGACCAGCCAGGGCCATACTTTGTCTCAACAACAACAAAAACGGGGGGTGGGGGAGCAGCTGTGCACACCTTTAATCCCAGGGAGGCAGAGACAGGTGGATCTCTGAGAGTTCCAGGCCAGCTGGGGCTACAGGGAGACCCTATCTCAAAGACATCCCCCCAAAAGGGGGGGGCAGAGTATTTTGGACTAGGACAAAAGGCAGGCAAAAGTAAGGTCCTCTTTAAAGTATTAAGGCCAAAAAAAAAGAAAAAAAAAAAAAAAAACCAAGCCAAGCGTGGTAATCCTAGCTCTGGGAAGCAAAGACAGATCTCGGAGTTCAAGGCCAGCCTGGTAGTATTAAGGCCCATGAACGTCCAAATATTTCTCAAAGGCTAGGTGTTACTGTAAAAAGGCCAACATTTCCTGTTTAAACAAAAGGAAGTGCGTTGCAGCCCTTTCCAGTATTGGTATGGGGTTGTGTCTCCAGCTAGGGGCATGTTCCTTCCTCCTTTGCCTTGGATTTCCTGTTTAGGCTTTAGCCAAAGTCCTTTGGGGTGCAGTACCTGCCTTTGAAGAGTTCAGAAATGACCCATCTAGTCATACACCCAGAAAATGTTTTGGCACCAGGTATAAGTAGTGCCAAGCTATGGCCTGAGGAAGGTCAAGGTCAGCCTGGACTACACAGTGAGAACTGGTCTCAAAACCAGAAAACTCTGATGTGTTGTAAGGTATCAGTTCCATGGTGGAACAGGCCAGGGTGAAAGCAAGCACTCAGGGTAACAGCCGGAGGACACACGCCCACCAGTGCATTGTTTCCCTTATAAATTCAAGACCCTTCCTTATAGTAGAGGATTCCCTTCAGGATGTCATTTACACCAACCACTTTGAAATAAAAGTTACTTAGGCAGCCAGTGGCACCTGGGAGGAAAATGTCACTCCATCAAGTACTCCTGCTCTTACCCCAAACCAGTCCTGTCTTGTTAAGCTCTACCTCCCCAGAGACAATAAAAACACGGCAAGAGCCATACGAGTAAAGTTAAACTTTACTTTACAGTATTTTTTTTTCTATATACAAAGAATTACAGTACATGTTTATGGGGACTCCTAGGACAGGGTTCCCCTCTTTCACTAGGAGGTTCACTTCCAGCTGACAATCTGGGGGAGGGGTGAGAGAACACAGTGATGGACCTTGGCTGAACCCTCTCCCCCATTTCTTAAAAATATAGTTTTCTAGTCAGCTTTCTTTACCAAGACCTAGAAAGCTGCTCTTCCATGAGCTCCTACATGCTGCACTCACCCAACCCCACACTCAGGGACGTACATACAAGGCAGCACCACCACAGCCTGGAGATCATCTGTTCTGCCTGCCCTGGAAGGCTAGAACACTGGGACCCTGGGTTCTTGCTCTGCTCCCTGTGTCTGCCTCTGTCTGCAAAGCTATGCTAAACTTCTAGGTGCCACTCCTGAAGCCCCTTGTCTGAGTTCCAAAGTCACAGGAAGGCAGCTCTAGGGTAAGGACCACAAGGTATTTTGCTTATGCTGGTAAGGAAACACCTCTTTTGAGGTTGTGTCTGATTAAAATAAACTATTTCCTTAAGAAATATCCTTATTTTTCATAAGCAATTGAGATGCTGCTATGAGAGTGGAAGAGGTAGAGGATCAGATGACAATGGAGGGGACCCCACACTCACAGCTTTCTTTCAGCCTGTCCCCGGCAGGGTGGACAAAGGTTATGGACAAGGTGACCCTAGTCCTGAGAAACACAGTGGCCACCATCATCTAGATACAGGACCCCTTCTACCTCTACATTGTACTGAACCACTCTAGGGCTGGGTTGCATGCTTCGCTGAGGCTCTGCAGTCTCCTTACCTCTCATAGAGCTTACAGAAACCTATACAAAATATCTTCTTCCCAAACAGGAACCTGGGTTTCCATGTCACCAGTCTGTCAACCCTTGGCAGTGCTTATTTATACCATGAGATTAGCACCATCATTATGATGTTTTGTGTACAAAGCAATTCATATTTCAATTTACATTAAAACAACTTTTGCACTGGCCTAGGAAGCTCAGCTGAGAGCAAACTGGTCATAGCCAGTCAAAGCTCATGCAGCGGCTACCTAGCTCAAAATGATGTGGGATGTCTTAATGGGGACACTCGACTTTAACAGCAGAAAGTAGTCTTGAGGGAGCTTCTGTCCTGCTGTGATCTTGGAGGTTAGGATGCTGGGCCTCTCTTATCTAATGAACACCAAGAGGATGACAATATTCCAAGAAGTCTTAAGGGAAAATTCACTTTATTGGAGCTAGGGGTGACACCCATTAAATTTTGATGCTTTCTTGATTGCTCTGCATGGGAGAAATCCTTCCTGCCCTGTGATTCTCCTGGAATCAGACTGGAGAACCTGGGAGTCCTGATGCAACGCGGTGACAGTGCAGAGCTTCCAAGGCTCACTATTACATTTCATACCTTGACTGTAGTGTGGGGTAAAGGATACAGAGAATAGAACAACTCTTTGCTGATGCCAAAGATACAGGTTCAGCTCAAAAAAATTAAATGATTTAAAATCACTTAAAACTCAGTAACTTTAGGGAAGCAGACATTTAAAAATAAAAAAATGTTTCTATAAAATGGGTTGGCTCCAGCAGGAGAAAGAAATAAGGCTTTGAATACGAATTTCAGTGATTCCCTTAATTTTTTCCTAACTTACAAAGAGAGGTATTAGTTACTTATGGAGCATTTCTGTCTTTGGCCCTACCCCTTGAAAATACTTCCTAAGGAGCTGGCTCATGGGTAGACTCTCTGGAGATCCTAATTCTGCAGTTAGCCAAATGCCAATGCCAGAACACCATCTTATAAAATGGTCAGAAGTTTCTATAAGGTGTCCTTCACTGCCAATTAATATCCCTTAAAGAAAGGGTCTTATTACAGACTTCAAGAGAAGTCCAGAAGAATTGCAAGGTCACCCTCTTCCTAAGTGAACACAAGTCACTTCTCAGCACTCAGGTTTCTAAATGGATAGTGACTGCTGCCATTATTTAATATTATAGTAATATTTAATATTACTCAGATGGTGCTATGAGTGGGTCTCAGCTCAAATTTTTAGTTCCATTCAAGAACCTGAGACTCTCAATATCCCTGGACAGAGCTTGCTGGTCCATTAGAAGAACTGCTCTGCTTCCCCCTTGCCTACTCCCTAAATACACAGCTCAGAAGTTGTTCTCTCAGGCAGGTCTGGAATGGAGGCTCCAATGAACAGTGGTGAATGGAAAATATTAAAACAAAACCAAAGTGGCCAATCATGCACGGCCCCTATCCCTCACTCCCTCCTGTCCTGTGAGACATTTCTAGATAGCTGTCAAAGCCAATTACCTACTGAAGCCTACTTTAGAGAAGCTATTTCAAGACCAAACTTCTCCACTTAAAATTTTTACATAGCCTGCACCCTCCCCCCCCAACCCCTACCCCCAATTCACAGTTTATTTAATGAAACAGAGCTACGGTAGTCAAACACACAACATAGTGAAAGATTCCTGACAGTGCAGTGCAGACACCTTATTCAGATCACAACTACAGATGACAGGAGAGCAAAGGGCACAGGACGGGCACCAAGCAAACCTGCTCACACAACCTAAGAAATCAGGGAAGGGGCCTAACTAGCTGCAGTTATATACTTATTCTCACACATGATAAATACTTAATATAGTGAACTTTAATGTTCTGGTTGAATTTCTTTAAAAATATCTTTTTATGGTTTAAAATTCTTTTAAAAGAAAATAAGATGCTTTCTGTTTTCTCTTCCTTTTAAACAAAGAGCTTTTCCACTCTGATGATGTGGGAAGAAAATGTGGGAAGAGAGGATGAAAGGGGAGAACTAGGCAGGTGGAATTCCCAGAAGAGATTCCAAGGTCTCAGTGAAGTGCAGAGATTAGGCCCCCAAACTTGGGACAGCCCTGCCTCAGCCTCATCCTTCTGCCTGAGTTCAAGTGTCTCAATCCCAGAGACAGACTTTGGGAAATAAAAGCAGATTCTACTTTTACTTTTTTATATAAAGCGCAAATGCTTCTATAACAACTACTGTTCCTTCCTTCCTCTTGAGAAGTGATGGGAGTTAACTTCAACAGGAATTTAGGGAGGAAACTGGGGTAAAATACAGTCTTGTTAAGGGTGAAAAGCTGTAAAGACAGAAAGGCCAGGAGATGGTGTTTGTTGTGTTGGCTAAATATGCTGGCTAAGTTGGCAAAGCAAACAGGTAAACACATTTGGTCTAAAGACAAAGGACAGGTGGGTGTGATGGAACTAGCCAAACAGCACTTCCTGTTGGCAGTTGGTGAGCTGGGGAAATGATAGGGCAGGGTAGCACCAACAGATTTCCCAGCCCTTGGGCCCCAGCTCAGGGCAGCAGTAACAGATAATCAGCAGTTATGAGGCGTCATCTCTTAGACTGGACATTGCTCCAAACACCATGTCTCTCTCCAGTCATTGGAAAGGGTTCTGGCTTGCCCTTGAGCTGTTACCAGGCATGTGCTCTCCCTAATACAAAGTACAGCAATAAAGGGAGGTGAAGGCTTCATCCCTTCAGAGTGGAGGGCACAAGACTGGGAGAGAAGTAATTTTCCATCAGGGTCTCTCACTTCTTCAAAGAGGTGTGTCTTGGAGCTTGCCAAAAATTCCCCAAGTCCACTGCCCGAGACTGAAATCTGAAAGCACCTGAGTGTTTGAGGAAATGTGGATGAGGTGGGTTCTCGTAAAAGGTTAACTGGTAGAAAAGAAAGGTAAGCTTGCCAATTGCCCTTGTCCACGTTCTGGGACACTATATGCTCAGAGACCATGCTCCCTCTAACCAGATGCTCCTCCAAGGACAAATCTTCAGACTGTAACAGAGGTGGCAGCAGCTGCCCCAGCCAACAGCTTACCTTGGCCTTGATGTAGCACCCTTCCACCTACAGAGAAGAGCTTTGGGGCCATAAAAAAAAACACTTGAAAATGAACCTTGAAACCCAGGGCCTCAGTACTTTCTGCTATTTCCTGGTCAGAGGTCCCTGGAAACCCAGTAAGGCAAGTTAGGCTCATCCGATCAAGCTTTATGTATTTCTGTATTTCTCGTCAGTATCTAGCCTCCTGACCTAGCTTATGCTCAGGAAATTGCCACTGGTTTGAATGAACATCAGATCCTCCTAAAGGTTTATCAGGTGCTCTCAATGGGGTGCTGCAGGGCTAGGAAAGTAGCTTTGAGCCCCCTCTACTGTCAAACTTGACCAGTGGAATTGAATTCCATGCTTGATTCCAGAGTGGACTTTTTATTTTAACTTGACCATATGTAAAAGTTAGGGCAAAGAGACTCAAGTCTGTCTGTCTCCTTGACCTGGGGCCCAATGGATTTCCATACATGGTTCACATAACCACAAGTTCCCATGAGCTGATGTCACCAGAGTTTTGGGTATTGGGTTATAAGAATAACAGTGAAAAAGTGTTGGGGTATGTCTGTTTTTCAAGAAGGAAAAAGAAATAAAGATTCCCCTCCCCAAATGTTACCCTGGGGACAGCTTGTCTGGTTATGTGACATTATTGATATTATTTCTGTTCTGACTCTGCACATTTGCGACTAGAAGGAGCCTGTTTAAGAGCTTGAAGTGTATTTTGCTCTGGTTTGGGGTCTTGCCTTCTTCCAAGGGACCAGCAAGTTTGTGCCAATGTCTGTGTGCCCCCAGCAGACCAGCAAGACTGGGCTAGTGTTTGTCCAGCCACTATGGGCCAGAGCCCTGCCCCTGGAGAGGCTTTCCCCAGGCCCCAGGGGCTGTGTTCTGTGGTTGCCAATTTCTTCTCTTCAGTGGGGAGGGAAGCGGAGACCTTTCCAAGAGACCTGAAGGACTGCCCACTCTTGGCAGTAAGTCCAGGTAGTTGGTGGCCTCTAGACATCTGCTTCACCTGTTTCACCAGGCCTGCTGCTTGGCTGGGAGGCCCTGGGGTCTGCTCGGCTCCTGCAGGAGCTCTTCCTGAGGCTTGAATTGCTGATTCATATAAAAAAGCCTTGGCAGGAGGTGGAGAAAGAAGTCTGGCTTGGGTGAGTGACTTAACAGCTTGCCAAGGGTGTTCGGATGGAGCTGCTGCTTTTCCAGGTGGCTGGAGAAGGGAATCTGATATACTGCCTTTCTCCACAGCTCGTGGCATATGCCCCAGACCTTTGCTGGAAGGCCAGGAGCTTGACTCCAGCACTGGTATCTTTTCATCAGCCTGTGGTGTGACCTCATGGGGAGAAGCAGCCCGCTCCTTCTGGCGAGGAGTTAGGTCTATGAGATCCATCACCAAAGCAGCTCTGTGTTTCGACTGAGTGTTCTGGTCTACAGGCCTCAGCGCTTTTTCCTTAGCTACCAGGGACTGGACCACAGCTGACAGTACTTTCTCAGGAGGTGGAAGTCTCTGGGACAAAGAGGCATGGGATTTGTCTGTGGGCCTGTCAGAAGTCTGGGATTTGGGATTGCTGGTGGCCAGCAGCCTGTCTGTTGGTGAAAGTCTCGGGCCAGTGGGGGCTGGGGTTTTCTCCAGTGACTGGGACCTTGGGCTGGCAGCACCTATGGATTTATCCAGCCTTGGGTCCATCATTCCCAAAGGTCTTTCCAGTGGTAGGGACCTGACTGAGGGAGAGGAGCTTGGGTTGGTCATTGGAGAGGCTTTGTCAGATAGGTGAGGTCTTGGTCCTTCCATAGCAGGTGGTTTGTCCAGTGGCCTCTGGCAGGATACCAAGGACTGGGATTTGGTCCTTGACCCAGCAAGGTCTCTGACTCTATCTAAAAGGTGGGAACTAGAGCCAGTTCGCTCTGGAGGTCTTTCAGGTAGCAGTGACCTCTGACAAGCTCCTGTCAGAGTTTTTTTGGAGAGCGGCAGCATCTGGGAGGCATCAGTAGGTGGCTTATCAGACATCTTGGGCCCCTGAGTAGCCATTGCTGATGACTGTTCTGCCAGGTGAGTGCTGGGGCTTGGAGGCAGCGGTACTGGGGGAGGCACATACTCACGGATCTCCCCGGGTTCCAGAGGGTTGGGCCCACATGGATCATGTTCAGTACAAGACAGGCGCCCATCAAGTTTAGAAATGAAAAGCATTCCTTCTCGATGCTGCTTGCAAAAGGAGCTGGGACACATCTCACAGAAGGAGGCTGCTTCCTTTCCACAGACATCACACTGGTGCCAAGGACATTCCCACTTCCCTAAAAAGAAGAGTGAATAAAAGCTTAGGGAAAATAAGTGCATGTGACATGGACCATGGCCCTGGGACTGGTCCACAGGAGTGGCTGCCAAGCCTCCTTCAAACTGCCACATTCTTCAGAGAGTTCGAGCCACTCACCTGCCATTACTCCTTCCCCAGAATTTCAGCTTCCTCTTCTGCACAAAACAATATATAAAATAACAGCAAAGAATCAAGGTTGAGTAACTAAGCATTAACTAAATACAACTAAGAGACTATTTCTAGTAAGAAGGGCTGTACAGTGGGAAAATCATCCAAATAAAACCTAAAGTTCCTCTTAGATGAAACATTTAGTAACACTTTCAAATTTTTGAAAATTTTGGCTACTCTAGACAGCCTTTATTTATTATTTAGGTTTTTAGTTTTGTTGCTTTGTTTTCGAGATAGGGTCTCAATATGCAGCCCAGGAGTGCCTTACCCTAGAGACCCTTCTTAGTGTATCAACATGCCCAGCTCTAGAAAGCTTTTAAACATTCCACCCAGCTCTAGACAGCTTTTAAATATTCAACTCGAATGAATGCCCCAGCTTTGTACATTCTTGCTTATCTTGATAACAGTTATAAGATCTATACAGTTGCAAAAAAAAAAGGAAGCTGACTCACCTTTGCTGACTTTTAAATCTTGAAACCAGCACAAAATTTTATCTGGATTGTCCATGAAGAATCAGTGGAAAAGACATATCTACTCCCCCTACTTCATGAAACCTGAGTTTCAACCATGAAAAGTGTTTTTATCTCCAAATACATTATGCTAGACCTCATGTTGAAACACAAGCAAGATCATGTTGCTCAAATCCTGTGCCACTTGACAGCCCTAAGTTGCTGATTCTGAAACAGTTCCTTATTTCTGTTTTCTGTACTGACAAGGGAATGGCTCTACCCTCAATCTACTTGATGTGTTAGTGGATGACCACCCTGGAAAATACAAACTGAAAGAAAGCTAATTCGGGAATGTGCTCCCCTGACTTCTCCAGAAGTGGAGACCACTTTCTGTACTTCTTGGAAGCAGGCCACTCATGATGTGTAATAACCTCCCTCTAGAATGGCTCCCTTTCTCATCTTTCAACAATAGCTAGCATGTTCAAATGTCTAAAATCTTAATCCCTAAATCACCGCCCAGAGGAAATCAACTTCTCTCATTATAAATTCTTGGGTACTAAGAGTTTGTGTGTCAAATTACACATCTCTGATGTGCAAGATCCAGTAAAAGTGACAGAAGGAGTGGGTAAAAGGTTGTCTTTCAGACCATCTTTCACTGACTTGAACAATCTAAAGTCTGTACTCTGCCTCATTCTTCCTTTTCTGGAGTCAGAAAACCTGACTTTCAATTCAGCCATTTACTTGCAACAAAAGTCTTCAATTTCTTCTTTTTTTTTTTTTTTGTCTTTTCAAGACAGGGTCTCCCTGTAGCACCAGCTGTCCTGGAACTCACTCTGTAGACCAGGCTGGCCTTGAACTCACAAAGATCCGCCTGCCTCTATCTCCTGAGTGCTAGGATTAAAGGTGCACGCCACCACGCCCAGCAAAAGTCTTCAATTATAACTTGCAGTTTCCCTATGTATATTATGGGCAGAAAATAAATCTTTAAGAATTTCTGGAAAGATGAAATAATATAAATGGAAGTAAAGCAACTTTCTATTCTCTATATTCTAGGGTTCTTAGCCTTGGTTACTCATTGTCAGAATAAGAACATAGATCATGCCCCTCAACAGTGTGCAGGTGTAGATCAATTAAGACTGTCTTTCAAACTGAATTAAGTGGCATCGGACCCTGAAAATTCTGACAGAAAACAAGGATCCTCTGAATGGGATGTAGGCACCAACCTGCTGGTCGCTTGGTCAGATTGAGACAGTCTGCATGGTAAACTTTCGGGCAGCCTGGCTTCTTGCAGGAGACGAGCTGACCAGCATCCCCACAGCTGAAACACTCGTCCTCTCTCTCTTTTGTGACTTCACCCTGGCTCCTGCGCTTCCCCTGTTGCTTCTTCTTGAACTTCTTTGACTTTTCTTCAGTGACAATGGGTTGATTCTAGAGGTCAGATATTGATCAGTCAACAGCCTGTCAACAACACAGGTGTTCAATCTTGACTAGCTTAACTATCCTCTCAACCTCAGTTTCTCATCTGAAAAAAGACAATACTCAGAAAATGCTACAAAGGTAAAGAGAAAATGTGGGAAGATACTGAGCATACAGCCACTTCATGGTAGCAATCATTTTAATCTGAATTGTTCTAATCGGACCATTGGGAACTCTCATTTGGGTCTATCTCTGTGTCATAGTTCCATCATTATGTATTTTAGCACTGCTTTGATTTTTCGTTTTTTTTTTTTTTTTTTTTTTTTTGAGACAGCGTCTCCCTGTAGCTCCAGCTGGCTTGGAACTCACAGAGATCTGCCTGCCTCTACCTCCCGAGTGCACCACCACACTGCCTTTAAATAAATAAATAAATAAATAAATAAATAAATAAATAAATAAATAAAAATATTTATTTTGAGCATGCCATGGAGTACATGTGGAGGTCACAGGACAATTTGAGGGAGACAATATAAATGGCTCTCTCCTTCCATCTAGGAAGTTCTAGGGATTGAAATCAGGTCACAGGCCTAGGCAGAGCCACACTGTAGTCCTTGAAATTGCCATCCTCTTACCTCAGTCTCCTCAGTGCTGGAATTATAGGAATGTTGTACCAAACCCACTCTGTATTAAAGTCTTTACAGATGAACTAAGCAAGAGAAAAATACACTTCTTTTTGTTAACACAGAAGTCTAGTATTAAAGACTATCTATTGTATAACTTGTATTTGTGTAATGTCTAATTTCAAAGCTAAAGCTTTCTGTATGTACAAGTAACAATACCTAATTTATTCAACAAATCTTATTACCTGGTTAGGAAGACAGAAAATTCATAGTCTTTGTCCTGAACAAAGCATCTTTATTTTTTTTTAATTATTTTAATTATTTATTTTGCGGGGGCTAGAGAGATGGCCTAGTAGTTAAGAACGTGGACTGCTCTTGCAGAGGACCCAGGTTCGATCCCCAGCACCCACATGGCGGCTGAGAACTGTCTTTAACTCCAGTTCCAGGGTAATCTGGCACCCTCTTCTGACCTCCATGGCATTGCACGACACGGGTGCACAAACCTACATGCAGACAGTACATTCATACACATACAAGAATAAATTTAAAAAATTAAAAACATTTTTTATTTAATTTTTATTATTATTATTTTTCTTTTCGAGACAGGGTCTCCCTGTGGCCCAGCTGTCCTGGAACTCACTCTGTAGACCAGGCTGGCCTTGAACTCACAAAGATCCGCCTGCCTCTGCCTACCAAGTGCTAGGATTAAAGGTGTACGCCACCACACCAGTGGTGGCATGTAAGTTTGTGTACCCGTGTCCTGCAATGCCACGGAGGTCAGAAGAGGGTATCGGATTCCCCTGAAACTGAAGTTAAAGACGGTTCTCAGCCGCCATGTGGGTGCTGGGGATTGAACCGGGTCCTCTGCAAGAGCAGTCGGAGCTCTTAAGCGCTAGGCCATCTCTCCAACCCCACAAAGCATCTTTAGAGGTTAATGTCTACAACTCAAAATACAGACCCTTGTCTAGCCAGCAGTAGGCTTAATTTTATTAATGTTTTTTTGAGACAGGGTTTTCCTGTAGCTCCAGCTGGCCTGGAACTCACAGAGATCCAGCTGCCTTTGCCTCCTGAGTGCTGGGATTTAAGGCGTGCAGAACCATGAATGACTTTTTTTTTTTTTTAATTATTTTTGTATGTGTATGAATGTACTGTCTGCATGTAGGTTTGGGCACCTGTGTCGTGCAATGCCACGGATGTCAGAAGAGGGTGGCGGATTCCCCTGGAACTGGAGTTCTCCTGGAATTAGAGTTACAGTCGGTTCTTAGCTGCCATGTGGGTGCTGGGGATCAAACCCGGGTCCTCTGCAAGAGCAGTCAGTACTCTTAACTGCTAGGCTACCTCTCCAGCCCCATGACTTATTTTTTTATGTGTATGAGTATATTGCCTCATGTGTGTAAGTGCACACTTGTCGTGCACTGCCTGCAGAGGTCAGAAGAGGGTGTTGGATGCCCTGGAATTGAGTTATGGACTGTTAGTGCCATTTAGGTGCTGGGAATCGAGCCTGGGGCCACTGCAAGAGTAGTCAGTGCTCTTAACCGCTGAGCCATCTCTTCAGCCCTATAGGCTTAATTAAAAAATTTTTAATTTTATTTATTTCTGTATGTGTATGAATGTACTGTCTATATGTAGGTTTGTGCACCCGTGTTGTGCAATACCGTGGAGGTCAGAAGAGGGTCTCTGATTCCCCTGGAACTGGAGTTACAGACGGTTCTTAGCTGCCATGTGGGTGCTGGAGATCGAACCCGGGTCCTCTGCAAGAGCAGTAGGTGCTCTTAACCACTAGGCTATCTCTCCAGCCCCATAGGCTTATTTTTAAAACTCCATTCTATTTTGACAGGATAAAGTTCATTAATACCTACTGTGATCTCCATTTCTAACTTTGTGCTCTGGTACTGCATCTTTACTGTTTCATAAGTGAAATGTCATCCTGTAAGGAACTCCAGAATACAGAAACTTGACCCCATTAATTATGGGGTGAATCCAATTATTATTTTAGCTGACAGAAAATACATTAGCTATTTAGTAACCAAATAAAACAGTCTAATGTAATACAGAGATGGTTTCCCTTATTTAACAAGATAAAATAATATTAATGGGTACTTTACATTTTCATTTATTATTCCTTAAAATGATTTACTCCTCATAATTATTTCTGTGCATATTTAACCTGTAGTGTAGATCAGAATAACAAAAGCACTGGAAATATCCATTAAGAACCACAGGGTTAGTTGGGCAGCACCTTTAATCCCAACACTTGGGAGGCAGAGTCAGGTGGATCTCTGTGAGTTCAAGACCAGCCTGGTCTACATAGTGAGATACAAGACAGCTGGGACTAAAGGGAGACCCTGTCTCAAAAGTAAAAAAAACAAAACAAAAACAAAAGAGTAGGTGGCCATGGTGGTGCACACCTTTAATACTAGCACTTGGGGGCTGGAGAGATGGCTCATGGGTTAAGAGCACTATTTTGCAGAGGACTTGGGTTCGATTCCTAGCACCCACAAGGCAGCTAACAACTATCCATAACTCTAGTTCTAGGGGATCTGATGCCTTCTGACCTCCATGGGCACTGCACAACATGGGTGCACTCAACATACATGCAAGGCAATACATGCATACACATAAAAATAAAATATTAAAAAAAGTATAAGCCAGGCATGGTGGCACACGCCTTTAATCCTAGCACTTAGGAGGCAGAGGCAGGTGGATCTTTCTGAGTTCGAGGCCAGCCTGGTCTACAGAGTGAGCAAATTCCAGGATAGCTGGGGCTACAGGGAGACCCTGTCTCGAAAAAAGAAAAAAGAAAATCTGTAAATATATAGAATTGACCCAGGTTTGGTGACACATACATGCCTTTAATCCCAGCACTCAGAAGCAGAGGCAGAGGGATCCCTATGAGATCAAGGCCAGCTTGGTCTATATAGTTCTAGGCCAGCTGTGGCTACAGGACACCTTGTCTCAAAAAAGAAAAAAAAAATTATAACATTGTAACTCAATGTGTGCATAAATATAGGAAGACATAATTAAGCTTGTATTTTGTTATAATTGTAGGGGTGTGTGTGTGTGAGTATTTGGTGGGTCTGAACTTAGGGCTATGTACAGGTATACAGGGTAGGAAAATACCCTATTACTGAGCTAAATCCTCGGGCTAGTATTTGTTTTTTTTTTTTTTTTTTTGTCGTTTTTTTGAGACAGGGTCTCCCCGGAGCCCCAGCTGTCCTGGAATTCGCTCTGTAGACCAGGCTGGCCTTGAACTCACAAAGATCCGCCTGCCTCTGCCTCCCAGAGAACAGCCAATACTCAACCACTGAGCCATCTCTCCAGCCCTAGTATTTTACTTTTATCTACGGTGATAAATTAAACTGTATTTCTTTCCTCTAGAAAGAAAAGAGACAATCACAGATACCTGGAGGATCTTAGTAGCTTATCAGAGGGTATGAGGAAGATGTAGGAAGTAACCAACTTCAGTTCTGTGGCTAGAAAAGTACCATCAGTTAAAATCATATTGTTCCAAACACTTCAGAAATACCAAGTAGAGCACAAAAATGGTCACTAAGCTGTTACTGGCACTACTGATAATTTCATTATTTCAAAGAAGTGGCTTCTTAAAATGAAGACTCATCCTGAAGATTGTCAGGAAAAGAGAACTGTACCAATGTTCCCAATGTACAACGTTGGAAGGTAGTACCTTTGGCCTCACACCCAGGAAGCCACTGCAGTTCGGGGCTCCACATTTGCAAACGGTTTTTCCATTCCCAAGACACTCTAAGTTGTAATTGAAGGTAAGTTCAGTGCCTGCATAAGAGACCACAAAAATATTTATATCTGTGGTTACATTACTAATTACAAATGATATTAACTTCTATAAGAATAATTTTAAAGAGGACAAAAAAGGATTTATTAGCTCTAACTTTAATCTGATATTGTTAGGGAATTAAAAAAAATTTTTTTTATTTATTCTTATATGTGTATGAATGTACTGTCTGCATGCAGGTTTGTGTACCCGTGTCGTGCAATGCCGCAGAGGTCAGAAGGGGGCGTCGGATTCCTCTGAAACTGGAGTTAAAGACAGTTCTCAGCCGCCATATGGGTGCTGGGGATTGAACCCGGGTCCTCTGCAAGAGCAGTCGGCACTCTTAACCGCTAGGCCATCTCTCCAGCCCGCGAATTCATCTTAATAACTAAGAAACTTGGGCTGGAGAGATGGCTCAGTGGTTAAGAGTGCCGACTGCTCTTGCAGAGGACTGGGGTTCTATTCCCAGCACCCACATGGTGGCTAAGAACCATCTTTAAGCTGGACATGGTGGCTCACGCCTTTGATCCTAGCACTCAGGAGGCAGAGGCAGGCGATCTCTGTGAGTTCAAGGCCAGCCTGGTCTACAGAATGAGTTCTAGGCCAGCTGGGGCTATAGAGAGACCCTGTCTCAAAGCCCCCCCCCCCAAAAAAAAACCCCAAGAAACTTAAATGGCTTAATATTTTAAATATTACCTTTAAGGTAAAGCTTATTTAAAATATTAAGCCATTTACGTTTCTTAAAATTTTCCCCCCTCATTGTTTTTCAAACATTTAGATTTAAAATATACTGACTCAATCATAAAAACAAATGCATAACACACACACACGCACATACCCAAAAATCAATGTAATGATAGCAGGGCAGTACACATCTGTAATCTCAGCAGGGGTAGGAAGATCACTGCAAATTTGTTGCCAGCCTGGTCTACATACCACACTAACAATGTAGAGACCAAGTCTAAGCAACAAAACAGCAACAACACATAATGTTGTTGGGCTGGGGAGATGGCTTAGTGGGTAAAATACATGAGGAACTGAGAATTTCTTGAACTCATGTAGAAAAGCTACATGAGGGTGGAGACTGAAGAGAGAATTACTAGATGCTCATGGGCCTGGTAGCTTGGTGTATGCAGCAGAAAACCAACAAAGAAACCCTGTCTCAAAACAAGATATGAGCTGGCGACCAACATTTGAGGTTGCCCTTTGACATTCACATGCTCACCATGGCACATGCACCTGTACATGTACACACACACACACACACACACACACACACACACGCACACTCTCTCACTCACTCACTCACATACTTATTATCTGGAAGCACACAAGGAAGATTTGCTTTGATGCAGGGTAACACTAACACCAGAGATACATGCCCATATGGGGTCAGAGGACTACCTACAGGAGTTGGTTCTCTCCTACCATTTGAATTTTAAAAACTAAACTCGGGTTATCATGCTTGGCTGGCAAGAGTCTAAAACCAGCCAATCCTGAAATAAATTCTAATAGTGAGACGAATAAAGACGGGATTTCATCTGAAGTTGGAAATCACTTTCTTTAGCTGAACTATAAAATGAAGTGATTTATATTTACAGCTCATGTTTCAGGAATAAAAGAATCACCTGTACCTCCTGAGAGGCTCAGAACAAACTTATACAAACCAAGAACAATCAAGATGACACCAGGATTGTAGTTCCCATCTCCTACAAGCTGCAGAATTACTGGCCTGAATATGTATAGTACTAGCTCATCTAACTTTATGTGGAAAGATTATGAGTAGAGGCTGGTGGTGAAACACAGTGGAAGTGCAAATACCTAATGTATACATGAGTCCCTGAATTTGATCCTTAGCACTACAAATATAACTAATTTATTAATTTGTGTTTAAGACAGTTTCTCATACAGCTCAAGCTGGTTTCGATATTGAAAAATTTTTTGATGCATTAACCTATACATGTGTGTGTGTGTGTGTGTGTGTGGGGGTGTATATGTGGGAGAGGTGGCCCAGGAGTTAGTAGCACTGGTTGCTCTTGCAAAGGACCTGTGTTCAGTCCCCAGTACCCATATGGTGGCTAATAGTCATAGCATGCATGGGTGCACTTGAAACACTCTATAAACATTAAGCCAGCCATGGTGGCACACGCATTTAATCCCAGCACTTGGGAGGCAGAGGCAGGCGGATCTCTTTGAGTTCAAGGCCAGTCTGGTCTACATAGTGAGTTCCAGGATAGCTGGGGCTATAAGGAGACCCTGTCCAAAAAGGACCGAAAAAATAAAAAATAATTTTAATAACATTTTTATTTAGAAAATAAATTTAAAACAGCTAATTTGTATATAAGAAATCTTGGTAGATCTTATGTGTTTATAAAGCAGTCTTAGAGATGACTCAGCAATTAAGAATGCTTACTGCTTGCCAGGCATGGTGGTCCACGCCTTTAATCCCAGCACTCAGGAGGGAGGCAGAGGCAGGCCTTGAACTCTTGTAAGTTCAAGGCCAGCCTGGTCTACATAGTGACCTCCAGGCCAGCTAGGATTAAAGGAAGACCCTGTCTCCAAAAAAAAAAAACAAAAAACCCCAAAACAAACAAAAAAACCACACACACACAAAAAAAAAAAAAAAAAAAAAAAAGAATGCTTAGTGCTCTTGCACAGGAACCAGATTTGGTTTCCAGCACCAATATGGCAGCTCATAATCATCTGTAACTTTAGTTTTAGCGGATCCAATGTGCTCTACTGATTTCTGCCAGCTCCTGCTCTCACATGTTGAACATATACACACTGAAGACAGACAGACACACACACGTACACACACACGCACACACACACACACGCACACACACACACACAAACACATACACACACACACATACACACACATACACACACATACACACACACACACGCACACACACATACACACAAGCACACACACACACGCACAGTAGAATGCTTAGAACTTGCTGCTCACTGAAAATATATTATGTAAATACACAAAAGGTTGGTTCAATTAAATCCTAAGGAACTGCTCTTGGGGAGGTGACATAACCTGTACGTGGTAGAGTACGATGGTCTCAGGTTCAGCAATCATAAAGGAATAGTACCACACTAATTAGCAAGTTATAAGAGAGGTTTGGGATCATACTTCTGGTAGAATCGACATTTAAAAAAAAATGAGTGCAATTTTTAGTCAAGCAAAGTACACGGTTTCAGATTCAAAATTTGTTATCATCTTCATTTAATAATTTATAGGGACCAAATGCAGGGGGGAGGGTATCTTTTTGAGACAGAGTCTCCCTGTAGCCCCAGGTGGCCTAGAACTCACTATGTAGACCAGGCTGGCCTTGAACTCACAGAGATCTGCTTGCCTCCTGAGTGCTGGGATTAAAGACATGTGTCACCATACCCAGCATTAGTGGGTAAATTTTTAAAATCTAAAAATTGTGTGAACTTCTAATATGGCATCTGTTAGGTACATAAAAACAAAAAAGTAAATGGATAAATTACTGTTGAGCAATATTTACACTGTAAAGATAAATCATGTATGCATCTCTGTGTATAAGGAAGAGAAGCAACAGATAAAAACACAGCAGAAAGCTGGGGAGTTGGCTCAATGGTTAAGAGTGTTTGCTGCTCTTTAAGAGGACCCAAGTTCAGTTCATAGCATCCACATTGGGTGGCCTATAATTATCCCTCTAAGGGATCCAATGCCCTCTTCTGCCTTCTGCAGGCATTTGCATAGATCAACATTGACGCATAAACATAAGAAAAAAATCTTAAAAATAAAATAAAACCACTGTTGGTATTTGAAGTTGATTGGTGTCTCAAAAAACACACAATCAAATCAATCAATCACTGAGAATATATATAAAGAACAAGGACTGGTCATATTTGCTTTATCTCTGTCTCTCATTTATGATCCTTCCCTCATCCCACAGAGTTTCAGTGTATATTCCAGGAAGATCTTGAACTATTAGCCAAGCTGGCCTTAACCTAGCTGCAATCCACCTGCCTCAACCAGGTGAGTGGCATCATATCTGATACAAATTTATCTTTTTTCTTTTAGACAAGTTTTACTGAATGTTTCAAAATCAAATAATAACTATAAATAAAAACTATACACACATAGTTGTCATTTAAGGTAAATATGATTTCTAAAGTTTCCTTAAACATTACATTATCAAGTATCAGATTATTGTTCCTTAAAGAATTACAGAGGTAAGTGCTTAGGTCTCTGGTCACCAAAATCTTAATAACTATGTAACTTTGTTACCATCTTCTTTCTTTTTGTTGTAAGTGCTTAAAATTAATCCTCTTAGAATGATTTAAACATATACTACAAAATTATTCACTATGGCTACCATGTTGTACATTAGATTCTCAGAGTTTACTCATTTTGTATAAGTAAAATTTTGTAGCTAAATAAAGACCCACCTCCATACACCTTAAGTTATTGTCATACAAAGAAAATGTGACTGACCTAGGATGATATTCATCATATAAATAAATAATAAATGTGACAGACCAAAGACAATATTCATCATATAAATCTATCAAACCACTCAAATCAGATTTACTCACAATTCAAAAAAACAAAAACAAAAACAAAACAAAACAATAAGAAAAAGGGTCTCCCTCTAGCCTCAGCTGTCTGGGAACTCCTATGTGACCAGGATGGCCTCAAACTCACACAGATCAGCCTGCCTCTGCCTCTCCAGTGCTGGGATTAAAAACTAGTGCCACCACATTTGGCTTTATGCTCTTAACTGCTGAGCCATCTCTTCAGCTCATCAAATAAATATCTTAATACTTGTTCTGGTTACAATCATTTCACTTCTGCATTCTTACAGAGACATAGGGTCCAAGGCAGACCATGATAGAGCTGGGCAGTTCCCAAATCCCCAGTTCGTAGGTATCTCAGAAATGAGGTGGGTTTTTTTTTTTGTCTTTTTGAGACAGGGTCTCTCTGCAGCCCCAGCTACTATGTAGACCAGGCTGGCCTTGAACTCACAGAGATCCACCTGCCTCTGCCTCCCAAGTGCTGGGATTAAAGGCGTGCGCCACCACGTCCAGCTTTTTTTTTTTTTTTAACATAACCCTGGGGATTAGAACAGAAGGTCAATGGTCAAGTGCTTGCCTACCATACAATGAGGGACTAAGGACAACTGAGAGATGAGTCTTTGGTAGTTATAGTGATGTTATGGCAAATGTGGAGGGAAGAGGAAAAAACTTCAAAGAGCTATATCATTAGTTGTTTTTTTGTTTGTTTTTGGTCTTTTTTGAGACAGTGTCTCCTTACACCTCAGGTGTCCTATGTAGACCAGCTGGCCTTGAATTCAGAGATCCGCCTGCCTCTGCATCCCAAGTTCTGGGATTAAAGGCCTTTGTCACTACACCTGCTGAGAAAGATGTATGTTTCTAAGGCAGGCCAATTTTTACTTATTTATTTATTAATTATTTATTTATTTATTGGCAGTGGTGGTGGTGGGGTGTATTTAGGTTCAAGGCCTAGATGGGGCTGGAGAGATGGCTCAGTGGTTAAGAGCACTGGCCGCTACAGAGGACATTAGTTTGGTAACCTGGCACTCACATGTGCGCTAATAACTATGAACAGCACTCTTTCCTGGCCTCTGAGGCTAGTATAACAGGGGTGTACTTAGTTACATGCAGGTAACAACATCTATGCACACAAAATTTAAAAAAAGACCTTACCAAGGCCTAGAAATTTGTTCCCTTGACCTACTCATGTTCAACCTTAAGGACATTATGCTGCATGACATGAACTAGTCACAGGCATTTATTCATTTATTGTATGTGTATGAGTATCACTCCTACATATATGTAAGAGTGTGTCATAGAATGCTCACAGAGGCCAGAAGAGGGCGCTGGATCCCCTGGAACTGGGGTTATGGATGGTTGTTTGCTACCATGTGGATGTTGGGAATCAAATTCGGGTTCTCTCCAAGAGCAGCAGCCAGTGCTCTTAACTGCTGAACCATTTTTCAACCCACCCACCCAAAGGCAGATATTATGATTCTGTATATATAAAATTTCTCACCACAAATTCAGAGACAGAATTTGAAAATAGGAAACAATATGGGTAGAGAAGAGAATAGGAACACTTTTAGAGCTGCACAGCTAAAATGATTAAAATTAGAACTTTGTCTATTTTATTCAATCAAAAAATAAAAAGAAAATGAAGCAAACAATAAAAAAGTATGCACAGGAATCATCTAGAAAACTTTGTTACTATGTGTCCTTGGAAATTGGAAAGTTCCCTTTGAAAAGTGGAGGACATGTAAGAATTTTAGAAGGGACTGTATGAAATATTCAAAGAATAAAAATACTAAACAGTATTTTTTAGATGGCAAATCAAAAACCTGAAATGAAAATCTTAGCTCCAAAATCTGTAAATGACTTTTACCTGCTTTAATGTCACTCAAGGCAAAAAGGCCAACACGGGTATCTCCATTGACAGACCACTTCTGTGTTTCACAGTTGGGTTGGCAACAATGATTCATGAACCGAGCATAGTTTCCTTTGGGACCAGCATCAATAATTCGATCCTAGAATTCCAAGAAAAGCTTCTTGTCAGACTTGCTGAGACCTCTGGTATTATAAGAAACTGGATTATTCTCTCCAATAAGATTAAGTAGATATTTAAAGAAATTTAAGTATCCTAGAGCAGTAGTTCTACATAAGCCACCATGGAAGAGCAGTATGAATTCCATTTGGAAGGTTATTTTAAATTTGAATTCTTACATTGTACTTCAGATATACTAGAGTAGAAACTCTACTAGGCTGTTATAACTAGCCAACTAAGGTATTTTGATAAATACTCAAAGTGAAGAAATCTTGCCCAAGAAGCAGCAGCTTGTCATACTTCCTAATTAGAAAGTGTCCATACCAGGAACACATTAGAAATCATCTAGTGAAATTTAACCACTTGTGGACTCCCTACCCCAAACTACAATGAGAATGTCAACACAAAAGTACAATTTAATGGGATTATGCCGGGCATGGTGGCGCACTCGGGAGGCAGACGCAGGTGGATCTTTGTGAGTCCAAGGCCAGCCTGGTCTACGGAGTGAGTTCCAGGACAGCTGGGGCTACAGGGAGACCCTGTCTCGAAAAAGGATGGATGGATGGATGGAAGGATGGATGGATGGAAGGAAGGAAGGAAGTAAAATTAATTATTTACAGCTGGGCATGGTAATACACACCTTTAATCCCAGCAGAGGCAGAAGCAAGTGGATCTCTGGGAGTTCAAGGCCAGCCCGGTCTACATAATGAGTTCCAGGACAGCTGGGACTATAGGGAGACCCTGTCTCAAAAACAACCCCCCCCCAAAAAAAATTACAATGATGCTGGGCATGGTGGTACATACATTCCTTTAATCCCAGCATTTGGGAGGCAGAGGCAGGTGGATCTTTGTGAGTTCAAGGAAGTCCTGGTTTACATAGGGAGTTCCAGTCTAGCTGGGGCTACAGGGAGACCCTGTCTAAAAACAAAAACAACCCCCCCATATATATATATATATATATATAAAACAATGGTTAAATGAATGCCAGGAAAGAGTTGTTACTCCAAACATGACAGAGGACACATGAAATCCCAAGTATTGAGAAGGTAGAGCCAGGCAAATTATAAGCCTAGGTAACTTGGTAGGATCCTAATTCAAATTCCTAATAATAATAATTAAATAAATAATCTAAAATAACACAACAGCATAAAATAAAACATAATAACTTAAATTTATATAGGCTGGAGATGTAGTTCACTTGCAAAATGTTTGCTTAGTGTACATGAAGTTGTAGGTTTAATTCTCATACTGGTGGATGGAAAACCCCAAAATTAGTACATAGGAAAAAAAAAATCTACTGGAACAAAGGGCAACTGTGGATATATAGAAAACAGATACAAGTGCCAGGCGTGGTGGCACACGCCTTTAATCCTAGCACTCGAGAGGCAGAGGCAGGTGGATCTTTCTGAGTTCAAGGCCAGCCTGGTCTACAGAGTGAGTTCCAGGACAGCTGGGCCTACAGGGAGACCCTGTCTCAAAAAGACCAAAAAAAACCAGATACAAGCGGGGCATGGTCGCGCACGCCTTTAATTCTAGCACTTGGGAGGCAGAGGCAGGCAGAGCTCTGTGAGTTCAAGGCTAGCCTGGTCTATAGGGAGACCCTGTCTCAAAAAAAAAAAAAAAAAGAAAGAAAACACATTAGTATAGCATATTAGAAAACTTCCAAAATAAACTCTAATCAGCAATGAAGTAAAACAACAAAACATTTTTCTAACTGGAAAAGTGACTTGATTTTTTTTTTTTTTTTAGTTTTACAAATTATATAACCCTCAAAATGCTAGTTAAGTATTACAAAATTAGTCTCCCCATTTTTTTTTTTTTTTGAGACAGGGTCTCCTTATAACCCCAGCTGGCCTGGAACTCACCCTGTAGACCAGGTTGGCCTTGAACTCACAGAGATCACCTGCCTCTGCCTCCCGAGTGCTGGGACTAACGGCATGTGCTACCATGCCTGGCTTAAAGATGGTTCTTAGCCACCATGTGGGTGCTGGGAATTGAACCCGGGTCCTCTGTAAGAGCAATTGGCGCTTTTAACCACTAAGCCATCTCTCCAGCCCCAAGTCTCCAAATTTTTAAAATAAAAGGGATTTTACTTTTATGATTTTCATGTATTTGTAAGGGATAAATAATACCAAACTGATATTATACAAATTTTACCATCTTATTACCCCACAGTAGAAACAAAATATCGTATTACTTACTTTATCCAGAGTGAGCATATAGAAATTAGTGATATCGTGTTCTTGTGCATAACGGATTCGAGCTCTGCATTCTTCTTCATCTATTAGTTCACCCACATACTCATTCACGAATTCACCCTAAAATAAGAAATAGCTCATAGCTTATGGCAAAAGCACACTGCTGTTTAGCATGCACAAATTGTATTTTAAAAATAAAACCTCAGCTGGGCATGATGGCGCGTGCCTTTAATCCTAGCACTTGGGAGGGAGAGACAGGAGGATCTTTGTGAGTTCAAGGCCAGCCTGGTCTACAGAGTGAGTTCCAGGACAGCTGGGGCTACAGGGAGACACTGTAAGAAAATAAAAAATAAAAAATAAAATAAAAAAAATAGAATAAATAAAACCTCATACTGTATTTCTCAAAAATTTACCTTAAAAATATAAAATGGGAAAAAAAACGCTCCACAAAATAAAAGACTCTCTAAAGTGGATTATGTACATGAAATTCATTTTATGATGCCTTATTTAATAAATAAAACCAATCCCCCCTCTCACCAACAGAAAGGCTCTAGGATACAATGTGAGCTGAAGATCCATTGGAATGGAAGACTGATGAGTAACAGTAAAGGCACACTCAAGCCCATTATCTGCCTCAGGGCCTGAAAGCCAGTGTCAACTAAACTATTTCATGCTTCTTGGTGCTTGCCTGCCATTACCCTTCCACATTTCACACTACTGTCTACTGTATTCCCTATGGTATGAGTATACTGGCTTTCACAAATGATGTTTTATTAATTTTAAGACATTACTCTTAACTTTGACTGATATATACTCATCTTCCAAGTCTCATCTGAAAATATCCTAAGACATAATTTCAGGTCCTTTGCTGTATGACTCCAATGGGATCCCACGATGGATGATACTATTTTCTGTATCTCACCCCCTCAAGAATGTGAACTTTGGGGCTGGAGAGGTGGCCTAGCAGTTAAGAGCGCCGACTGCTCTTGCAGAGGACCCGGGTTCGATCCCCAGCACCCACATGGCAGCTGAGAACTGTCTGTAACTCCAATTCCAGGAGAACTCCAGTTCCAGGGGAATCTGACACCCTCTTCTGGCCTATTTAGTATATTATGAAACAAAGCATACCAAATTCATTGTGCTTCCTAGACTATTTTCTCTCTAGTGCAAGAGGCTTAACATATGATTTTCAGAAATTCTTCAGAAATCACGAGATTCATGGTTACTTTATTAAATGTCAAAAAAAAATTAGGGGCTGGAGAGATGGCCTAGCGGTTAAGAGCGCCGACTGCTCTTGCAGAGGACCCGGGTTCGACCCCCAGCACCCACATAGCGGCTGAGAACCAACCATCTTTGACTCCAGTCCCAGGGGAACCTGACGCCCTCTTCTGACCTCTGTGGCATTGCATGACCCGGGTGCACAAACCTACATGCAGACAGTACATTAATACACATAAAAAATAAATAAAAATTAAAAAAATAATAAAAAATTAATAAAAATGTACAATAGTATCTTTTGTTAGAAACCTGAAGAACTTGGCAACTCCAATCTCTAAAATATTATTTGTCTCAAAAACTGTAAAAAAAATAAAAATATTCTATTATCTTTATGTGTATGAGTATACTATCTACATGTGTGTACATGGACCCATGTCATGCAATGCCTATGGAGGCCAGAAAAGGGCATCAGATACCCTGGAACTGGAGTTACAGACTGCTATTAGCTGCCATGTGGGAATCAAATCCCAGATCCTCTGGAAGAACAGCCACTGAGCCATCTCTTTGGTCCACAACTCCAATCTTTGAAAAGTCCACACCTACATTCTTCAGTATACCTTACTTCCCTCCTAAATACCTTAATGCATAGTAAAGCCAGGAATGTTGGCACACACCATTAATCCCAGCACTCCTGGAGGCAAAAGCAGGCTGATCTACATAGTAAAGTTCCAGGACAGCTAGGGCTACAGGGAGACCCTGTCTCAAGAAAAAAAAAAAAAAAGGGAGGGGGGAAGGAAAGAGAGAGAGAGAGAGAGAGAAAGAGAGAGCGAGCAAGCTATTTTCACAAAATAGTAAATAACCCTATAACATCTCTGTAAGTTTCCCCATTTGTAGCCGGGCGTGGTGGCGTACGCCTTTAATCCTAGCACTTCGGAGGCAGATGCGGAGGCACAGGCGGATCTTTATGAGTTCAAGGCCAGCCTGGTCTACAGAGTGAGTTCCAGGACAACTGGGGCTACAGGGAGACCCTGTCTCGAAAAGACAAAAAAATAAATAAATTAATTAAATTAAATAAGTACATTTCCCCATTTTTATTTGCTATGAAGTGAATGTGATAAATGTGAGGACTTTAGAGAACCAGTCATAAAGCAATTAAAAAAGAAAAAAAAAATCCCATAATTAAGAGTTTTCGTTACCTTTTTAATATCTGTTTTTGTCCGTAGACCCCAACCCCTCTGTAATGTGCGGAAAATTTCAACCTCTGGATACTGGCGCTTGCTGAAGCACTGGTTCTGACAACGCCCTCCAGCAGGACATACTGTGGGATGACACTCATAGAGCAGCATGCGGTTGATGCACTCAGAGTCTATCCCACAGGGGTTCTCATCAGTAGCTTTACAGTTGCAACGGGGAATTTCTGACAAGTCTGCAGTGAAGATCTGTACACGTCCAATAGGACGATTCACCTGGAAAAACACATTATACAGAAAAGTCAATAAAAGAAAATTTGGAGTCCTTTAACAGCAAATACCATTTTTTAAAGCTTGTATGACAAATTTTACATGATTTTAAGAAATCAAGACTAAGGTCAGTTTCTTATAAAAATTTAAGCCACAGCTGATAAATGAAAATGTGAATAAACCTCAAATACTTAAATTTCAAGCCAAGTGTGAAGGAGATATATATCTTTAATTCTAGTTACTGGGGAGGTAGAGACAGAAGATCACAAGCTGAAGAGCAGCCTAGGCAACTGAGACTCAATCTCCAAATTGAAAAGGGTATATATAGGGCTGGAGAGATGACTCAGTGGTTTGGGAGAGCCAACTGCTCTTGCAAAAGACCCAGGTTCGATTCCCAACACCCACATGGTGGCTAAGAACTGTCTTTAAGCCAGGCATGGTGGCTCAAACCTTTGATCCTAGCGCTTGGGAGGTAGAAGCAGGCAGATCTCTGTGAGTTCAAGGCCAACCTGGTCTACAGGATGAGTTCTAGGCCAGCTGGGGCTATAGGGAGACCCTGTCTCAAAAAAACAAAATCCCTTGGAGGTCAAGAACCTTTGGACACTCAAGCCACTCATGTGAGCTCTTTTAACATATGTTCTCTTTTGTGACAGGATTCAAGTAGTTCTGGCTGGCCTTGAATTTTCAATGTTCCTGCCTAAGCCTAAGATTATAGGTCATGTGATAGTAGGAATTATGCTAAAACATATTCCAAAACAGAGGTGGATTTCTGCACTATTAAGTCTCCCTATTGGTTTTGTTTCAGTGGGACCAGTCAAATTGAACAGGGAAAGACAGCCAAAGAATAAAATTAGACTATGGCAGGACTGTATTTTGTGGGAGTGGAGGGGCTTATGTGTGTCTGTACGCATGTGTAAACCAGAGGTCAATCTTCCTTGGGCGCTACTTATCCACTTATTCGTTTATTCATTTATTTATTTTTGGTTATTTGAAATAAGAAAAGGTCTCTCACTAGCCAGGAGCTCACCCTAAGCCACACAAGATGCCCATGAGCTCTATAATCTGTCTGCTTTCACCTCCCAACACTGGGATTATAAATATGTACCACAGCAGTCAGCACAAGCACTTGCTGGAAACCCTCATTTCTAGCTACATGAGACTTCATCTCAAAAAATAAATAAAGGAGAGTAAAGTCAGAGAAGTCTCTGGGGCTGGGTGGCACCCACATGGCATTAACAACCATTTTGTAACTCCAATTCCAGGGTAATTCCTATTTCTGTGGGCACTCATACACATAAAATAAAAAAATATATTTTAATTTAATTAAAAAATGTGTGTGTGTTTGAGACAAGGTCTCCCTGTAGCCTCAGCTGGCCTGGAACTTGCTATGTAGACCAGGCTGGTCCTAAACTCACGAGACCCGCTTGCCTCTGCTGGAGTTAAAGGTGGGCGCAACCATACCTGGGTTAAGGTTAACTTCTTTAAGCAAATTTAATTTATTTGTGAGGAGTGATGTTTTTAGTTTATCTATTTTTATTTCATGTGTATGAGTGTAATATCTACACATGTGTAAGTGCACCCACATGGTACAATGCCTGTGGAGTCAAAAGTCATCAGATTCCCCTGGAACTGGAGTTAGAGACAGTTGTTAGCTGCCATGTGGGTGCTGGGAATCGAACCCTGGTCCTCTGCAAGAGCAGATGGCACTCTTAACCTCTGATCCATCTCTCCAACCTCAGGACTGATGATTTATGACTTTTTTTTCTCTTCCTTAGAGGTCAGTCATCTTATTAAAAAAAATAACTCCAACTGTCCTCAGGTCCATAGGGGATCCAACATCCTCTTCTGACCTCCCAGGGTATTGCAAATCAGAGGTGCACTTACATACATGAAGGCAATACAATCATACACATAAAGTTAAAATAATCAATAAAATACTTTTTAAAAAAATTTATTGCCTTTAATTCCAGCACTTGGGAGGCAGAGGCAGGCAGATCTCTGTGAGTTCAAGGCCAGCCTAGTCTACATATTGAGCTCAAGGCCAGCTGGGACTAAAGGGAGACCCTGTCTCAAAAAAACCAAAAACATATATTGTCTGCATGTGTGTAATGCACCTATGTCATGTAATGTCCTCAGAGGACAGAAGAGGGTGTCGGATCCCCTGGTAGTTGAGTTAAGGACAGTTGTTAGTGACCAGGTGGATGGAATCTAACCCGGGTCCTCTGCAAGAGCAGCCAGGGCTAATTGCTGAGCCATCTCTTCAGCCCCATCAATAAAATACTTTTTAAAAAGGCTAAAATGGGGCTGGAGAGATGGCTCAGAAAGGCTAAAATGGGGCTGGAGAGATGGCTCAGCGGTTAAGAGCACCGACTGCTCTTGCAGAGGACCCAAGTTCGATTACCAGCACCCACATGGTGGCTGAGAACCGTCTTTGACTCCAGTTCCAGGGGACTCTGACGCCCTGTTCTGACCTCCGCGGCATTGCACAACACAGCAGACAATACACTCATATACATATGAAATAAATTAAAAATAAAAAAAGGTTAAAATTTACTTTAATTTTCTTAGTTATTTTAGTTTAGTTTCTGAGGCAGAGACTCATATGCAATTCCGCTGGCCTGGAAGTCCCTATGTAGACCAGGCTGGTCTTGAACTCAAGAGATTAATTTACCAAGTGCTGGGATTAAAGGAATGCACTACCAACACCTGGCTTACATGAACACTTAAAAACTGTGTAGGTCCATTAAGCTGTTATGGTTTGAATGTGAAATGTTGCCCACAGGGTAACATTTCACTAACATTTTCTTATCTGCTGGAGACCTTGTTTGGAGAGGCTGTGGAACCTTTTAGACATGAGATCTAGCTGGCAGATGTGGGTGATAGGGGTAGGCTTAAGGAGTATAGGTCACCCAGGCTTCATCCTGACCTCTCTCCTTCCTGATCTGTAGACACGAGAGCCACAAAGAGGAAACACTATTGCTACCAGAAATGCTGCCAAGCCTTCCCTACCATAGTAGAATATATCCTTTCAAACAAGAGTCAAAATAAACCCATCTTTCTCCCATTAAGTTGTGTTTGCCATGTATTTTGGTCACAGTGACAAAGAAAACTACCACCCGCACTTTTGTAAGTGAAAGATATAAAATATTAGTGTTATTTTTCCTTTTGCCTTTATAATCTTACTATGTCATCATTAGACACTATCTCTCACTAATGACTCCCAACTGTGGTTTTAAAAACAAAAAGCCAATAGAAAGTGCTGAAGAGGTGGTATATCAGTAAGAGTGTGTGTTGTTTTTGTAGAAGATCAGAGATTGGTTCCCAGAACCTATGTCAGTTGGAAGGTTCACAACAGCCCTCTTCTAGCTTCTGTAGGCACCTGGTCTGCACTCCTGTACACTTACCCAACACCCGTGTATATGTGTATTGCCTGCATGTAAGGTCAGAAGACAGCATTGGATTCCTCTGGCACTGGAGTTAAGAATGGTTGTTAGCTGCCATGTGGATGCTAGGAATTGAACCCAGGTCTACTGCAAGAGCACACAATGCTCTTAACTGCTGGGTCATCTCACTGGCCCACTTTTTATTGTTTTAATTTTAGGTGTATGAGTGTTTTGGAGCATGTATGTACATCATGTGCAGGCAATGTCTGCAAAGGCCAGAAGAGGGCACTGATTATCTGGAACAGAGTTATAAAAAGTCAGCCGGACGTGGTGGCACACGCCTTTAATCCTAGTACTTGGGAGGCAGAGGCAGGCGGATCTTTGTGAGTTCAAGGCCAGCCTGGTCTACAGAGTGAGTTCCAGGACATCTGGGGCTACAGTCTCGAAAAGACCAAAAAAAAAAAAAAAAAAAAAAAGTTATTAGTTGGGGTTGGAGAGCTGGCTCAGTGCTTAAGAGTGCTGACCACTCCTGNAAAAAAAAAAAAAAAAAAAAAAGTTATTAGTTGGGGTTGGAGAGCTGGCTCAGTGCTTAAGAGTGCTGACTACTCCTGGAGAGGACCCGGGATAGATGTGCATGGCAGCTAAGAATCGTCTTAGTGTTTTTGAAACAGGGTCTCCCTATAGACCCACCTGGCCTGGAACTCACTCTGTAGTCCAGGCAGGCCTTGAACTCATAGAGATCTGCCTGCCTCTGCCTCCCAAGTGCTAAGATTAAAGGCATGTGCCACCAAGCAACAGATTTTTTTTTTAAGTATATGCATTGCTGGAAATCTTAGACACTTTCCCTCACTTATTCTCCCACCTCTCAAAGCAGCTTTGCTTCTATTTACTATTTTCTTTTTTTTCTTTTTTTTTTTTTGGTCTTTTCGAGACAGGGTCTCCCTGTGGCCCCAGCTGACCTGGAACTCACTCTGTGGACCACTCACTCTGTAGACCAGGCTGGCCTTGAACTCACAAAGATCCGCTGCCTGCCTCTGCCTCCCGAGTGCTAGGATTAAAGGCTTGCGCCACCACGCCCAGCTCTATTTACCATTTTCATAATAAGCACAGTTGAAAGTGTGAGAGCTATGTAATGTCACTATTTGTCTCCCAAGATTTTTTTCCCCTCACCTTTATATGTTTATAAGGTGGTGGCTTCTTGTCATTCTTTCGATCTTCCTGCAGTTGTCTTAGCTCTTTTTGGGCTTTTAATTCTTCAAACCTTGCTGCAGCTTCCTGAAGAGCTAGGAAAACACACAAAAAAGGTCACTGAAAAATTTCTGGGTGTATTTATCTTTTACCCCCCACCCCCTTTTTTTGGTCTTTTTGAGAAAGGGTCTCCCTGTAACCCCAGCTGGCCTGGAACTCACTATGTACATCAGGCTGGCCTTGAACCCACAGAGATCCGCCTGCCTCTGCCTCCTGAGTGCTAGGATTAAAGGCATACGCCCCCACAATGACATCTATTATTTAAATGGGTTATAAAAATCTCCAAGGTAGTTTTAAGATAAAACACAATCTATAACCTACTGATATCTGCTCCTAACAAATAGATTTTATGTGCTGAATTTGTGACATTGGTCACCATGTTTAAGGTTTTTTGCTCCTAAACCTCTTATTATTTTCTAGGTAATGTGCTCAGTATACTCAGGTAGTATTTCCAAGCTGAAATACTCCTCTCCTTGCCTACCCACAAGCAATTACATTTTTTTATTGCAGTGTAACCTCTTCTTAGAACTATTTTAGTAATCTTCCTAGATACAGGCTCTCAAAAAAGGCGTGGAAGGGAAGGAATCTCATCGTAACTGCAAGACTCTACAACCTTTCTAAACCACTTACTGACTGGCAGACACCTTAGGCAATAATGTGACTTTTATATGTGCAATTACTTATCTGTAAAACCAGGGTGGTATCTAACTCATAAGGTTACCATAAGAACTTAAATAGAAGCTGGAGGATGGCTCCGCAGTTAAGAGCACTAGCACTGGCCGGTCTTGCAGAGGACTCAGGTTCGAATTCCAGCCCACACATGGTGGCTAACCACTATCTACCTGTAACTCCAGTTCCAGTGGAATCCAACACCGTTCTCTGACCTCCAAAGGCATGGGACAAGACAGGTGCACTTATCCACATGCAGGCAATACACTCATATGCATAACAAAAATAAGGGGGCTAGAGAAATGGCTTAGTGGTTAAGAGCACTGGTTGGTCCTGCAGAAGACTCAGTTTTGAATCACAGCACCCACATGGTGGCTAATACCAGTGCCAAGGGGTCTGACCCCCTTCTCTGTCCTCCATGGGTACTGCAGAACACAGATGTGCTTACATATACATAGGCATAACACTAATATGCATAGAATAAATAATTTAAATAAAATTTTTTTTAAAAAAAAGAAGATAAAAACATATGCACAGGCCAGGAAAACAATAAATAGCAGTTATTATGGTTTCTTTAAAGCATCACTTGGCCAACCCATCCATGACTCTAATAATCACTGAAGGTCATTGAACTGACACCTGTGTCAGATCACCCACAAAAGATGTTCCTGGAGAGCTATTAAGCCAGCTCCTGGTCTAGGGATAGAATGACAAAATCCCAAATCTCCAGCTGGCAAATATGTGTGGTTTTTCCTAACCCTTTTCTTCCAGCCTTAATGGTGGCCAGTTCTGTGCAGACCAAGATGTTGGCTGTATGGTTACTGACCATATCAGATTACAAGATTCAATACTAAAGCTCTTACACCATTAGTACTGATAGGCCATGTCTTTCCATAGAAACCATATGGCAAAAAAAAAAAAAAAAGAAACCATATGGCAAAATAGGGAAGTACCCTCCAAGCTAACAACATATCATCAACAGAACACTTTGTTAAAGTAAATTATGGGCACTGTTCTCATTCCCTACACAAAGTTTTACCTACTTGGAATTGCCTTACTTCAGTTCTTTAAAATGCCTTTTCGAGCCGGGCGTGGTGGCGCATGCCTTTAATCCTAGCGCTTGGGAGGCAGAGACAGGTGGATCTTTGTGAGTTCGAGGCCAGCCTGGTCTACAGAGTGAGTTCCAGGACAGCTGAGACTACAGGGAGACC
>VZQC01011382.1:45556-59989 GCA_009823505.1 Rhizomys pruinosus | reverse complement strand
TTTTTTTTTGGACTTTTCCAGACAGGGTCTCCCTGTAACCCCGGCTGTCCTAGAACTCACTCTGTAGACCAGGCTGGCCTTGAACTCACAAAGATCCACCTTTCTGGGCCTCCACCACGCCCGGCTTGCCTACATGTATTTAAGTGCACCATATTCATGCAAAGTCCACAGAGGCCAGGAAGAGCACACTGCATCCCCTTGAACCGGAATTAGGGACAGTTATTAGCTACCACATAGATGCTGGGAACCAAACCCAGGTTCTTTGCCAGAGCAGCCAGTCTTCTTTAACTGCTGAGCCATCCATCACTCCAGCACTGCTGTGTTTTCTTAGGATGGAGTCTCATATGGCCAGGTTGGTCTGGAACTTGCTATTTTGCTTGGGCCAGCCCTTGGACTTGAGCTCCCCTGTCTCCATCAACCAAGAGCTGGAATTACAGATATGTCAAGATACCCAGCTACATTTTTCTTTTATTAAAAAAGTATATTATTTATTATTTTTATTTTATGTGGATGAGTGTATCGCCTTCATGTATATAAATGCATCCAGTCATGCAATGCCAGAGGAGGTCAGAAGGGAGTGTCAGATATCCTGGAACTGGAGTTGATAGCAGCTATGTGGGGGCTGGGAATTGAACCTGGGTCTGCAAGAGGAGTCAGTGCTATTAACTGCTGAACCATCTTTCCAGCCTCTCATTTATCTTTTTCAGAAAGTCTCACTATGCATCCCAAATCATCTTGGAACTCACTATGTAAATAAAATACGGAAACCTTGAACTTGCAATTCTCTTGCCTCATTCCCTAAATGTTGGGATTACAGGCAGGCAGAATCATACTTGAAACATATCCAGCCATTATAAGAATTTTAACACAGAGCAGATAATCGGGAAATCCTTTCCTAAGAAACAGAAAGGGTAAAGTTACCTTTTTTATATGTTCCATCTACTCCTTTGCCCATCTTATCTTTACTGCTTACATCCCCTTCCATGTAAGGGAAGACTCGGGCCTGATGAGTCCACAGATAGTCATTAGACCCAAAGAAGAGAACAGGGAATTCTCCCACATCATGTCTCATTTTATCAATGTTAGAGGGAACAGCACGAGGATGGCAGATTTCAGCTGGCCACCACCTGAAAAAGGTACAAACAAGAGGAAAAAAAACCTGTACAAGGTTGCAGGGGACTAGGAAAAGAACTTTTTTTTTCTTTCTTTGAGACAGAGTCGCCCTGTAGCCCCAGCTGTCCTGGAATTTGCTCTGTAGACCAGGCTGGCATTGAACTCACAAAGATCTGCCTGCCTCTGCCTCCCGAGTGCTAGGATTAAAGGCGTGTGCCACCATGGCCGGTGGAAAAAAAAGAACATTCTTAAGACAACAATAAAGACTATCAATGTCATTATGACTGAATTAGCTTTTTTGGCCTATGTATGTGTGTATGTGTCTCCATCCACATTATGTGTGTAGGCCATATGCTGAAATTGGGTATCCTCCTGGATCATGCCCCACTCTACTTATTATGGCAGAGACTCAAGCTGAACTTGGAGCTCACAAATTCTGGGTAGTCCAGCTAGCTAGTCACCCTGCCTTAGGGATCCTTTATCTCTGTCTCCCAATTTGGGATCACAGATGGGCCACCATAACAGCCTGGCATTAATGTGGGTGCCAGGATTAGAACTCTAGTCTTCAAACATGTGCCAAGTACTCTGTCCATTCAATCATGGCCTCAGCTCCCAACCCATGGTATTTTTACAAGCTATCACACAAACAAGTAATGTGTAATAGAAGCCTGAAACAACTGGACCCACCTACAGACAAACAAGTAATCCCTTAGACTTTTTTTTTTACTTGTGGGAAATAATTAGAGACACAAACATTTATACTATTTTGTTCACTGACGAATCACCTGTACAACGAGATGAAAATGTTTTAATAAAAAATAGAATGCTCAACATTATGGGCATTAATAGTTGCCATAGTATACTAGACAAGAAAATATAATATTAAGTTTAAAAAAGGAAAAAGGTCCAGTAATTACCTAATCAAGGCAATTATTATTTGCCATTTCTTTGTGTTAATAATCTTCAATTTCTCTGTAGTAGTTTTTGTTTTGATACAGGGCCTTTCCACACAGCCAGAACTGGCCATGAAGTTGCCATCCTCCTGCTTGAAGCTCCCAAGTGTTAGGCATACAGGGTACACCAACACCCACAGCTTCTCTTTATGTTCCTTACAGAATATATCATAAAATAATGTGGATTATAGTTACCACAATATGCCCTTGTTATACCATAGAATCATTTGCTATATTCTTCTGACCATTCTATATTTAGTACCAACTTCCAAATGCAAGGACAAGATGAATAACTGGGCATAAACTATAGAAACAGTTATTTGGCCAGAAAAGGCATTACTGTGAATGTCTACACATAAATATTTTGAAATGTTAACAATGATCTCCTTGATTTCAGAGATTAAATGGACTTTCTTCACTTCAGTATGGAATTTGCTATAGAGTATATATACTGTTTCTATAACTGAAAGTCTTAAATTTTTTCGTATAAAGAAAAAGTGATAAGGTTGGGAACACTAAGCCTAATCATAAAAATTATTTTTAAGAAGTTAATTATATGGGGCTGGAGAGATAGCCTAGCGGTTAAGAGTGCTGACTGCTCTTGCTGAGGACCCGGGTTCGATCCCCAGCACCCACATGGCGGCTAAGAACCGTCTGTAACTCCAATTCCAGGAGAACTCCAGTTCCAGGAGAATCCGAGACCCTCTTCTGACATCCGCGGCATTGCACGACATGGGTGCACAAACCTACATGCAGACAGTACATTCATACACATACAAAATAAATAAAATTAAAAAAAAAAAGTTAATTATCTGACAGAGCCCAAGAAATAGAGGATGATGTCAGGCTTACTCACCTGTATCGTCCCACTTTTACCCAGACAATCTCCCTGTAGTGTGGTTTTTTGCCTGCCTTACAGTCATTGCAATACCAGTTTCCTTCAGGGATATCAATATTTAGGCATTCACGATGAAAAGCAGCAGGGCAAGAATCACAGCACAGAAGGCTGCCTCCTGGAGGAATAAAAAACTCTGGTACTCATGTCACAAGGTTACATATAAAGTCCTAGCAGAAATGACTTTTGCTCATTACTAGTTAATAATACATAACCTTAATCAAGGGCTTAGTAATTTATTAAGTAACTCATCTAGAAACACTTGTCTATAACAGTACAGTGTTTATAATATTCCTAAACACCTGGCTCACCAAGTTTTTCAGAGTCATAGGTAAGATAAATGACATACTATTGGGAAAATTAGTTAAAGCAATGAAGTGACAAGTAAACATATGAAATTTATGCATGTGTATATAAATATCCATAAGCATTTCCTTCCCTTCACTAGAAATCAACATATCAAAGAAAATTATAGCACATTATGATTATGGTATAAAAGCACAAGCATGGGCTGGAGAGATGGCCTAGGGGTTAAGAACATCTGCTCCTGCAGATGACCCGGGTTCGATCCCCAGCACCCACATGGAGGCTGAGAACTCCAATTCCAGGGGAATCCAACACCCTCTTCTAACCTCCGCAGCATTGCAAGACAAGTGCACAAACCTACATGCAGACAGTACATTCATACACATACAAGAATAAAAAACAAAAACAAGCAGCCAGACATGGTGGTGCACACCTTTAATCCTAGCACTCGTGATGGAAGAGGAGGACGGAGTGAGTTCAAGGACAGCTTGGTCTACACAGAGAGTTTCAGGACATCTGGAGTTGTAGGGAGACCCTGTGTCAAACAGACAAAAAAAAAACACACACACACACACACACACACACAAAAAAACCACAAGCAGTTTTTCCCCCTGTGGATATAGCATATGTAAGTTTGTGTACCTGTATGTGTGTGTTTATCTACGTCATTTCCCAGCCCTGAAACACAAGTGTTTTTTTTTTTTTTGTGGGGGGGGTCTTTTTGAGACAGGGTTTCCCTATAGTCCCACCTGTCCTAGAATTCAATATATTGACCAGGCTGGCCTTGAACTAACAGAGAGCCTCCTGCCTCTGCCTCCCAAGTGCTAGAATTAAAGGCATGCACCACCACACCTGGCCTGAAACACAAGTTTTAATTGGTGACAAGTGGGGTTAAAAGTCAAGCTCTAAGACTCTATTATATGGGAATTTACTTTCTTTGTTGAAATGTAATTACTATGAACAATAACCATGTTTCATTTGAGACTTAATTCAGCTAAAAATCCCCTAGTAGAGTCTAACAGACAAGTAATTTGTCCATATAGTTAGCATTTTCACATCTTGACTCCCAGCACTAGGGAGGCAGATGCAGACCTCTGTGAGTTCCAGGCCAGCTGGGGCTACAGGAAGACCTTGTCTTAAAAAAGACCCCCCCCAAAAAAAAAAAGCTGGGCGTGGTGGCACACGCCTTTAATCCTAGCAATTGGGAGGCAGAGGCAGGCGGATCTTTGTGAGTTCAAGGCTAGCCTGGTCTACAGAGTGAGTTCCAGGACAGCTGGGGCTACAGGGAGACCCTGTTTGGAAAAGAACAACAACAAAAAACCCAAACAGAACAAACTATTAAAACTTTGCGGTTTCAGAAAAAAAAAAAAAAAGAAAAGGAAAAGATATTTTGCATGAGTGCTTGGCATGCAAGTAAGTGTACCACAGAGGGTAGTAAAGGGCATAAGATACCTGGAACTCAAGTTAAAGATGGTTATTAGTTGCCATGTAGGTGCTGGGAACCAAACTTGGGTCTTCTGCAAGAGCAGCCATTGCTCTTAACCACTAAGACATCTCGTTTTCTTGCAAAAGAGCTGCCACATCAGATGAACTTCTCTATTACATAATTTTCTACCCAAAGAAGGGTGCTTGAAATCCTTGCTGATTTTTTTCCTGAGTTCCTTTGTTAATCATTTACAATTCAGGGTCTCTATTCCCTATCACATAGTCATGTTACAATCGCTTAGATAATGTGTTAGAGGTTTAGTATAATGAGAAAATTTTAGATGCTTGCTAGATGTTTTTACTTTTATATAGGACTAACTTCATAGCATATGATGTTATGTTTCATTTTCTTCTAAAAACTTTCTTCATTATTGATTGTTGTTAAAAAACGCTTTCATATAATGACACCATATTGTAAAGCTAAGGGATTCATCAATTTTTTAGAGTCTTCATGATCAGGAAACACAACTATAAACATGCCCAGAGCTGTGCTTTACTATCTCCTAGGCATCTCTCAAAAGATTATTTTCCTGCCGGGCGTGGTGGCACACACCTTTAATCCTAGCACTTGGGAGGCAGAGACAGGCAGATCTTTGTGAGTTCAAGGCCAGCCTGGTCTACAGAGTGAGTTCCAGGACAGCTGGGGCTACAGGGAGACCCTGTCTCAAAAAGAGCAAAAAAAAAAAAATTATTTTCCTAGGGGCTGGAGAGATGGCTCAGCGGTTCAGAGCACCCACTGCTCTTGCAGAGGATCTGGGTTTGATTCCTAGCACCCACATGGTGGCTAAGAACCACCTTTGACTCCAGTTCCAGGGGAATCCGATGCTCTCTTCTGGAATCCATGGCATTGCCTGACACGGGTGCACCAACCTACATGCAGACAGTACACTCATACACATAAAAAATAATTTAAAATAAAATAAAATTTAAAAAAAAAAGATTATTTTCCTTACCTGTAATATATTAGTTTTCTTTTTCTAAAATCTTTTATTCCTAGTCACAGAGGCTAATTTATCTGTAGGACTGAAAAATTCTACTGGCTACTCTGAATAGAAAATACCTTACAGCTCATTTAAACATATACTAGATAGTGTTTAGGCCAAAAATATTTATATACGTATATAAAGCACAGAGCCCCCTGTATCTTAGGAAGAGCTCTGCATAAGATAATGGAGTCTTGCTATGTGGCTGAGGCTGGCCTTAAACTGGTGATTTTTCTGCCTCCTGGAAGGGAAGAAGGGAGCAAGGGAGCAAGGAAGGGAGGAAGGGAGGAAAGGAAGAGGAAGGGAGGAAGAAGGGAGGGAGGAAGCCCAACAGAACTGTAAAATAGTAGGGCATGATGACAACAGGGAAAACTATAGGAACGTGTACCACCAGCACTTAAAAGGCAGAGGATCACTGTGAGTTCCAGGTAAGCCAGGGCTACATAGTTGAGACTTTACCTCAAAAAAAAAAAAAAAGTCACAGTTCTTTTTATCTTTTCTTCACACAAGTAAGGAGACAAATGAAAGTGGTTATATAAACCTTATCACTAACAGTAGAAAGATAAGCTAGGCATGGTAGCACACACCTTTAATCCCAGCACTCCTGAAGCAGAGACAGGGAGATCTCTGTGACTACAGGGAGACCCTGTCTCAAAAACAGGCCCCCAAAAAACATAAACAAAAAACAAAAACCAACAACAAAAAAAGATGGCTTAAACCTTAAGAGTACTTATTGTGCTTGGCGTGGTGGCTCACGCCTTTAATCCCAGCACTTGAGAGGCAGAAGCAGGGGGATCTCTGTGACTTCAAGGCCAGCCTGCTCTACATAGTGAGCTCCAGGCCAGCTGGGGCTAAAGGGAGACCTTATCTAACCTCAAAACAAAAAAACAAAAAAAAAAAAAAAACAAAAAAAACGACAATATGTATTTAATAAAGAAATAAAAGAATATCCACATCTTTATTTTGGCTATTTTCTATTAACATTCCATTTCAAACTTTTATTTTAAACAATTATGCTAAGCTAGATAAGCATATAGTCCTCGGTCCCCAGAGATTGAGCCAACTGAGTGGACGGGAGGTAATTTGGACTAGTTTTTTTTGTTGTTTTTCGGTCTTTTTGAAAAAGGGTCTCTGTAGCCCCGCGCTCCTTGGAACTCAATTATTGTAGATCGGCTGGGCCTGGAACGCACAGAGATGCTGCCACCACTGCGCTGCCTCTAAGTGTCGGGTGGATACAGGCATGCACCACCACAACCAGTGAGCCACAGTTTGAAAACTAATTTGTGGGCTACTGTAAGGGACAAATAGTAAGGCTATAACCTCAACAAAATCACAGGGGCTGGATGAGATGGCCTAGTGGTTTAAGAGCGCCGACCGCTCTTCGGAGGACGCCGGTTCGATTCCAGCACCACCCCTGGCGGCCGAGAGAACCGTCGATGAAACTCCAATTCCAGGAGAACTCCAGCTCCAGGGAAATCTGAACCCTCTTCTGACCTCCGCGGCATTGTACGGCCTGGGTGCACAGACTTGCATGCAGACAGTACATTTGACACACACACACAGAAATAAATGCCGGGTGTGGTGGTGCGCCTTTTCCTAGCACTTGGAACGGCCGAGGCAAGTCGGATCTCTGATGAGTTCAAAGGCCAGCCTTGGTCTACAGCGTGACGTTCCAGGACCCGCCAGAGCTACACGGGTATGACCGTTCTGTCTCAGACCAAAAACCAAAAAAAAAAAAAAAAAAAAAAAAAACCTCAAATAACAGTAACAAAAATATGTCAAGAAGCTAGGTGTAGTGGCTCATACAGGTAATCCCTGATGGTGAGGCAATAAAACCAGGATGTCAGGGTCAGTCTCTGCCTCAGTGATCTTGAGGACACCCTGGTCTACATGAGACTATCTAAAAAAAAATGAAGTGATGATACCAACAACTAGATTTATTTCTATATAGGCTAAATGCCTATATATGTAGGAATATCCATATATAATATATATATATATATTCCATTTGTGGATATGTATAAATGTCTAGATGAATACCACACAATATTAACACATAAGGTTTTTTATTTGGTTTTTATATTTTTGGTCTTTTTGAGACAGGGTCTCCCTGTAGCCCTAGCTGTCCTGTTACTCACTCTAGACCAGGCTGGCCTTGAACTCACAAAGATCCTCCTGCCTCCCAAGTGCTAGAATTAAAGGTGTGCACCACCACACCCGGCTAAGGCTTTTTCATGATGGTGGGATTTGGGTCTCCCCTTTCCTTTATTGCATTAGCTATAATTTTTCTTTTCTTTTTTTCTTTTTTCTTTTTTTTTGTCTTTTTTTGTTGAGACAGGGTCTCCCTGTAGCTCCATCTGTCCTGGAACTCGCTATGTAGACCATGCTGGCCTTGAACTCACAAAGATCCACCTCCCAAATGCTAGAATTAAAGGTATGCGCCACCACACCCAGCTAATTTTGCTTTTTTTCATGTGTACATGTGTACTGTATGAATCTGTGTGTATGCATCTGTTTGGGTACAAGTGAATGTGCACATGTGTGTTCAAGTGCATATGGAGGCCCAAGGTTGATGTCAGAAATTATGAGGGATCATTCTTCCACAATATTAATAAAGCAGGGTCTCTCAACCAAACACAGAGCTCCTAAATGTTGCTAGTTTGACTTGCCAGCTTACTACTCTGGAGATCCTGACTCTGCCTTCAGGGGCTGGAATTACGGGCAAAGCACTATATCCAGTGGCATTTACATGGGTTCTGGAAATCCAAGCTCTGATCCTTATGTTTATATGGAGACCCCTTGACTACTGAGCTATTTCCCCAGCTCCTGAATTATAAAACTAAATTTTAGCAAAAATTAAGGTATTATTCAAAATACAAGCAAAACTTACCCATATTAAGCAATAAAAATAAAGGTTTCTTTTTTTGTTTTTCTTGAGATAGGGTCTTACTACACATAGCTCTGGCTGACGTCAAAGTCAAACTTGAGACAATCTTCCTGACTCAAGGTTCAAGTGCTGGGATTACAAGTAAACATTTTTTGAAATGGAGTCTCACTATGTAACCTAGGATGGTTCAAAACTATGTAGTTCAGGATGGCATTGAACACATAATCTTACCTCAGGCTCCCAAGTGTTGGGAGTTAAAGGTATGTACCCCTATTTATGCCTGGCTCAAAACTGAGTTTTACAAGTTCTGGTATGTTATCATTAACCCAACACGACATTTTCTATTATTTCTTCCAATGGTAATTTAAAGAAAACACCATATTAATACTCCCTTTGAAACTACTCACACAACAAAAGTTCACAACTTACCTTCAGAGCACACAAAACACCAGCTTACATTAACATGCTCATGATTTCGGCAGCCCCGCCTAGGGGTAAAGTGATTAGGGCAGATGATACTATTAGATGCAAGGATTTTTGACCCAGCAGCGAGACAAAAGTCATTGGCATGGTATGCCACAGGACAGCGGACACAGCGCATCAGACGACCTGGATTTATTCAAAGCAGAAAACAGGGGAAGGAGCAAAAGAAATGGGAGATTACATATAGAAAAATGTGAGTCATTCAAGTCTGTTTGCTGGCATGGAAAACACATCCTAAGTAGAAGGACAACCTTATAAAAGGGATCTTATGTAATCTGGGGGCTGGAGAGATGGCTTAGTGGCAAAGAATACTTACTGTTCTTCTTAGCACACACACTGAGGCTAATAACCATCTATAACTCCAATTCTAGGGAATATAATGGCCTCGTCTGGCCTCAGTAGGCATTGTGGACATGTGGTACACTTAAATACATACAGGCAAAGTACTCAACACAAAAACAAGTTAAATATCTTTAATATGTGTCCAGGTGTGGTGGTGCACACCTTTAATCCTAGCACTTGAGAGGCAGAGGCAGGAAGATCTCTGTGAGTTCAAGGCTATACATACATACTGAGTTCCAGGACAGCCAGAGCTATAGGGAGACCTGTCTCAAAAAAAAAAAAAAAAAAAAAAAACCAAAAAACTTTTTTTTAATATGTAACCAATCACAAAAGTATATGTTAATTCTCTAAAAGGAGTCAGACTTTCTAACTATAAATAAGTCTGCCTCACTAGGAAAAGCCCTATTCAAATAGCTAATTGTCCTAAAGCCTTGAAAACCTGGAGTCTCAGACCAAAAGTAAAAGCATGATGGGATAATAACGTTTGCCTAGTACACTGTGAATGCTATTTCAGATGAAATACATCTAATATACTGCAACAACTAAAAACCTTTATCAAGCTATCTAGATGCAATTTATATAGCAATTAAAAGGGAGGTAAAATATATTGAATAGAAGACTTTTTAAACAAGTCTCACATAATATACAAATATTTAAAACTACCAGTCAGGGAGGCAAAAACCCACTGCTGACAGAGGACTGACCCTATTACTCTATTCTTCCACAATGTTAACTTTGCCTAATTGACAAGGTAAGAGTCTTGAAGGGAGGGGGGAATGGAAGGAGGAATGGGTCTAAATTTAATTAAGAAATGAATCAAATGTACAAAACTTCAATAAAAATTAAGAAAAAAGAACTGGGGGAAAAAAAGAAAGAAGAATGCAAAGACATTGTAATAGTTCACTTAAAATACTTGGCTTTGCAAAGAAAAGCATTTACCTAATCACTTGATATAAACACCCCCCCTCCAACCACCCACAGGCAGGACTTCCACACTGTAACTGTCATGTGGAGAGAAGTTCTATTTCATTGTTGATGTTATGGTTCCCCAGGCAATCTGGTGAATTTAATACACTGATAAAAATTGGGAATGTATATAAAATTAAAAAAAATTTTTTTAATTGGGAAATGTATTTTTCTTTTTTCTTTCTTTTTTTTGGGGGGGGGTGTATTTTTCTTTCTTTTTTGGGGGTCTTTTGAGACAGGGTCTCCCTTTAGTCCCAGCTGGCCCGGAGCTCCCTATGTAGACCAGGCTAACCTTGAACTCCCAGAGATCCACCTTCCTCTGCCTTCCAAGTGCTGGGATTAAAGGTGTGCGCCACCATGCCCGGCTGGGATTGTATTTAAATAAAAAAAAATAAAAAAAAAAAGGTCTATGAAGAGATATATTCCAGATTGCATTTGAAAACAATTAATGGGCTGGAGAGATGGCCTAGCGGTTAAGAGCGAAGACTGCTCTTGCAGAGGACTTGGGTTTGATCCCCAGCACCCACATAGCAGCTGAAAACCGTCATTGACTCTAGTTCCAGGGGAATCCGACGCCCTCTTCTGACCTCCTCGGCATTGCATGACATGGGTGCACAAACCTACATGCAGACAGTACGTTCATACACATACAAAAAAAAAAAAAAAGAGAAACTTGAAAACAATTAACAAGGGAACTGAATATGAATCTTTTTTTTTTTTTTTTTAAGACAGGGTGTCCCTGAATTCACAAGCGTTCTGCCTGTCTTTGCCTCCAGAGTGCTGGGATTAAAGGCATTCACCACCATGCCTGGCTGAATATGAATCTTATAATAACACTGGTACACATAAGAAATCTATACCTTTAGAAGCAGAGACATTGGCTGGATTAGCAGCATGGCAAGTTATACAGATGTGGAGGGAGCACCGGAAGCCCTTGTTCTGCATGACAGTTGGTGGGTACTTCTGGACACACTCTTCATGGTAAAATTTTCCACACAAGGGCAGAAGGCACCTTTTGACATCTTCCCCACTCTGCTTACATACAAAACAGGTATGGATTCCTGTGAAAGAAAAAAATTGGAGGCAATTACCATTACTTCAAGAATCTACCCCAGGGGCTGGAGAGATGGCCTAGCGGTTAAGAGCGCCGACCGCTCTTACAGAGGACCTGGGTTCGGTCCCCAGCACCCACATGGCAGCCTAGAACCATCTGAAACTCCAATTCCAGGAGAACTCCAGTTCCAGGGGAATCCGACACCCTCTTCTGACCTCCGCAGCATTGCACGACAGGGGTGCACAAACTTGCATGCAGACAGTCTATTCATACACATACAGAAATAAATAAAATTAATTAAAAAAAAAGAATCTACCCCAATACTAAACAATTAGGTGTAAAAAGGCTTAATTTTTTTATTTTTATGTGTATGAATGTTTTTGCCTCCATGCCTCCACGTGTATATACAACATGGAGGCCAGAAGAGGCATCAGTCCCCAGGAACTGGAGTTAAGGAAGAATTGTTAGCTGCTAACTCAACCTGAGTCTTCTTAAAGAGCAACCAGTATTCTTAATTGTTGAGCCACATCTCCAGCCTCATATGAAGAGCTTTTTAAATGTCAAGCTGACAAAATTTGAACCCAATAGAGAAAAATCTTAGTATCTCTACAAATGGACAATCTGGTATGCGCTTACTGACATGATATAATAGGGTGTATACTGTATTGTTCTGTCTACAAAGCATTCCTGTCAAGAGACAATCTTGGTCTTGACCAAATCTAACCTCTAGTTCCATCTATAATATTATAGGAAACTCAGAAAACAGAAAAAGTAGCTGGTAAGATGACTCACTGGGTTAAAGTACCTGCTACCAAGGCCAACAACCTGAGCTAGATCCCTGGGACCTACATGGTAAAAATAACAGACTCCTAAGAGTTGTCCCCTGATTTCCATACTAGTAGTGTGGCGTGTATATGCATATGTGTGCACACGCCAATAAAATGTAGTAATACTTCTTTAAAAGAAAATGTCAAATAGACACCTTAGGCATACACCATGCAAATCTGGGGGCAGAAAATTCAATAGGAGAATTAGTTATAGCTGCAACAAATAAAAGATTAGTAAGGGCAAAAGAGGAATACAAATGCCACTTAAAGAGAAATTTAAGACCTTAAAAAAGCCGGGTATGGTGGCACATGCCTTTAATTCTAGCACTTGGGAGACAGAGGCAGGCAAATCTCTGTGAGTTCAAGGTCAGCCTGGTCTACAGAGCAAGTTACAGGACAGCCAGAGATACAGGGAGACCCTGTCTCAAAAAGACAAACACACATACACATACACACACACACACACACACACACGCACACACAGACACACGGTGGGGCTGGAGAGATTGCTTGGCACAGTTAAGAGCACCAGATACTCTTGAAGATAACTCAGGTTTGATTCCTAGCACCCACATGGCAGCAAACAACCATCTGTAAATCCAGTTCCAAGGGACAGCCATTTCTGACCTCCAGGGGAACTGCATGACACAAGTGCACCCCTACATGCAGGTATATAAATATATGTAATACTCATACATATGAAATAAAGAGAAAAATACAATATGGGGACTTTTTTTTGGTATTTTTGAGACAGGGTTTCCCTTTAAGTCCCAGCTGGACTGGAGCTCACTCTGTAGACCAGGCTGGCCTTGAACTCACAGAGATCCACCTCCCTCTGCCTCCAGAGTGCTAGGATTAAAGGCATGGGCCACCACACCCGGCCCATTTTGTTTTTGAAATTATAAAAGTTTATGAGGCTAGAGAGGTGGCTCAACAATTAAGCACACTGACTGTTCTTGCAGAAAACGTGGGCTCACAATTCCCAGCACCCAAATGGTGGCTAAGAAGCCTCTGTAACTCCAGTCCCAGGGGATCCAACACCTTTTCTAACCTCCGTATGCATTACACATATGCAGACAGTACATTCATACACATGAAAAATAAATAATTTTTTTAAATTTAATTTGCTTTATGTGTATGAGTGTTTGTTTTCATGGCTGTAGGTATACTATGTGTGACCAATGCCCTTGGATGCCAGAAGAGATCATCAGATGCCCTAGAACTGGAGTTAAAGATAGTTATTGGCGCCAGGTATGGTGGCACACACCTTTAAACCCAATACTCAGGAGGGAGAGGCAGGCGAATCTCTGTGAGTTCAAGGCCATCCTGGTCTACATAGTGAGTTCCAGGGCAGCAAGGGCTACAGGCAGATCCTGTCTCAAAAAAACAAAAAAAACAAAAACACATTATTAGCTGCTGTGTGTTTCCTAGGAACCAAAGCTGGGTCCTCTGCAAGAGCAGCAGATAGTATTCTTAACTGTCAGCCTTTTTGGAGGTCCCTGTTTTTGTTTTGAGACAAGATCTCATTAATGCCAGATGGGCATAAAACTTACTATGGAACTGAAGATGATCTACCTGCCTCTACCTCCCAAGTGATAGGAATATAGAAGTATTCAATTACACCTTGCTTTGGAGCCTGATTTAAAATACTGTAAAAAGACATCTCTGGTCTAGGTAAACTTAAGGATCTACATTCTATTCATAGCACCAAGTATGAGGGAACAAGTTTGTGATCCCAGTACTGTGTAGGCAGAGAACAGGGGATCCCTAGAGCTTGACAGCCAACCAGTCTCAAATAATAGGTGTATCCCAGGACCCAATGAAAGACTGGCTCAAAAAATATGAATGGCATCTAAGCAAGTTAACTTCTGACCTATAGGAGTACTTGAAAAGAGGAGTTAACTGGTATCTTAGTTTTTGCTTCTGTTGCTGTGACAAAATAGCCTGAAAAAGTAACTTGATGGGACAAAGGATTTATTTTATTTTATTTTATTGTTATTATTATTTTTTTGGTCTTTTTGAGACAGGGTCTCCCTGTAGCCCCAGCTGTCCTGGAACTCACTCTGTAGACCAGGCTGGCCTTGAACTCACAAAGATCCACCTGCCTCTGCCTCCCAAGTGCTAGCTAGGATTAAAGGC
>VZQC01011382.1:29051-44583 GCA_009823505.1 Rhizomys pruinosus | reverse complement strand
CTCCCTCCCTCCCTCCCTCCCTCCCTCCCTCCCTCCCTCCCTTCTTTGGTCTTTTTTTGAGACTATGCCTCTCTGTAGCCCCAAATGACCTGGAACTTGCTATGTAGACCAGGCTGGCCTTGAACTCACAGAGATCAGCCTACCTCTGCCCCGAGTGCTGGGATTAAAGGAGTGTGCCACCATGCTGAGCCCTCTAGAGTATTTTTCTAGCTGCTTGTCATGGATAATTTTATGTGTATGAGTGCACTGCCTGCATGTATGTAAGTGCACCCATGTTGCAGTACCCACGGAAGATAGAAGAAGACATCAAATCCCTGGAACTGAAGTTACAGAAGCTTGTTAGCCACCATGTTGGTGCTGGGATCCAAACCTGGGCCTTCTATAAGAGCATCCAGTGACCTTAACCACTGAGCAATCTCTCTGGCCTGGTCATGGTCAATTTTAATTATCAACTTGAGAATTATCTGAGAGGGGACTTTAAGTGAAGAAATGTGCTGGATGTAAATCACTGATTACAATAGGATAGCTAGCTAAGGAATTCCAGGGATCTGCTATCTTTCCCTCCTCAGTGTTCACACTTACAGACACAAACTGCATGTTCAGATTTTTACAGGATGCTAGAGATTCAAACTTAGGCCTTCATGCTTGCACTGAAATCACGTTACTTCCTGAGCCACGCTGCCTAGCTAACACATGTAGATTCACTATATACCTTTTTCTTTTTGTCTATTTATAATGGAAAGTTAAAGAGAGCAAGAACGGTCAAGAAAAAGGGGGCTCTTTTGAGATGCAATGGAGAAAGGGTCTCCCTGTAACCCCAGCTGTCCTGGAACAAACTGTGTAGACCAGGCTGGCCTTGAACTCACAGAGATCCACCTGCCTCTCCCAGCTGGGGCTACAGGGAGACCCTGTCTCTAAAAAACTAAAAAAATAAAATAAAATAAATAAAATAAATAACAAAGTTGTTCTCTAATCTCCATTGTGCCTCTCTTCCTCCCTCCCACCAAATAAATTTAAAAAGTAGCCTGATACTGAGCATAAATAGTCCTGAGATTCCAGTTATGAATTCCCATTCATCTGCACCCTACTAATGGTTTACTTTGCTTTTGGAACTAAGAAGCTAACGTCTTGGGTTAACTGATGCCTAAACAGGCTTTCTGATTACTTGCATTTAAAAGAAAAGTCTGTTGCAGTTCTACAGTGTTACTTCTCACCGAAACAAATAACTTGAAACCAAAAGTGGTTTATTTAATGCTTAACACCATTCTTTTTTTTTTTTGTCTTTCTGAGACAGGGTCTCCCGTAGCTCCGGCTGTCCTGGAACTCGCTATGTAGACCAGGCTGGCCTTGAACTCACAAAGATCCCACCTGCCTCTGCCTCCCAAGTGCTAGGATTAAAGGCGTGCGCCACCCGCCCGGCTACTTAACACCATTCTAATAAAAGCAAAATTTCTTTTAAAATCAAGGGCTAGAGCTGGGGCACACCTTTGATCCCAGCACTTAGGAGGCAGAGGCAGGCAGATCTCTGTGAGTTCAAGGCCAGCCTGGTCTACATAGTGAGTTCCAGGACAGTAGGGCCTACAGGGAGACCATGCCTCAAAAGATAAACAAACAAACAAACAAACAAATAAATAAATACCTGACATGTATCTCATTTGGTAGAGGATTTGCCTAACTTGAAGCAAGCCCTGGATTTGAACCCCAGCACTACATAAAGCGGGCATGGTGATACAAGCCTATAATCTTAGCATTTAGAAAGTAAGAAACAGGATGAGTTACAATCAGTTAAACAGCAAATTTAAGACCAGCATGGGCTAAGAGAGTCAAAATAGCCTAACTATGAAACCATCTAAGTGTCTCCTAGTGAATAATTAGAGGATCTGTACATAAATACTATTCAGACATAAAAAGGGGGCAAAAGGAGGTTCTGTGGTTAAGAACACTAGGTTCCTCTTCTAAAGGACCCAGGTTTGGTTTTCAGCTTACAACCATCCTTACCTCCAGACAAGGGGATGTGATGCCCTCTTTTGGTTACTATGGGCACTGCATGCATTTGGTGGTTCTATAGCAATTTCAAACAAAAACCTTCCTTCATCTTAGAGGAACAACAAATAAGAAAAGTAAACAACAGACTGTCTAAAGGGAGATGACAACATAACATGCTGTAGTTACAGGACTTAGAGTAAGGGTAGGACAGAAGCCAACATGTTTAACTCCTGTAGTATTGCTAAGATTGCTGAAAAATTACTGCCCAAAGTCCTATAGAGCTGTGGATTCTGCAGGCTTCATGATGAAAGTGCCAGGCAAGATGTGCCAGACACTGAAATAGCCCCACAAACGGTTATGGACAGAACAGTTTCCTGATTGGAATTAAGGGTTACTTTACAGAGGGAAATTAACATGTGGTACCGGGAACTTAAACAAAACCAGTGTTCAAAGAAGTCATGGGCCCCCAACGGAACCACAGCTGCTATTTGATCAATGAAAGATACAATGGCTAACGTGCCTCCCACCATGTGTACTTATTACTACTACTATCAGTATCTGTTCAGGTATTTTTTCTGTTTTATGTTTTTTGCCTTTTTCTCACTTGTGTTTTATAGCAAAAAAGAACAGGACTGAGAATCACTACCAGTCACCCTCTGGAAACACAAAAATAAATGAAAAGATATAAGGATTTAGTAGCCCACATCAGTTAGATCACAATGCTCTGTCACTCCCTCTAGCCCTCAGGGAGGCAGAATTTAAGAGCTGGAGGTAGGGGTGCAAGCAAGCTGGATAAACAAGAGAATGGTCTAAAGGAAGGTAAACAAATAGGATGTCTAAAAGGAGTTAAAAAAGAGAATGTTCAGAAAGGGGAGGTGAAACATTCCATTCTGCAGAGTTCATTAAATAAACAACTCAAACGCTTCTGGAAGTCCCTGAAATTGATCATGTTCACTAGGCCCCTCCTTCCAGAAGCATATATAAGCCGGAAAGACTGCTGAGATGCTCTCAGACCAGCTGAGATGCTCTCAGATGAGAACCGTCTGTAACTCCAATTCCGGGAGAACTCCAGTTCCAGGGGAATCTGACACCCTCTTCTGACCTCCACGGCATTGCATTGCACTACACGGGTGCACAAACCTACATACAGACAGTACACTCGTACACATAAATAAATAAATAAATAAATAAATAAATAAATAAATAAATAAATAAAAATAAAAAATTAAAAAAAAAAAGAAGCTGAAGGGCCTAGAAAAAGCAGACACCAATTGAGCTGCCTAGAAAAGGCTCACACCAACTATGCTACTTGGAAAGGATGCTCTCCAACCTATTGAGCTGCCTGCGGGTATGTGGCCCAGGCTAGAAACCACCATTCTGGTGATGCTACTGTCTTTGAGTCATCTTGTAAGTCACCCCTCACCTGTAACCCTATAAATATCCCCAATAAAACCCAGTGTTTCAGCAAGTTGGACTTTGTTGGTACCCTTATTCTGATCTATTCTTGGTTCCCTATTTAGGGAGTACATAGATATTTGTTCATGTCTCTCCAGGAATAGTGTCTCACAACAGCAGCAAACTTACATATGTGCAGGGAAATACTCATACACATAAAAGAAAAATTCTTAAAAGGAGGCAATGGACAGAAGACATTATGGGAAGTAAAATAATATAAATACAAATACAAATATTGAGCAAATTCCCAACCTGTGTGTGATCTAAAAAGCTCTTCTTGGGCAGAGGAGATGACAAAGTACTTGCTGTGAAGCATGAATACATGAGTTCAATACCCCAACCCACATAAAGGTAGAGACTTCGAAAGTTGTCTAGAGCTCCATATCATGTGTGCCTACACACACACACACATATAATAAAAATTAAAAACAAAAAAAACCCCATTGGGGCTAGAGAGATGGCTAGGCATTTGAGAGCACTGACTGCTCTTGCAGAGGACCTGGTTCGATTCCCTGCACACACATAGTGACTAAGAACCATCTTTAAGCCGGGCATGGTGGTGCACGCCTTTAATAGTAGTACTCTGGAGGCAGAGGCAGGCAGATCTCTCTAAGTTAAAGGTCAGCCTAGTCTGCAGAGTGAGTTCCAAGCCAGCTGGGGCTATAGGGAGACCCTATCTCAAAAAAAAAAAAAGAGAGACTTTATTAACAGCTACCAGGCTACCAGAGACTGGGGAATCTGGAATGAGTGAACAAATACAAAGTTCCAATTAGAGCGGAGAGAATAAATGTTCTATTATACAACAGGTTGATGATAGTCAACAAAAATGTGATTTGGGGGACCAAAATCTTTTAAGACAGGGTCTCCCTGTAGCCCCAACTGGCCTGGAACTCACTATGTAGACCAGGCTGGCTTGAACTGACAGATTTGCTGGCCTCTGCCTAGAGAGTGCTAGGGTTAAAGGTATGTGCCACCATACCTAGCTGTGATTTATATTTTATTTTATGCATACTGAATATATTGCCTTATGTGTTTGAGGACATCAGTGTTGTGCAACGCCCACAGAGGTCAGAAGAGGGTGATGGATTCCCCTCAAACTGGAGTTAAAGGCAGTTTTTAGCTTCAATGTGGATGCTGGAAACCAAACCAGGGTCCTCTGTAAGAGCAGCCAGTGCTCCAGCCCAACAATTAGTATTTTTAAAAAGAATTATGCCAGGTGTGGTTGCACATGCCTTTAGTTCCAGCACTTGGGAGGAAGAGGCAGGCAGATCTCTTGTGAGTTCAAGGCCAGGCTGGTCTACAAAGTGAGTTCCAGGACAGCTGGGACTGTGGGCAGACCCTGTCTCAAAGGAAAAAAAAAAAAAAAAAGTTACAGTTGAGTTTCATTTTAAAATAAAAATACAATACTACAATACAGGGCCAGAGAGATGGTTCGGTAGTTAAGTAGTTAAGAGCACTTCCTGCTGGGGCGGTGGCACACGCCTTTAGTCCTAGCACTTGGGAGGCAGAGGCAGGCAGATCTTTGTGAGTTCAAGGCCAGCCTGGTTTACAGAACGAGTTCCAGGCTGGGGCTACAGGGAGACCCTGTCTCGAAAAGACTAAATAAATAAATAAATAAATAGGTGAAATAATACTATATGATTACTCATTCTATAGATATTTATCCAAGAGAAAATAAAATATATCTATACAAAGCCTTGAATATTCACAGAAGATAAATTAATTAATTAAATGAATCAGTAATTACCCAGAAGAAAACTCTGAACTGAAATATATTAACCTGTAAAACTCTGGTATATACTTTGTATTCACCACATGTACTTTCCATAGTGGACCTTGTGCCTTTATCCTCCCTATATTAATATATATATATATATATTTTTTTTTAGATTTTTATTATTTATTTATTTATTTTTATTTATTTCTGCATGTGTATGAATGTACTGTCTGCATGCAAGTTTGTGCACCCGTGTTGTGCAATGCCGTGGAGGTCAGAAGAGGGTGTCGGATTCCCCTGGAACTGGAGTTCTCCTGGAATTGGAGTTTCAGGATGGTTCTCGGCCACCATGTGGGTGCTGGGTATTGAACCCGGGTCCTCTGTAAGAGCGGTCAGCTCTCTTAACCGCTAGGCCATCTCTCCAGCCCCGTAGATTTTTATTTTTTAATATATATTTTGTACAAGATTATCAAATCTAGATATTAATATATTTTTGTTGTTTTTTTGAAATAGTCTCCTTGTATAGCCCAAGCTGGCCTTGATCTAAATACCTCAGGCTCTCAATCCTGCTGCTTCCTACCAAGTGTTGGGATTACAGGTATGTAGCAACATGTCTGACTGCCATACCAATTCTTTCTTACTTAGAACCATATTCAAATAATTTCCCTTATGCCATTAGCTCATCTTTCATCAAAATGCAATTTAAATCTACCTCCAAAATAATACTTTCTATTGTTATTATATTAGAGTGTGTGTGTGTGTGAGAGAGAGAGACAAAGTCTCCCTGTAGCCCCAGCTGTGTGTCCTTTAACTCAGAGATATGCCTTCCTCTGCCTCCTAAGTGGTGAGCCTATTATTATACTGTTCTTACATTTTTCACCTGATATGATTTTCTGAGATCTGGGACCTAATATACCATCTGCATGTGCAGCAACAAGCTCAAAGTCTCCAGAAAAAAGTCATCTGCAATACATTTTTTCTAGCAAAACTTAAAATTCCAATGTATGAGTTAAAAGAATTTATTTACTTTACCTGTGCGACACTCATTGCAGATAAATTTTCCTCGAGGCATCTCAGTTAAGCCGAGGCACTCCAGATGGAAAGCCCCACAGCACTGAGCCTCACATAGCAGCAGCTCACCCAGTTTCTCACAATTCTGTTAAGGGAAAGAAACAGTTGTGTCTACAGAAAAATACCAAATGAAAAGCCCTCATGAAATAAAAAAATTAAGAAATATATTTGCAAAATATATTAAACCTCATCATTCACTCAATACTTAACAATTACCTGTGAGTTGCCTGGTACATAGGATAAAAATCCCTGGTTTTTATTGAGGTAGATATTGCAAACAAGTGATTTAAAAAATATTGGTGTCAGGGGCTAGAGAGATGGCTCAGCAGTTAAGAGCACCGATTGCTCTTGCAGAGGACCGGGATTTGATTCCCAGCACCCACATGGCAGCCAAGAACCCTCTTTAACTCCAGTTCCAGGGGAATCTGACACCCTCTTCTGACCTCGGAGGCATTACACGACACAGGTGCACCAACCTACATGCAGACGGTACACTCATACACATTAAAAAAAAAAATTGGTGTCATGTGGGACTAAAGGGAGACCCTGTCTCAAAAAAGACTACCCCCCCCCAAATTGGTGTCATAGCTACTTCTCCTGTTGCTGTTATAAAATACCCTGACAAAATTTAAGGGGAAAGGCGTTTATTTTGGCTAACAGTTCAAGGGTACCAGTACACCATGGATGGTGAGGTCAAGGTAAAAGGACTAGAAACAGCTGGTTACAGACATCCACTATCAGGAGACAGATAGCAATTACTTGCTATACAAGTCAGGTCTCTTTTTGTTTTATTCAGTCTGGGATTCTAATATATATTTTATTTTATTTCATTTTTATTTTTATGTGTATGAATGTACTGCCTGCATGTAGGTCTGTGCACCTGTGTCCGTGCAATGCTGCGGAAGTGAGAAGAGGGCATTGGCTTCCCCTGGAGTCAAAGACGGTTCTTAGCCACCATGTGGGTGCTGAGAATCAAACCCAGGTCCTCTGCAAGAGCAGTCGGCACACTCAACCTCTAGGCCATCTCTCCAGCCCCCAGTCTGGGATTCTAGCACAGGTAATGGCACCATCCAAGGTATGAGGATCTTCACACTTTAAACAAGGTAGACCCTGGGGGCTGGAGAGATAGCCTAGCGGTTAAGAGCACCGACTGCTCTTGCAGAGGACCCGGGTTCGATCCCCAGCACCCACATGGCGGCTAAGAACCGTCTGTAACTCTAATTCCAGGAGAACTCCAGTTCCAGGGGAATATGAGACCCTCTTCTGACCTCCGCGGCATTGCACGACACGGGTGCACAAACCTACATGCAGACAGTACATTCATACACATACAAAAATAAATAAAATTAAAAAACAACAACAACAACAACAAAAAAAAACAAGGTAGACCCTAACAGGCATGCCCCCTAAGTGTGCCTGAAGTCTTGTCTCCTAGTTAATTCCAGGTTAAGTCAAACTGAAAACAGAATAATCAAATGGGGAAAATATCTGATAAAGATTAATCAGTAACATTCAAATGGCTAATTTGGCTTTGGTAATGACAAATGACCTCTCAGACTTTGCTCTGAATGTTCCAATTGATCATGTGAAAATATAAAGGAAAGAAGCAAGCATGAAAGTCCACAGATGGAAGAAAAGGCTATATCATGTTTGAGAATCATAAAGATAAGGTCACTAAAGTGAAGAAAGAGACAAAGTCTGTAATTTTAGATTTTATTCTCATCACAAATATGTACTATTGGAGAGCTTTGTCAAAAGGCCCAACTCAGGTATTTGTAAAAAACAAAAACACAAAACACAAAAAAACTGTTTATTGGAAATAAACTGGGGAATAGAGTTAAGAAAAGACAAACTAGGGACTGGAGAGAATGTTCAGCAGTTAAAAGAACTGTCTGCAACTGAGTGTGGTGGTACATACCTTAATCCTAGCACTTGAGAGGCAAAGACAGGTGGATCTCTGTGAGTCCAAGGCCAGCCTGGTCTACACAGTGAGCTCCAAGGCAGCTGGGACTAAAGGAAAACCCTGTCACAAAAAGACCACATATGCCTTCTGACAACTGTCCGTAACACCACTTCTGGGCGAATCTGAAGCTCTCCTCTGACCTTGAGCACTGTATAACATGGGCAAACCTATATACATGTAGGGAATACACTCATACACATAAAAATAAATATAATAAATAAAATATTCCCCCTAAGAGACAGACAGACAGACAAACTAGAAAGCTATGCCCCAGTTCAAGCAGTATCAGCCAACTGGAGCTGGGTACTAATTTTACCAAAGAAACCCCAACAACAACATTTCCTTCCTTTCTCCCACCCCCACTCCCATTTCTTTCCTTCCCTACCTGCCTTTGTCACTGGGAATATTATAGACAAGACAGACAGACAGATGGACACACACACACACACACACACATACACACACACACACCACACACACCATCTGAATGTTTCATCACTCTAAATCCCTAGTTTGTATACACATACTGATTATCAAAAAAAATACTAAAACAAAAATGTCTTATGACATATAACTAGGACACTCTCACACCAAAATCTGTAATACTTAAGTACTTCATACAAAATGACATAGCAAATTGCATATAATCTGCACAAATCCTTAAAACACCTCTAGATTACTTATAATACCCATTTACAATGTACAAGCTATGTGAATAGTTGTTAAACTATATTTTTCAGGGATAACAAGAAAGAGTCTGTATGAGGCTGGAGATATCTCAGACACTAAAGTATTTGCTGTACAAGCCATGAGGACCTAAGTTTGATCCCCAGAAACCAAATAAAAAGCATGACATGGGTGCCAGGTGTGGTGGCACATGCCTGTAATCCCAGCACCTGGGAGGCAGAGGCAGACAGATCTCTGTGAGTTCAAGGCCAGCCTGGTCTACTGAGCAAGCTACAGGCCAGCTGGAAAAAAAACAAGCAAACAACTGCTTGACATGGTGGTATACACTTGTAAACCCAGTGCTGAAGAGGAAGAGATGGACAGATTTCTAGAGCTTAATGGCTGGCCAGCCTAGCCTAATCAGCAACCCAGGCCTCTTGTCATAAGAACTAAGGTGGACAGGTCCTGAATAATGACACTCTAGGTTGACTCCTGGCCATCATATGCACACATATAAAAACATGCACTGATACAAATGTACATGTACACAAAAATATCAAAAGTACCTTGTACATGTTCAGAATAGACTCAACCCTCATAGGCACAACTACAGAGTACACATTGGAAACTAAATAAACAATTTTCTCCCAAAAATATTTTACATCTACAATTGATTAACTTCAGATTCCAAAGCTTTATTGCAGTTATTGTGTAAATTATGAAAAGGTAGAAGGTCTACTATCTGTAAGAAATCAAAGAAACAACAGATCTTGGTCACTTAAAGAAGGAAAGCAGCCAGGTATGGTAGCTTGGGCCTTTAAGCCCTAAGCTTAAAGGCACCTGGGAGGCAGAGGCAGCAGGGGCAGGTGGATTTCTGTGACATCAAGGTCAGCCTAGCCTATATAGCAAGTTCCAGGCCAGCTGGGGCTACAGGGAGACATGTTTTAAAAAACAAAACAAAATATAACCAACCAAAAAAAATCCTTTTAGGAAGAAAGGACAGGAACATGACCTGAGTAGACCAGGCTGGCTTTGAACTCAGAGATATCCACCTGCCTCTGCCTCCAGAGTGCTGGGATTAAAGGCATGCACCACCACTGGCTTAAAGCCTGGCTTAAAACCTGTCCTCTCAAAGAGCATTCGGTGCTCTTAACTGCTGAGCCATCTCTCCAGCCCCCCAAAATTCCATTTTATATATTCTTCCATATTTCTAACTGACAATGACATCATTTTCACATTGGAAAGCAAATATGAATTTCAAGCTTAAACAGAAAAATTGCTCACTGCTTTTTCTTCCTTTCTTTCCTTCTTTTGTTTTTGTTTTCTTTCCCTTTTTGAAACAGTGGTCTCACTGTAGCCATGGCTGACCTAGAACCTGCTATGTAGACCAAACTGACCTCAAACTCAAAGAAAAGTCTCCTGCCTCCTGAGGTTAAATGTATGCACCATCTGGACTGGCATGAAAAATTTCAATTACAGTACAAAATATTTTTTTTCAAGGTAACTAAATGTTTTGCACAAATTAGTTGGTTGGGATGACGGCCTCATTTACATTTTTTGTGTGTGGGAGTGTCTTTTTGAGACAGGGTCTCCCTGGAGTCCCAGCTGTCCTGGAACTTGCTGTGTAGCCAGGCTGGCCTTGAACTCACAGAGATCCGCCTGCCTCAGTCTCCCAAGTGCTAGGTTAAAGGCATGTGCCACCACACCTGGCCCAGTACCATTTACTTTTTTTTTTTTAAGTTAATTTTTTATTTAATTTTAATTTTTTAAAATTATTTTACATGTATGAATGTACTGTCTGCATGCAGGTCTGTGAACCCATGTCGTGCAATGCCTCCGGAGGTCAGAAGAGGGTGTCAGATTCCCCTGGAACTGGAGTTCTCCTGGATTTGGAGTTACAGATGGTTCTCAGCCGCCATGTGGGTGCTGGGGATCGAACCCCGGTCCTCTGCAAGAGCAGTCTGCACTCTTAACCGATAGGCCATCTCTCCAGCCCCTTCATTTACTTTTTAACTGAGGCACTGGAGAAAAGATGTGCTATTGTATTAGTCACCTTTCTGTTGCTGTGATAAAACACCATGACCAAAGGAACTTATAAAAGGAAGAGTTTATTTGAGCTTACGATTGACGGTTCCAGGGAATTAGAGTCCATTGTGGTGGGAGGCATGGTGGCTGGATCTGGAGCAGCAAGTTGAGGGTCACATCTCGCAAAGAGCACAGGAAGCAGAGAGAGAGCAACTGGAGACCACGAGGCTTGTTAAACTCACTAAGCCTGCCCCCAGTGACATACTTCCTCTAGCACATCCACACGTTCTAAGACCTCCAAAAACAGTACCACCAACTGGAGACAAAATGTCTGAATACTTAAAGCCTATGGGGGACACTCATTCAAACCACCACAACTATGAATGAATTATAGATTATAATAATTATAATTATATAATTATAATTATATTAATAATTATAATTATAGATTATAATAATTATAGATTATTATTATTTATTATGAATTATAAATTATGATTTATTATGACAATAAACTTATACAACATTAATCCAGCAAGTCATGGACCAATGCCTATACCTCCTGTTTTGGAAATTGGGTCTTCCCCTACGAAGCCCAAGTTGGCCAAGAACTTTTAATCATCATCCTTGTATCTACCAAGTGATGGAATTACACAAGTGTGCTCGCATGCTCAGCTTGAATGCTCTTTTAAAAATAGTCTTTGAGGCGGGGCGTGGTGGCACACGCCTTTGATCATAGCACTTGGGAGGCAGAGGCAGGCAGATCTTTGTGAGTTCAAGGCCAGCCTGGTCTACAGAGTGAGTTCCAGGACAGCTGGGGCTACATGGAGACCCTGTCTCAAAAAGACTAAAATAAAATAAAATAAATAAATAATAAAATAAAATATAAAAATAGTCGTTGAGCCGACGTGATGGTACATGCCTTTAATCTGAGCACTCAGGAGGTAGAGGCAGACAGATCTCTATGAGTTCAAGGTAAGACTGGACCACATAAGAAGTTCCTGGCCAGCTGAGGCTGCAAGGAAATCCTACCTCAAAAGAGACCCCCAAATTATTAACTAATTAACGAGGAAAATTGGCTTTGTAAAATGTATTTATACTGACTTATCAATAAATAATGAGCATAATTGTTCTATAATTAGTAATTATTCCAAATACGATAAACAACCCTAATGTAACAAAGAAAAGGAATCTGCAAAGACAATGACATAAAATTTTTATTTTCTGGGCTGGAGAGATAGCCTAGTGGTTAAGAACCCTGACTGCTCTTGCAGAGGACCCAGGTTCGATCCCCAGCACCCACATGGCGGTTAAGAACCGTCTGTAACTCCAATTCCAGGAGAACTCCAGTTCCAGGGGAATCCGAGACCCTCTTCTGACCTCCACAGCATTGCATGACATGGGTGCATAAACCTGCACACAGACAGTACATTCATACACATACAAAAATAAATAAAAAATTAAAAAGAAAATTTTATTTTCTGGACCTGGATTTACTTTTTAGTTGTTTCAATCAAAAACAGAGGCAAGGCTTATTCAGTAAAGAGCTTGCCCTGCAAGCATAAGACCTGAGTTCAGATCCTCAGAACACCTGTATGCCTATAATCTCATGTAATGGTGAGATGTACTAGAGATAGGCAGATCCTCGGAAGCTTGTAGGCCAAGTATCCTGGCCTGTATGGCAAAGTTCTAGGCTACCTGAATATCACACAAAAGGAAGGAGAAGCCTGACAACCCTCATTCAAAACTGTCCTCTGATCTCCATACATGCACATACATGCACACAATACAGAGAGACAGACAGACAGACAGACAGACACACACACACACACACACACACACACACACACACACACACACACAAATATATCTAGTTTTCTTATTGCCAGATTTGAAGAATTTCCACAGTGGCTAGAGATGGCCACTTATAAAGGACCTGGGTCCAGTTCCCAGTACTGACACTATATATAATATAGTTATTTAAGCCAGGCGTGGTGGCACATGCCTTTAATCCTAGCACTTGGGAGGCAGAGGCAGGCGGATCTTTGTGAGTTCAAGGCCAGCCTGGTCTACAGAGTGAGTTCCAGGACAGCTGGGGATACAGGGAGACCCTGTCTCGAAAAGACCAAAAAAACAAAACCAAAAACAAAACAAAACAAAACAAATACTTCTTTTCATGGATGAGAACAGGACTATACAGGATTCATCTTCTACATCCATTTTTTTTTCTAACCATAATAAGATCTTTAAGACATAGAAGGAGCTTCTCAAAACATAACCAGAAATAAAACTGCAAGGGACAAACGTCCCATACCTGGCAAACATTCTCCTTGAGTGCTGCTCCTCCACCACGCTCACCCTGCAATTTTTTGGATGCAGACATCCCAGAATCATGTTCTACACCATCTTCAAGAATCTCTTTTGGGCTGGCAGCAGTCCTATGAATCATCAGCTCTCCCTTGCAGAGAAAAAAAAATAATGCACACATCTGTATTATTGATGCCTCTTCCATCTGACCCGTCCTCCCTCTGGGCTGCTATTTGTCTAGCCATTAAGCACTTACAGATGTTCAGCCAATCACGCGGACGGACTGCATGCAATGTTAGTTCTAACCCTGCTGTGATTGGGCGGGTAGTGGGCGCCTCATGCCCTGCCACTAACTGCTCTGAGGCTGTTCCACTGGAACTTTTTGAGCTGTTCCATTTAAAGGTTTCACTAAGGGAGAGAAAACATTCTTAAGTTTACTTGATTAAGTATTTGTCCTTCCAAGATCCGTGTTTCCTAAATAATGCCTTCCTTGGGCATTCTATTCAAATTAGAAAGAAAACACTCTGCATCATGGTATGTGATGCTCACTTGGCTGATTCTAATTCTATCTTTAAAAAAGCCAGGGATAGCATCAATGACTGCACTGATGCTCTGCAAAGACAGTTTTAGTGTTTTTCCAAAACTGATGCTTATAAATATTCCAACTTAAAGCAACAGGTGGTCAAGAAGTAATATTATGAATTTTGCTCCTAATTGCAGCTGTCTGAGCTAAATTCATTCAGATCATATGGTTACTTATCCTATATTCTCTGGGATTAGAACAAGTTTACTTAGTAAGGTAAAAATTACATATATTTCACAGGACAAGATATGATCTTTCTCAAAGGGTCATTTCCACAGTTGCAATAAATATCTGCCTCCATTCTTGGGAATTGGGTTCTCCTAAGTCAAGATTCCCTATACCTAATGAATGATTTCCATAGAACACTATCCTTAAGTTCAAGGGAGAGGGATGTGACAGGTCCAAATGTAAGGAACTGACAATACCTCTGAGCTTGGAGTCTCTTTTGATGAGTCCTCATTTTTCACTTTTTTACACTGCACTTTGGCTGTAACATGCCTCTGTCGCTTTCGCTTCCTTGGTTTATCAAATATCTTGGTAGTGCCTATGACAGGAAAAAAAAAAGTTACCTAATAGGAATTCATACATGTGTGTAAGAACTTTTACATAAAAATATTACTTCAATGTAAGCAAAATGACTCTCTTGTGCTCTACAAAATCCTGCTGTATTTTGGTTAATCCTTCATTATTAAAAATCCTTCAATTGAGGGGCTGGAGAGATAGCCTAGTGGTTAAGAGCACTGACTGCTCTTGAAGACGACCCGGGTTCGATCCCCAGCACCCACATGGTGGCTGAGAACCGTCCATAACTCCAATTCCAGAACTCCAGTTCCAGGAGAATCTGAGACCCTCTTCTGACCGCCACAGCATTGCACGACAGGGGTGCACAAACCTACGTGCAGACAGTACATTCATAGACATACAAAAATAAATAAAATTTTAAAAAAATCCTTCAATTGAAAATGTTGTGAAATAAACTCTTCTTTTTAAAAATTATTTATTTATTTATTTATTTGTTTGTTTTATGTGTACGAATGTACTGTCTGCATGTAGGTTTGTGCACCCGTGTTGCGCAATGCCTCGGAGGTCAGAGAGGGTCTTGGATTCCCCTGGTACTGGAGTTTAAGACGGTTCTCAGCCGCCATGTGGGTGCTGGGGATTGAACCCAGGTCCTCTGCAAGAGCAGTTGGCGCTCTTAACCACTAGGCCATCTCCCCAGCCCCGAAATAAACTATCTTCTAACCCGAAATGTACGAATCAATGTTTTAGGGCTGGAGAGATGGCTCAGCGGTTAATAGCACCAACTGCTCTTGCAGAGGACCTGAGTTCGATTCCCAGCACCCACATGTCGGCAAAGAACAGTCTTTAACTCCAGCTCCAGGGGAATCCGACACCCTCTTCTGACCTCTGCGGCATTGCATGACACGGGTGCACCTACCTACACACAGACAGTACACTCATACACATAAAATAAAATAAATAAAAGAATTAATGTTCTCTGCCAGGCGTGGTGGCACACATCTTTAATCCTAGCACTTGGGAGGCAGAGGCAGGAGGATCTTTGTGAGTTCAAGGCCAGCCTGGTCTACAGAGTGAGTTCCAGGACAGCTGGGGCTACAGGGAGACCCTGTCTCGAAAAGACCAAAGGGGGAAAGAAAAAAAAAAAAAAAAAGAATTAATGTTTCCTGCCAGGCCTGGTGCCACACACCTTTAATCCCAGTACTCAGGAGGTAGAGGCAGGCAGAACTCTGTGAGTTCA
>VZQC01011382.1:12095-28914 GCA_009823505.1 Rhizomys pruinosus | reverse complement strand
GACAAAAACCAAAAACAAAAAAACCAAAACAAAAAGAAAACCAGCAAACAAAACAAAAAAACCTGCATTTTATGAATGATGACTTTTGGTAATTACTGATTCAAAAAAGAATTTTAAATACGCTAGAGATTTAGAGAAAATGCAGTTATTTGGCAGGAGATTCTAATCCCTAGATTTCAAGATTAAAGGGAAAACTAAATTTACTTATAACACTTGAGGTTTAGCGAAAACTGATAAAATGATGTTGGTGACAACAGTGGCACACATCTTTAATACCAACGTGTGGAAGGCAGAGGCAGGTGGATTTCTGTGAGGATTCTAAGGCCAATCAGTCGCCGTACTCCACCAGTGAGGTCTCTATGGGTAGCCCTAGAATACATAAGTCCGATACCCTCTTTATAATAAACAATAACAATATAATTCTGCAGCGTGGGACGACGGCCTTTAACCCTAGCACTCTGGGAGGCAGAGGCAGGTGAGATCTTTGTGAGTTCTCAAGACCAGCCTGGTCTACACGGTGAGTCTCAGGACAGCTGGAGACGTTACAGGGAGACCCCTGTTCTCAAAAAGACCAAAAAAAAAAATTTAAAGAAGAATGGGAAGATGTGTGCCTAAGTGGAGGTGATCTATGGTGGTAAAGATGCCATCTCCTTTTAACAAGTATGATAGGATGCTCCGCAGTTACAGAGGCCACACGTTAGACAGCTGACAGTACAGCGACACACACTACACGACACACACACTCTGACAGCTTAATATTGAGCCAGCTTTTGGTGGCACACAGTTTGTGTTTATCTGTTGATTTTTTATTTGTTTTTGTGTGTCCCCTTTTTCGATATATGCGATAGCTGGTCTCAGCCTTGTAGCCCAAGACTGTCCTAAGGAACTCACTCTGTTTGAATAGGAACCAAAAGCAGCTGGCCTAAATTGTAATCCACAGATGAGATTCGTGGCTGCCTCGTGCACTACTCCCCAAGTGCCTATAGATTTTAAAGGGATGCGCCCACAACACACCGAGCTTCCCACCTCCTTTGGGCCTAACGTGGATAGGAGCAACCTGCTGATTGATCATAAATCGAGGATGGAGAAAAAGCTACCAGCCTCCTGGTCACACACGCGTGGTACAAGAAAAAAAAAAAGACGTGAGACTATGGGGGGCTGGAGTAGCATGGGCCTAGCGGTTAAGAGCGCTGACCGCCTCTTACAGAGGACCCAGGGTTCGATCCCCAGCCAGCCACATGGCGGCCGAGAACCGTCTGAAACTCCAATTCCAGGAGAACTCCAGTTCCAGGGGAGACCGAGACCCTCTTCTGACCTCCGCGGCATTGCACGACACGGGTGCACAGACTTGCATGCAGACAGTACATTCATACACATACAGAAATAAATAAAATTCATAAAAAAAAAAAAAAACTAGTACGGGGGCTGGCTAGAGAGCCCAACAGTTAAGAGCATTGGCTACTCTTGCAGGGGACCTGGGTTCAATTCCCAGCAATCGCATGGTAGCTAACGACTCTCCAAAACTTTATCTAGTTCCAGGGGAATTTGATGCTTTCTTCTGACCTGTGTAGGTGCATTGCAGGACATGAGTACACTTAGATACATGTAGGAAGTATACTTATACAAAAAAATAATAAAATGTTTTAAATGCTATGTATGAAGACACAGATTAGTAATCCTAGTGCTGAGGAGGTAGAGTCATAGAGATTCCCTGAGGCTCATTGTCCAGAAAATCTAGGTTAGCTCTAGGTGCAGAGTGAGTGCACACACAGAGATACACACACACTTTAAGATGGGAGCAAGGAATGAGAGTTCACACATGTAACCCCAGCACTCAAAAAGGCTAAGGCAGGAAGATTGCTAGGAATTTGCAGCCATTCTTGGCTACATTGTGAGTCCCAGACCAACCTGGGCTATGGTGTAAAAACCCTGTCATGAACAAAACTTAACAAAAAGAATTAGGATGGAAATAGGTAAGGTCTCGTTCAGGAGGGTAGAAAGAACCTGAACACATTTTGCAGCTTACATTAGGATCATCAGTAGGTGGTAGTATGCCCTTCAACAATAAACATTCAACAATATACAAGCAATGTAGAATCTCAGAAAAAGAAATTCTGTCCAGGATGGTGGTGCACACCTTTAATCCCAGCACTGGGAGGCAGAGGCAGGTAGATCCTTTGAGTTCAAGGCCAGCCTGGTCTACACAGTAAGCTCCAGGCCAGCTGGGAGAAAGTGAGAAAGGGAGACCCTCTCTCAAAGACCAAAAAGAAAAAGAAAAGAAATTCTAATTCCTTCTAACTCCTCATTTAAATCCTATTATAGAAGCACCAAACACAAAGATGTATTTCTTTTTTTTTTTATGTGTATGAATGTACCATCTGCATGTAAGTTTGTGCACCCATGTCGTGCAATGGCTCAGAGGTCAGAAGAGGGTGTTGGATTCCTCTGGAACTGGAGTTAAAGACAGTTCTCAGCCTTCATGTGGGTGCTGGGAATAGAACTCAGGTCCACTGCAAGAGCAGTCAGTCAGCACTCTTAACCTGTAGGCCATCTCTCCAGCCCCAAAGAGGTATTTCATAAAATGTTCCATGGTATTTACCAAATGAGGTATAACCCCAGCTGATGAGATTTCTTTTCTTTCTTTTTTTTTTTTTTTTAATTTTAACAGGGGAAAGCGCAAACACAGTCCCCCACTACCACAAATTATGCAGTTGAGTTTCCCACATTTGGGGAAATCGCAGGGGTCAGCACACCAGGAGTGCAATGGATGAGCCTCACCCTGGGAAAACTACCTTCGTGATCATGGTATCTCCCCTGCCAGGTGATGAGGTCACTTTTCTAACATTAAGTTAAGAGATACTTAATGGGTCTTACATGTAAGGGACCTTTAAACTGCGGGGTCACAAAACCTAAGTGCATAAAGGATAGCTGGGGTTATTATCTAAATTTACTATTCCTCGTGTCTATTCAATTTCTGCATAGCATTTTGAGGCAGTGCCCAATGGTATCTTGCTCAGTTTTACCTCATAGTTCTATCTATAATATATAGATGCTATCTACCTATACATTTTACCTCATGCATGCTAGATGTATGCTAAATGTTTTCTTTGACACTAATGGTGGAACTATAAATAGAATTTTTCTCTTGTTATTGGTTCCAAAGCTATCTTTGGAAGCAAGGTCTTATGTTTAGTTTAGCATTGCCTCCTCCATTAGCTCTTGTCAAAGCCTACCTCACTGGGGAAAAGAACTGTCCCCACCACCCTAGGCTTACTCAGGGACTTCTCCCTGGTGTCAGTTAAGGCTCCAAGGGCTTCTGAGGGGCTATCCAAGATTCCCAAAAGACAGTTTGAGCCCTGGCTGTGGCTATATTCAGAGCATATAGCTTGCTTCCGGATAATTTAGATTTTTAAAATTTTATTTATTTATTTATTTTTATGTGTATGAATGTACTGTCTGCATGAAGGTTGGTGCACCCCTGTCATGCAATGCCTCGGAGGTCAGAAGAGGGTGTCAGATTCCTCTGGGATTGGAGTTAAAGACGGTTGACTCAGCTGCCATGTGGGTACTGGGGATCGAACCCAGGTCCTCTGCAAGAGCGGTTGGCGCTCTTAACCACTAGGCGATCTCTTCAGCCCCCCAGATAATTTAGATTTGTGTCCACCTTTGGTACATTCATATTCTGATGTATTTCTACTATTTTGTATGTTTGTTTGTTTGTTTGTTTGTTTTTGAGACAGGGCCTCCCTTTAGTCCTAGCTAACCTGGAACTTGCTCTATAGACCAGGCTAGCCTTGAACTCAAAGAGATCCGCCTGCCTTTGCCTCCGAGTGCTGGGATTAAAGGTGTTTGCCTGGCTTTTTTTTTTTTTTTTAAGATTTATAGCCAGACAGGACTTAGTGGCCCATGCCTTTAATCCCAGCATTCAGGAGGGAGAGGCACTTGAATGCTGAGTTCAAGGCCAGCCTGGTCTACATAGCGAGCTCCAGGCCCACTGGTGCTAGAGAGAGAGAGACACTCTGTCTCAAAAAAGAAAAAAAGTATCACTATTATTATTGTTGTTGTTGTGTGTATTGTACATGCAGGTACCCACATTGGCCATAAAGGACTGTCAGACTCCTTGGATGTGAAGTCACAGGTGTCAGTGATCTCTGTAACACTGGGGTCTTAACTGCTGATCCATCTCCAAAGACCCTGTCTTCACTGTTTTAAATAATGTCTCTTCTATTTTCAAGTGCTCAGGCCCAGGAGCTGGAGAGGTGGCTCAACAGTTAAGATCACTTGGGAGGGCTGGAGAGATGGCTCAGGGGGTGAGAGCACCAACTGCTCTTGCAGAGGACCAGGGTTTGATTCCCAGCACCCACATGGCAACTAAGAATCATCTTTAGGCCGGGCGTGGTGGTGCACGCCTTTAATACTAGCACTCGGGAGGCAGAGGCAGGCAGATCTCTGTAAGTTCAAGGACAGCCTGGTCTACAGAGTGAGTTCCAGGCCAGCTGGGGCTGTATTAGGAGACCCTGTCTCAAAAAGACACACATACACACACACACACACACACACACACACAAAACAAACAAACAAACAAAAAACCTCCAGGATTTTAAAAATGAAAAATTCCCATATCCTCATATTTTAAAATCCATTTTAATTAGTATTTTATGCTATTTAATTTATAAAATGTAATTGAAAATTTGGCCAGGTTTTTCTCTTCAAAGTATCTTTTAAACTTGTTATACACAGTATTCCATAGTTGAGCGTGGGGATGCACACCTTTAGTCCTAGCACTTGGAAGGCAGAGGCAGGTGGATCTCTGTGAGTTCAAGGCCAGCCTGATCTACATAGCAAGTTCTAGGCCAGCTGAGACTACAGGGAGACACTGTCTCAAAAAGACCAAAACCAAACAAACAAAAAAACCACAGTATTCCATTTACTTTAGTGACACCTACTAGAACCATTTTGCATTGTTTTCAGGGTTTTTTTCGCCATACTTAACACTGCATTTGCCATCTCTATCTTTGTGTCATGACAACAGTTTTCCTGGTGTTCTGGAACAAGGTCTTATACTGCCAACTGAGCTTTATCTGTAGTTCCTAAATATAGCATCTTTTTTTTTTTTTGCCAGGTATGGTGGTACAGGTGGATCTCTGTGAGTTCAAGGGCAGCCTGGTCTACATAGAGACCCTGTCTCAAAAAGATCTCCCCCCAAAAATATTTTATTTCTGTGTATGAATGGGGCTTTGGGGGGTTTTGTTTGTCTTTTTTTTTTATTTTAGTATGTGTATGAATGTACTGTCTGCACATAGGTTTGTGCACTTGTGTTGTGCAATGCCGCGGAGGTCAGAAGAGGGTCTTGGATTCCCCTGGAACTGAAGTTCTCCTGGAATTGGGGTTACACATGGTTCTTAGCCACCATGTGGGTGCTGGGATCGAACCTGGGTCCTCTGCAAGAGCAGTTGGCGCTCTTAACCGCTAGGCTATCTCTCCAGCCCCTGTCTTTTTGTTTTTAAGACAGCGTCTTCCTGTAGCCCCAGCTGTTCTGGAACTTGCTATGTAGCTGAGGCTGGCCTTGAACTCACAGAGATCTATCTGCTTGCCTCTGTCTCCAAAGTGCTGGGATAAAAGGTATGTGCCAATAGCGGGCGTAGTGAGGCACGCCTGTAATTGCGGCACTCAGGAGGTAGAGACAGGCAGATCTCTGTGAGTTCAAGGTCAGCCTGGTCTACAGAGCGAGTTCTAGGACAGCTGGGGCTACAGGGAAAAGTCTCAAAAACACCAAAAACAAAACAAAACAAAACAAAAACAAAAACAAACAAACAAACAAAACAGAAAAAAACTGTATGTGCTAACACACAGGGCAGAAATGAGTGCCTGCATGTATCTAGTATGTGTGCCATGTATGTGCCTGGTACTAGTGGAGGACAGAAGAGGGGGCTGGATCCTCTGGAACTAGATAGAGTTGTAATCTGCTATGTAGGCGCTAGAAACCAAACGCAGGTCCTCTGGAAGAATATCCAGTGCTCTTAATCACTGAGCCACCTCTCCAGCCCCTCTAAGTCTAGTATATTAACAGATTGAGTAGGACTTCTATAGCACAAGTCTACCGTTAAAGGAGAAGCACATGGTAAGGTGAGCACAAGACTGCCTTTGGACAGGGATCCCAGAAGTCTCTGGTGTTCTTTGTTGAGATTATTGACTTCAGAGTATCTGGTGTATCATAATCTCAATCCCCACCTTTTTTTTTTTTTTTTGTCTTTTTGAGACAGTGTTTCCTGTAACTCCAACTGCCCTTGAACTCATAGAGAGCAGCCTGACCCTGCCTCTTGAGTGGTAGGATTAAAGGTATATGCCAAAACACCCAACTAAACTCATTCACTTTATTTTTTATTTTTTTTTAATTTTATTTATTTATGTGTATGAATGTACTGTATGCATGTACGTCTGTGCACCCGTGTCGTGCAATGCTGCGGAGGTCAGAAGAGGGTGTTGGATTCCCCTGGAACTGGAGTTCTCCTGGAATTGGAGTTACAGGCAGTTCTCAGCCACCATGTGGGTGCTGGGGATTGAACCCAGGTCCTCTGCAAGAGCAGTCGGTGCTCTTACCCGCTAGGCCATCTCTCCAGCCCTAAACTCATTCACTTTAATACTCTACCTTAGTCTGAAGAACAGAGAAAAGGAGAGATGCTGAATGCATCCTGAGGGAAAATTCAGATTATACACATGATTGGCTAAGTCAGCCACAAAATATCTCCTGTACTCAAGGAGTTCCTTTAAGGTTGTTTGTTTGTTTGTTTGTTTATTTATTTATTGGTCTTTTCAAGACAGGGTCTCCCTGTAGTCCCAGCTGTCCTGGAACTCTCTCTGTAGACCCAGTCTGGCTTTGAACTCACAAAGATCCGCCTGCCTCTGCCTTTGGAGTGCTAGGATTAAAGGAGTGCACCACCACGCCCAGCTGTTTTTTAAAGAATTTATTTAACATGTAAAAGTGTATATTGTCTGTGTATATGTAAGTGTACCCATGTCATTCAATGTCCATGGAGGCCAAAAGATGGGTGTCTGATCCCCTGGAACTAGAGTTACAGATATTGGGTAGCTGCCATTTGGCCACTTGGGATTTGAACCCAGGTGCTAGGCAAGAACAGCCAGTGTTCTTAACAGCTCAGCCAGCTCTTCAACCCTCAAGGAGTTCCTTTTTAAATACCTGAAGCCCACAGCTATTCTCAGCATGAGAAACACTGGCGTTCTAAGGCTTTCTAAAGGCTGCTCTTTCATCTACTGGCCACTGCATTAAAGAGCTACACTGACAATCTCCACTAGTACCTTTGCACAAAAACTTGATCTGACTTGCTTATACACCAAGGACTCCTATCTGAGCTTGCAAACAGCTAACCAACTAGCAACTCTGGATGGGATCTAATACCATAATTTGCATTTAAAAACTTTTGAGCTGGGCATGGTGGCGCATGTCTTTAGTCCTAGCACTTGGGAGGCGGATCTTTGTCAGTTCAAGGCCAGCCTGGTCTACAGAGTGAGTTCCAGGACACCTGAGGCTACAGGGAGACCCTCTCTCAAAAAGACAAAAAAAAAACAAAACAAAAACAACAACAAAAAACTTGTGTAGCTACTTTTATTGTGAGCAAATATGTATCTACTGGAAATGGAAAAATAGTGAACCTTTACCAAATTAGAAAAAAAAAAGGTTTTCTAAGATAGTTATGCTACTTATCAGTATGACTGGTATCAATGCTACCTCACGGAGAGGAAGTTCCTTTCAGAGTAACTAATCGCCTACAATTAAAAGAAGAGCTAAGGGGCTGGAGATATGGCTCAGCCCCAGCACTCAGGCTGGATGGCTCACAAACGTCTGTAACTCTAGCTCCAGAGATTCCAAAACCCTATTCTGGCCTCCAAGGGTACCTCCATATACATGGCAATCAGACACAGACACAGATACAGACACATAGACAGACACACAGATAAATAGACACACACACATGAATAAAAATAAAATAAAATCTTAAAGAAAAATACTCTGGTAGATCACATCTGATACGGTATGCCCAAATCTGAGATATTTCAAGAATGACACTAATTAAAAAATGGCATTGGTGGGGCTGGAGAGACGGCCTAGCGGTTAAGAGCACTGACTGCTCTTGCAGAGGACCTGGGTTTGATCCCCAGCACCCACATGACGGCTGAGAACCGTCTAACTCCAGTTCCAGGGGAATCCAACACCCTCTTCTGACCTCCAAGGCATTGCACGACACGGGTGCACAGACCTGCATGCAGACAGTACATTCATACACATATGAAAATAAATAAATAAATAAATAAATAAATAAATAAATAAATAAATAAAAAAATGGCACTGGCATTCCAATATCAAAATGGTACAACAAAGTAGCAGCCAATCTGGAGTGACTAATAAGATAGTCCCCAGCACGGATTCATGTTTCTTCTAACTTTACAATACTTTAGATAGACTATAGGTAACAGGACTACTAAAGGTGCTGATAAAATAGATGCTTAACACAACTGCTTAATCCCAGCACTTGGGAGGCCGTAGCAGGAGCTAAGAGGCTGGAGAGATGGATCAGCGGTTAAGAGTGCCAACTGCTCTTGCAGAAGACCCGGATTCGATTCCTAGTACCCACAAGGCGGCTAAGAACCACCTTTAAGCCAGGCATGGTGGCATGCGCCTTTAAACCCAGCACTTGGGAGGCCGAGACAGGAGGACCTCTCTGAGTTCAAGCCAGCCTGGTCTACATAGTGAGTTCCAAGACAGCTGTGACTACAGAGAGACCCTGTCTCAAAACAAAACAAAACAAAACAAAACAAAAAAAAAAAAAAAAAAAAAAAAAAAAAAATGTGTTGTTTTTTTTTTTTTTTTTTGTCTTTTCTACAGCTGTCTATCCTTTCTGGTAATAAAACCAACATTACCAAGCAGACACTGCAGAACACAGGTTGGGGCTAGAGAATGGCTCAGCAGTTAAGAACACCCACTGCTCTCAAACAGGACCTAGGTTTGATTCCCAGCACCCACATGGTGGCTAAGAACCATCTTTCAGCTGGGTGTGGTGGTGCATGCCTTTAATCCTAGCACTCTACAGGCAGATATCTGTGAGTTCAAGGTCAGCCTCGTCTACAGAGTGAGTTCTAGGCCAGCTGGGGCTATAGGGAGACCCTGTCTCAAAAGGACCAAAAAAAAAAAAAAATTACCAGGTACATGATACAGATATATTAAATTGGAACTGAGTGAAAAGCTTCCACAGTCCTAAAAGGAGGAAAAGTTATTAATGGTCAGGGCTGGAGAGATGGCTTAGCAACTAAGAGCGCTGACTGCTCTTCCAGAGGACGGGTTCGATTCCCAGCACCCACATGGCGGCTAAGAACCATGTTTGACTCCAGTTCCAGGGGAATCGGACACCCTCTTCTGACATCTGCAGCATTGCATGACAGGGGTGCACAAACCTACATGCAGACAGTACATTCATACACATAAAAAAATAAAAATAAAAGCCGGGCATGGTGGCGCATGCCTTTAATCCTAGCACTTGGGAGGCAGAGGCAGGTGGATCCTTGTGAGTTCCAGGACAGCTGGGGCTACAGGGAGACCCTGTCTCGAAAAGAGCAAACAATAAATAAATAAATAAATAAAAATTAAAAAAAAAAAGTTATTAATGGTCTAGCGACAAAATGATACCTGTGAGCTACAGAACTGTCAATCAAGATGTGCCCATTGGTGTAACACTGGTCTGACTGTTACAGGGATGCTCAACCACTTTCTGAATGGGTTTGAGGCCTGCTCCAAAGGAGAAAATTCATGTCTGATACTGTAAACCTAAGCAAAAGTCTATATAGTTGGGGAGGTCATAGATTCTAAGGTGGAAAACACACTATTGTTTTACTAAATCAAAATGTTTTCCAAATGCTTTCTAAATATTTATATTTATTACCATAAATTAGAGCTGCTCTTTTTTTTTTTTTTGAGACAGGGTCCCCCTTTAGTCCTAGCTGGCCTGGAGCTCTCTCTGTAAATCAGGCTGGCCTTGAACTCACAGAGATCCGCCTGCCTCTGTCTCCCAAATGCTGGGATTAAAGGCATGCAACACCACAAACCCTGCTTAGAGTTGCTCTTAACCTTGGTCAAGAAAGCTTCTTTTTTTTTGTCTTTTTGAGACAGGGTCTCCCTGAAGCCCCACTATATAAACCAGGCTGGCCTTGAACTCACAGAGATCCACCTGCCTCTGCCTCCCGAGTGCTGGGATTAAAGGCGTGAGCCACCATACCTGGCCCCTACTAAGAAATTTAAAGAGCAGGTTTTTCTCAGTTGGACCAAATATTTTCTTTCTAAAAACTAACAAAAAATAACCATAAATTTCTGTGGAGTGTCAGGAAGTGTATTTTGGTCAACCACATCTCAAAACTATAATTTTACTGGTCCCATTTGTAAAGGGACTTTCCTAGCCAATTAAGTACTTTATGTCTTCTTTGCATATTCTCAGTCACAAAAGTACTCACCTCTAACAAACTCTTTTAAATGCGATGCAGCACATGAGTTGTTAATGCCATTCTCCAAGCGACCAACTTCATAACACTACAAATAAATAAAAACAACAGGATTTATTGAGGTACAGAAAACAAATTGCTTACCTTGCATGCCAAAATCAAAACTGGTTTTGCCTTAGCAACAATTCCTGGGTTATTTAGGGCATTTTCAAGAATAGTTTGATAATTCAAGAACTTGGGAGGTTGAGCCAAGAAATTCGTATGTTGGAGCTGGAAGCTATATAACATGATCCCATCTAAAAAAAAAAANTTCTAGATGAGCCAGGTTGTCTCAATACTTTTTGTCCCTTGTTTATGGTGCTATAGAATTCTCATTCCTTTAGACAAGGCTGACAGTGATGTTGCCATATTTCAGTGGCTTGAATAACAGTGTGTTTAGAGCTTACCTAAGTCTTCATTGCTTTATTTCATGATTCTGAGCTTCTGACCTTCTGGAAGTATCATGTATTCTCACCCAAGCAGGCCTGCCAGCTTGCATTCCTAAGTAGGGCTTGGTTCTGTTCCCCATGGATCATGGAATAACCTGCCTCAGAATATCCAGAGACCTAGATTTTCTCTTTTTTTAAAAAATTTTTATTTATTCTTGTATGTGTATGAATGTACTGTCTGCATGTAGGTTTGGGCACCCGTGTGGTGCAATGCCGCGGAGGTCAGAAGAGGGTCTTGGATTCCCCTGGAACTGGAGTTCTCCTGGAATTGGAGTTACAGATGGTTCTTAGCCGCCATGTGGGTGCTGGAGATCAAACCCGGATCCTCTGCAAGAGCAGTCGGTGCTCTTAACCACTAGGCTATCTCTCCAGCCCCTCTGTGTTGTTTAAATGAGCACCATAGCAAATAGAGTTGATAAGCATAATGAACACTGAACATGAAGTATCTTTGCAAATTAAATCACTACAGATTAATATAACATTACACCTCAAAAATGAAGAAGGGGGGGGTCTATCCAGGAGAAGAAGGGAACGAATCAAGGGAGCAGGGGGCAATGGAAGTGGAGTGGAGGTTATGCTAAACTGAAAAATTAAGGAAATAAAGTATAGTACCTGGTTTACAGTCCTCAAATACATAATAACTATTAATAGAAAATAAACACTCAAAATGGGGCTATCTTTCTGGGCATGACATGGCTGTGATGATACTACTGAACTCATGGCAGGTGTACCTCCATGGCAAAGTGTCTGCCTAACATGAATGACAGCCTAAGTTCTGTCCCCGGCACCGCCTTTCTCCCCAAAGAAACCCTTGAAATATCAGAGCATGGTGCCACATGCCTATAATCCCAGCACTGGAGACTAGGGGTGGAAGGAGGGACAGACACATGCCACAAATGACTAAACAAAACCCCATTAAAAACCTACATACTTTAACCACTAGTACTTACATAAATTAGCTGTTCTATCATGAGAAAATGTCTTGTCCTAAAGAGCAATAGGCACCATAACTACAGAACAAAATTTAATGTCTGAAAATGCCAATATAAAGGAAAACATTCTTGTACATTGAAAAAAATCTACTCACTGGTACAATGATGGCATGACAATTTTGGAAGTAACGACATGTTTCTGGGTTGGAGTCAAGGCTTGCTCCACAGAAGGAATTCATACCTGTGAACTATAAACTTGCTCAAAAGCCTATGGATGGGGAGGTCATGAGCCCTTGGGGGAACTTTCTACCATTATGTGTTTTGATCCATAGATTAGAGACACTGATTTCAACTTTGGTAAACAAATCTTCTTTTTACAGCACGTAAAATTAATGCTAAGAGTCACAAACTGGTCAAAGGAAGTTAAAATGTTGAGAATAAGTAACTACTGAGTATTCAGCCCTAAATGGGAAACCTAGTATCACTTATACACTGTGAAAGCAGAAAGAATAAAGCCAAAAGCTAGGAAGGAGTACTGTAAAACTCTTTTTGATATGACATGGCCACTATAAAGTCATAGCAGCTATGGATAACCACATAAGATGATCAAGATAGTTAATATTCCAGGTGAGGAGCTATGGCAGTTGATAACTGCTGGGAGAGAGGAGCTCTCTATTTTTGTTCAAGGGTGTGGGCACGCTCTGGTGACTCCACACCTATGTACTTGTGGGCAGTTACTAACTGGACTCAGTGGGTTAAAAATGAAAGAAAAAGAAAGAAAGAAAGAAAGAAAGAAAACTCCCTCACTCAAAGCCCTCCCGCCCTCCATCCTGCCGGCATGACTTCCGTCCTCCTGCCGTCTGACTGAAGGCAGGCAGGACGTGTAAGTGAATGACTGGTCAGTAATTCCTTCCGTCTTCCTATCAGTCCCTCCCCTCCCTCTCTCTCCCTCCCCTCCCGCCCTGACTACCTCCGCTCTCTCTCTCTCTCATCTCTCTCTCTCTCTCTCGCTCTAACTCTCGCTCTCTATCTCTCGCTCCCTGCCCCTTCTTCGAACACGCCCACCTTTTATTTTTTTCCCAATACCTTCCTCTGCCATCTTACAGTCTTTCTTCTATTTTTGTTTCACCCGCTTCCTCCTAGCATTATAAGGCAGACTCAAGGTAAATCGTTTGTGATTTCAGCCATCCATGTTCTGCCAACAAGTTTGATTCCAGTGACATGCTTGCTACATGAGACACCTTTCCCGCGACAAAAAGAACAAAAGAAAATAGAGAGAGAAACTTAATGTGTATATGTTGTGTGTTATCAAAATACATCATACTACGTAATAGAAAATTGTAAAAATAAAAATTTTCCTTAAAAAATAGGTAACCATTTCCAAAGTTTGCAATTAGGAAAATTTTTTTTATTACGTTAATTTATTTATGTAAGGCATATGTACTGTCTGCATGCAGGTTTGTGCACCCGTGTCGTGCAATGCCGCGGTGGTCAGAAGAGGGTGTCGGATTCCCCTGGAACTGGAGTTCTCCTGGAATTGGAGTTTCAGACAGTTCTCGGCCGCCACGTGGGTGCTGAGGATCGAACCTGGGCCCTCTGCAAGAGCGGTCGGCACTCTTAACCGCTAGGCCATCTCTCCAGCCCCAAGTTTCACATTTTTATAAGATAAAATGTAGCTGAGAATTCTAGTATACTTACTAAAATACAGCAATAAATTGTAACAATACAATAATTTTCTTTCTTTCTCTCTTTCCCTCCTTTCCTCTCTTTCCTTTCTTCTTCCTTTCCCCTACTTCCCTCCCCCCACTCTCTCCTCTCTCCCCTCTCTCTCTTTCTCTCTTTCTTTCTCTCTCTCTCTCTTTCCTTTCTTTCCGAAACAGGGCCTCCCTATAGCCCCAGCTGACCTGGAAGTCACTCTGTAGACCAAGCTGGCCTTGCACTCACAGAGATCGGCCTGCCTCTGCTAGTATTAAAGGCATGCATTATAATAATTTTCATGTTCAGTATACATCAAAGCCTGACCAAGTCCAATAAATGAAAGAATAAAGGGGGCTGGAGCAATGGCTCAGCAGGTAAGAGCACCGACTGCTCTTGCAAAGGACCTGGGTTTGATTCCCAGCACCACAATAACCGTCTTTAACTCCAGTTCCAGGGGAATCCAACGCCCTCTTCTGACCTCCTCGGCACTGCACGACACAGGTGCACCTACTTACATGCAGACAGTACACTCATACACATAAAATAATAAATTAAAAAAAAAAGGATAAAGATTCCTAGACAAAAATCACAAAATATACTTGCATAATAATTTAAGGGAAAATAAAATCTATTATTTTCTGTTGTCTTTTAGTTTTTGTATTTTTTTTTTTTTTTGAGAAAGGAAATCCCTGTAGCCCTTGATTTCAGATATCCACCTGCCTCTGCCTCCCAAGTGCTGGAATTAAGACATGTGCCAACACACCCAGCTGAATCTGTATTTAGAAAACTAGCTTAGAGCTCACTGTTCTGCCTCCCAAGTGCTGGGATTACAGGCATTTGCCACCACACCTGGCTTCACTGTTATTTTTTTAAGACACCATTATTTTATTACTTCAATTAAAAAAACTTTAAGTGTGTGTTTTGACTGCATAAGCACACTCATCTAATTTTCTTAGTGATGTCTAATTTTTTAGACATCACTAAGAAAATAGGAAAGCTTTAGGATGGCTGATCTCCTAGAAATGGAGTTATGGACAGATGTTAGCTGCCACGTGAATGTTGGGATTCAAACTCAATTTCTCCTTAAGAACAGCTAGTGCTCTTAACCACTGATCCATCTCTCTAGCCCCTAGAACTCATTCTTGAACATTCAAAAGCTGTGGGAGAAAATACCTAAAATGTCCTAAAAGCTATATATTCAGAGGATAACTGGCGGAAATATTCACACTTATAACTGCATCAATTTGTAAATTAAGGTAGAAATGGTATTCACACTAAAAATAAAATCACACATGAAAATACATCTGTTCTGATTAGAATAAAAATCAGAACAGAACTTTGTGACTTTGAAGATGTGCATGGTGGTACATACCACCTTTAATTCCAACACTCAAGGCAGAAGCAGGTGGATCTCTGAGAGCTCAAGGCTAGCCTGGTCTACATAGCAAGTTTCAGGCCAGCTGGGTACAAGGAGACCCTGTCTCAAAAAAGACTCCCCCCAAAATTTTTAATTAATTGAATAGCTCAGTGGTAAAGAACACCAGCTGCTCTTGCAGAAAATCCAGATTTGATTCCCAGCACCCACGTGGTGGCTAACAACCGCCCTAACTCCAGTGCCTGACTTGACAGGCATGACACGGGTACACTTACACACATGCAGACAATATATTCATACACATAAAATAAAAATAATAAATAAGAGGCTGGGTGTGGTGGCGCATGCCTTTGATCCTAGCACTTGGGAGGCAGAAACAGGCGGATTTCTGTGAGTCCAAGGCCATCCTGGTCTACATAGTAAGTTCCAGGTCAGCTGGAGCTTTAGGGAGACAATGTCTCAAAAAAATAAATAATATTTTTTAAAAAGTATCTATTGATTTTCTATTGGTTCTCTTTCCACCTCCTAGGTCCTTGGATTTGAATTCAGGTGCTCAGACTTGGCAATACATATGATAAAGTCCAATTTTTAAAATTAGGCACAGTAAAATACTGACAACAAATAGTAAAACAGCAAAATTACCATATACTGCAGTAAGTTATGTGACTACAGTTGCCCTCTCTCAATATCTTAAAATATCCTGCTCACTTTATTCACCAGAGTCCACTTGTCTACCATGTTCTGTGGGTCTGGTCCCTCCACTTGTCTACCACATTCTAAGGCCTGGTCCCTCCACTTGTCTACCATGTTCTATGGCCTGGTCCCTCCTTTGCACTTTTATGAATTTTTTTTCATGTGTACTGTCTGCATGTAGGTTGGTGCACCCAAGTCATGCAGTGCCTCGGAGGTCAGAAGAGGGTGTCGGATTTCTCTGGAACTGGAGTTAAAGAAGGTTCTCAGCTACCATGTGGGAGCTGGGGATCAAACCCAGGTCCTCTATAAGAGCTGTCAGTGTTCTTAATTGCTGAGCCATTTCTCCAGCCCCATGAATGTATTTTTTACTGATCATCCTCTAAGAATATACTTTTTTTTTTCATAAAGAAAACTTGCTTTAGATAGTACCAGTTCTGCTTCATCAACTTCTTCCACTTCTTTGGAGATGTGGCACCAGCCTCTTCATCGGCAGAAACTGCCTTCTCCAATAGATTTTAGAAATTTCAATCCAAACCTATTCCTGAATCTGTAACTGTATTTTGTTCATAATAATATCTTCATGTTACTAAGTTTTTATGATAGCTCAATTTTTTGTGGCACTTCACCATGTAACCAACTGGAACATATTTTCTTTTTTTTTTTTTGGTCTTTTCAAGACAGGGTCTCCCTGTAGTGCCAGCTGTCCTGGAACTCACTCTGTAGACCAGGCTGACCTACCTAGAGGCAGGCTGAACTGACAAAGATCCGCCTGCCTCTGCCTCCCAAGTGCTAGGATTAAAGGCGTGTGCCACCAAGCCCGACTGGAACATATTTTCTAATTCATGTCTTCCAGCCACAAATGCAATGTCTTTTCCATTTTAACTGAGCACTTGTCACAGACTTTGGTTGTGACTTCTGTATTTTGAGATGTGACATCCAAAGCTACACCAATTTCTTTTTCCTTCTTTTTTTTTTTTTGGTCTTTTTGAGACAGAGTCTCCCCTTACTCCCAGCTGTCCTGGAACTCACTCTGTAGACCAGGCTGGCCTTGAACTCACAGAGATCCACCTGCCTCTGCCTCCAGAGTGCTAGGATTAAAGGCGTGGGCCACCTGGCCCAGCTTTATT
>VZQC01011377.1:1496778-1516242 GCA_009823505.1 Rhizomys pruinosus | reverse complement strand
TATATAATCTTTCCAGACTTAGTGGCACATGGATTTAATTCCAGCATTCAGGAGGTATCTTTCTGTGAGATCAAGGCCAACCTGGTCTACATAGTGAGTTCTAGGCCAGCTGTGGCCTTGAGAGTTAAGAGAGATTCAGTGCTCTTTGTTCTACAGAACAGGGAGTTTCTTGGTCCCCAACTTTCCTTAGTATGATGTTGTTTATTGTTGGATACTAAACCACCACTCCTTGTGTCTATTATTACCAAGCCACACAGGATGTAGTAAAATTTCATGGGGATTATGATTGTGATTGCATTGAATCTGTAAATTGATTTTAGTAAGATCATCACAACATTAATTCCACCAATCCATGAGCATGAGAGGTTTTTCCATCACCTAGTGTTTTCTTCAATTTCTTCAAAGACTTTAAACTCTCAGTGTATATTAATATCTTTGGTTAGGTTTCTTTCTAGGTATTTTTAGGGTATTATAGATGGGAGTGTTTAGACTTGCTTGATTTTCTGACTTTTCATTATTGGTATATAGAAAGGCTAGTTATTTTTATAAATTGATTTTTGTATCCTGCTACTTTGGTGAAAGTGTTGCTCAGTTCTGGAAGTTTTCTGGTAGAAATTCTGTAATATTTTATGTACAAAATCTTATCATCTGCAAATAGGGATAATTTGACCTCTTCTTTTCCAAATACTGCCCCTTTAATTTCCTTCTCTTTTATTATTGCTATATCTAGGGCTTCAAGCACTATGTTAAAAAGGAGTGGGAAGAATGGACAGCCTTGTCTTGCTCCTGATTTTAAAGAGAGTATTCTGGACACTCATCTGATCAACTTGATTGAACATATAAGCTCCCCCAGCTGGATGGTGGGACCCATGGGCTGTGTGGGTTTGGGCACAACTGCTTGCAAATTGCTTTTACATGAAGGATGCTTGTACTCATAAATTATTACTTATTGTTAAAAAAATGAAAAAAAAATAAAGAAGTAATTAAAAAAATAAAGGGAGTGCTTTGAGTTTTTCTCCAATAGAATGATGGTGGCTGTGGGTTTGTTGTATGTAGCCTTAATTATGTTGAGGTATGTTCCTTCCAGTCCAAATCCATTATAACTTTTATCATGCAGTCATGTTGGTTTTTGTCAAAGGTCTTTTTTGCCTCTGTTGAGATGATTTTTTTGTCCATTTATGTAATTTATTTTGACTTACATTTATTGAAATATCTCTGGAATTATGCAAATTGATTATGGTGGATCATCTTTTTGGTATATGTCAGCATATGACTTACAAGTATTTTATTGATATTTTCATGTCTATGCTCATTAGGGATATGGGCCTGCCTGTAATTTTCTTTCATGTTGTGTTTTTACATGGTTTTGACATTAGCCTCTTACTGGCTTCATGGAGTTTGATAGTTCTCCTATTGTTTTTATCTTTTTGGATAATTTAAGTAGTATTGGTTGTAGATATTCCTTGAAGGTCTAGTAAAATTCTGGTCATGTTTTTGTCAGGAGGCTTTGTATTGCTGTTTTGTCTATCTTATTTATGTTTTCAAAGAACCAGCTCTTAGATTCATTGATTTTTTGTATTGTTTTCTTTATTTCTATTTCATTGATTTCTGCTCTGATTTTTCTAGTCTGGTGGGTTTGAGTTTAATTTGTTCTTGCTTTTCCAGATTATTGCATTGTACCATTAAGTCATTTATTTGTGCTGTTTTTAAATGTAGGCACTTAGAGTTACAAACTTCCCTCTTAGGACTACTTTTAGTGTAATGTGTGCCAAAGGTTTTGTTGTGTTGTATTATTTTAATTTAGTTCCAGGAATAATTTTATTTCTCTTTTCTTTGACCCACTCATCATTCAGGAGTATAGTGTTGTTTAATCACAAAGAATATACATAGTTAACAGAGTTCCTTTTCTTCTTGGTATTATTGCACTGTAGGCCAATAGAATACATGAAATTCTTTATCTTTTTATCTTTTTTGTATTTGTTGAAGGTTTTTTTTTCCCCCAGTATATAGTCTTAGAGAAAATTCTGTGACCTGCTGAGGAGAATATGTATTCTTTGGTGCTTAAGTAATATATTCTGTGGATGTTTGTGAGGTTCATTTGAGGTATGAGAAATTCAGATATTTATTTATTTTTTTTTTAATTGATGTTTCGTGTACTTCATACATAATTTTTCAATTAAGTTTAGGCATATTTCTCTTTCCCTTCCCCCCCACCCCACCCACCCCATCCCAGATCATGCATTCTGCCATAACTGTCCTGCATCTTTCTCTCAGTCTTTTTATTTCTATTTAATCTTTGTCTAGATATTCTATCTAGTGGAGAAAGTAGGTTATCAAAACCACTTACTTTTACTCACTTGAAGTTCATCTGTGTCTTAAAGTCTGGTTGTACTCTTTTTTTATGAAACTTGGTACACCAGAGTTTGGTGCATGTATGTTCATGATTGTAATGTCTTCTTGGTCAATTTTTCCTTTGATCAAAATGAAGTGGCTTTCTCTAGCTCTTCTGATTAATTTTAGTTTGAGGTCTATTTTGTCAGTTATTAGAGTAGCTATACCTTCTTGTTTCCTAGGGCTATGTGTTTAGAATATTTATTTTCCATTATTTCACCCTAATATGCCTTAACTTGAAAGTAAGAGGAAGTTCTTGTAGACAACAAAAGATTAACTCTGTTTCTTAATCCATTCAATGAGTTTCTGTATTTTGACAGAGGAGTTAAAGACATTGACATTTGAAGTTGTTATTGAAAGTTGTATAGTGATTACTGTCATTTTATTTTTTGCTTGCATTTTTAGTCACATTTTGTTTTTCTATAACTATAAAGTCATTGTTTTTCTTTCTGCAGCCTTTTATGTGTGTTCATTCCTTTTTTCAGTCTTTTGTATTAACTTTATTATTCTCTATAGGGTTGGTTTGGTAAAAATGAATTCTTCCAGCCATGGAAGACTTTTTCTTTCTCCTGCAACTATGATAGACAATTTTCCTAGGTAAAGTAGTCTGGGTTGACATCTATGGTGGTTTAGAACTTGTAATACATTGCTCCAGGTTCTTCTTTCCTTTTTTGCATTTAGAAGCCAGTTGATTTTCTTTTCTTCTTTCTTCTTTTTTTTTTTTTTTTGGTCTTTTTGAGACAGGGTCTCCCTGTAGCCCCAGCTGTCCTGGAACTCTGTAGACCAGGCTGGCCTTGAATTCACAAATATCCACCTGTTCTCCCTCCTGAGTGCTAGGATTAAAGGCATGCACCACAACGCCTGGCTCTTATGGATTTTCTTTTATATGTAACTTGTTGATTTGCTTTTGTAGCTTTCAGTGCCCTCTTTGTTTGGTATATTTATAGTTTTTGCTATGCTATGCCATGGGGAGTTTCTGTTCTGGCCCTGACTATTTGGTGTTCTGTGTGCTTCTTGTATTTATATAAGTAAATTCCTTAATTTAGGGACTTTTTTCTATGACCTTGTTTAAGATCTGGTTAGTGTCACTGACCTGAGATTCTTCTCCTTCCTCTATGCCTATGTGCACAGTTGATCTTTTCATGGTGCTCCACAGCTCCTGCATATTCCATTTGTGGGCATTTAATTTTTTTCAAATTCTTTGCTTTCAATGGTCTAATTATACTTTATTTTCAAGTCTTGATATTCTATTTTCCATTTGATTCATTCTGCTCGTAAGAATATCTTCTGTGATTTTAAATTGACTCATTAAGTCTTAAGTTTCACCTTCATTTCAGTTTGAGTTTTCTTCAATAGTTTTATCTCTTCAGAGAATTAATTTTCAAATCCTAAATTACCTTTGTTATTTCATTCAGTTGTGTATTTGTATTTTCTTGAGTTTTGGTTAGAGTTTATCCCTATCCTCCTTGAGTTCCTTGAGGGTTTGTTTGTGTTTTTTTTTTTTTTTTTTTTTACTTTAATTTTTTTGAACATTTTATGATTGTTTTTTTTAAGTTCTGTGTCTTAGAGTTTCACTGGGTAGTTTTCATTATAGAACACCTTTGTAGGACTGTGGGATTTGGCAGAAACATTTTATCTTTTTTTTTTTAAATTATTTGTGTTCTTTGTGTTGTGTGTCTGGTATGCAATTTTACCCTGACTTTGTTGGATGGAAATTTGGTTCTGTTTTTATTGCTGTAACTTTGGTGCTTTCTGGTCAGGTATGAATAGGGATAATTGGCCTGGGCTTCAGGTTCTTAGGGTTTTGTTTGTTTGTTTGGTTTGTTTTGGTTTTTTTTTTGTTTTTTTGTTTGTTTTTTTTTTTTTTTTTATTGGAAGGATTCCAGCTGGGCTGGTGTTTTGAGGTGAGCATTCACAGCTAGAAACATGAGTGTGGAGATGGTGGTAGAATGCACTGGTCCTATCTAGCTCACTGGGAGAGTCCAGAGCTGAAGGAGAGAGTTTTCAGGACTATCAGGGACCTCTCCAACAATGTCTTCTTGGCCAGGTCCCAGAATGGGAAGATGGCAACAAAGCGGGCAGTTCTGACTAGCTGGGCAGAGTAAATGGGCTTCCCATCTTGTTCTATTTTAGAGGCTTGTTTTGAGCAGGTGATTAAATTTCACCTTCTGATCTGTGCTTATCTGCAACATTCTGAAAGGAGAAGGTGAAGTATTGTGAATTATGTACATGGTCATAGAATTCTAAAGAGTTTTTCCTGTATACTGCTAAGAAAAGAATGAAAACCTTCAATAATAGCCTAGAGAATTACCACCGTTTTCTTTTTCTTTTCGGAACTGTTCCCGTGCCGTTCCTGAACAATTGAATCACTCGGGGAACAGAACCAGCACTGCTTTCCCCGCTCGCACCCCTCGGTCTGTTGATATTTTCTAGCTCTGAAGGCTGCTGCAACTTGGAAGAGTAAAGAAATCCTCTTAGTAACATCCACAGCATTTTTTTCCCTAATCATTATATTGAGTATTATTAACTATTTAGATGATATTGAAATATACAGTAGCATAAAACACGGTTCATCTACTCTGTGTGGATTCAACTTCTTTGGGGAGATAAGATATGGATACCCTGTTAATAGAATATTAAAATAAAAACTTGGAAGTTATATAGTAAATATCTCCATGAAGTTTTGATTTATATTTTTTATTATAAATGGAGACAGCGGCTAGAGAGATGCCAGGCTTAGGACCAGTTGCTGCTCTTTCAGGGGATCCAAGTTTATCGGGCAACTCACAACCATCTCTAACTTTAGCTTCAGAGGAATGTCTCCCCTCTGCAGATGCCTCCATATGTGACATACTTTCATATAGAGGCCATACACAGAAATAACAAATACATAAATATTTAAAAATAAAATAAATAGGACCAAGCATCTTTCCATAGAGAGCCACTTCCAGGTTTTAAATAATAATTGTTTGCAGCCTTTTTCTTCCTTATTTAAGGTATTATTTATATTTTAAAGGATATCAACATTTTCTATAAGATAAATTACAAATACTTTCCAAGTCTCCATCTTTAATTTTTGAGTTATTTTTACAACAGTGCAATTATTTAAGCTACCTTAGTGTTAGCTCAGGATATGGTTTCATTTGGGAAACAAGCTATTGGGCAGGCTAGGTCCACTGTATGGAGGAGAACCACAGTCAGTGACAGGAAGAGAATTGGGAGCTAGTCCTGAGAAGCGACATGTCATCAGACACTGGGTTAAAGTACCATGTTGAGTTGATGAATAGCTGTGCTGTCCCAGGAAGCCACCTTACAACACTCCATCTGATTTTCTTTATCTCCAAAATAGGGTGATAGTCTTTGCCATGTCACTTGTCAGTACTGCTGTTAGCACACAGGGATCAAGCTGAAAGGTCCATGTAGACTGTAAAGTGGTGGAAAAACATGCACTGACATTATGACATTTCACAAGGGGCCCCTCCTTCCTCAGGAAAAAGAGTATGAATCTACCATGAGCAAGGTCTGGTTACAGGGAGAAGTTAGGAGTAGCACTTAGGTTTTGTTCAGGTCTGTGCTGCTGTGAGGGAGGATGGCTAGGAGTCTCCCTCTCTGTCATAGTCAAGTTTCTCTAAAAAACAGGATAAATAGAATGAACACACACAGAGAAGTGTGTGTGTGTGTGTGTGTGTGTGTGTGTGTATATATAAGATTAGCTCACAGGATAGAGTCCATGAGGCTGGGTGTCTCAGTAGTCCCAATCTGGCATGAAAGGCCTGATGGATTCTGGGAGATCTGCTAGTCTTCAGTCTACACTGGAATCTGAGGAGTTGGTCACAGCAGCAAGATGAACTCTCCATCAGAAGGCAACACCCACCTTTAGGGTGGGTCTTCTAGGTCTAAATGATCCAGTCTGAAGATCTCTTTCTCATTTACATTGATCCCAGATCCAGTCAAGTTGACACCAGGGATTAGCCCTCCCTCCTCCCCCATCTCTCTATTGCTTAGTAGGAAGCATTTATGGAGCTCAGTTGTCCTTGTCTTGAAAACATCCATGTGTTGGAATACTGGGGGCAGAGGAGGCTGCTGAGGAGGGTAGATTGTGGCTGAACAATCTCCCCTGCCCCAGCCCCTGTCCTGTGTCCAGTGTACAAAAGTCCCTGTCTTTCTCTTAAACACAAACATATGTGTTTCTAGGCAGTCTAAGAGTCAGTCACCTTTTCATGACCAGAGGCTACAAGTTATATCCTGACTGTCTTTTCTCCCTGGCCTCCTAACTCCAGAAGCTCCAAAGCTTCTTTTTTGGAAACCCAAGCTTACAGAGCAATGCGATGTTTGTTTAAAAGGCTGTCTGCCTGAGAATCACTGGTCAATTGGCAAAAGCAATGTCTTTTCTCAAAATCAAAAGAGTTCCTCATCCTGCAGTATTCATATATCACAAAATAATCCACCTTTTTCCCTCTTAAAGATAAACAGAGTCTTCTGGATACTATGTCCCTTCCCTCATTAATATAGTGATAGCATTTAAGAAACTGGGACAATGACACATCATTAACTTAGACACAAATTCCCTTGGAAGTCATCAGAGATGTTTGTAAAAAACTAAGAAGCATTAGCCAGTCAATTAATGAACTAACCAACTGATTGATGTTAAGACAAGGTCTCACTCTGAAACACAGGCTGGCCTCAAACTCACAACAGTCCTACTACCTCACCATTTCAAGTCCTAAGATTACAGCCAGGACTGTAATGCTTGATTAAAAAAAAACCTTAATACTTGAGAAAGTATCTCTTTCCACATGAGCACATGTTCACACATGTGTATACACACATGTAGATGTGCACATGTGTATGTTGTTTCTTTTTAAATTTTTGTGATTCGATGAGCTTTTCTCTTTATTAACCTGTCTGTAAATGTCTTTTCCTTCTGCATGGCTTTAGTTAATCTGGAGCTGGCTTAGCTCAGATACTCTGCAGTCTCGCCAAATACGAGCAGTCCCCAGTTTAAATGCAGTGTGCTAGCGTCATTTCTAAATATCTGCCCTTCAATATACTGTGAGCTATAAGTATTATTTCTTTAACTTGAAAACAAGTAAGTTCAATCTGAAATAAACCACCTGAATCTTCTTCTGACCCCAAACCAGAAAAATCCCTGTTCTAAAAGGGGACCTATCAAGAGCCATACCACCATGGACATGCCTGACCTCATCTGAAAGGGTCTTCTGTGCCCATATATGCCATTTGGCCAGGCTGGACTAATGAAGCTGTCTTGAGTAGAATAAATGAAAATGCTTCTATGACCTCCGGTTTCAGGAAACAAGCAAGAAAGTTGGCTGGATGAACATCCTGTGGTGGGAAGTCATAGATTATTGAACTCATCCAGCAAAGAGAGGGGAGCCAGAATCCAGTTCCAAAAGGTTAACTCACTTCATGACATATTGCTTTCTGATGCAATGTTTCTAAAGGATGAAGAGGGCTTGTCTGCTGGACATAAACATGGCTAAAGCAAAGCAGACAGCCTGTAGTGATAAGGAAGGCCATCTTGGCTCTATTAAGGCTTTGTTTATCCTGTTGAATGTAAGATTAGAACCTTAAGTAGATATTTTAGAGATGAGAAAATATTCCACCTCTCAGGCCTCTCAAAGTTCTTTCCGGTTGCAAAACCCATTAGATAAAACTATGGCCTTCTTTCCGATGAAAAGAGTAGAGAGTTTAAAAGTTTATAAAGCAAATATTTATTCAAATTTCAGGAAAGTTCCCAGTCGCTGCAAGGATAGCAGCATTATAACTGTTCTTACACAGTGGAGACCATTCATTTGATCTCAAATCTCATCTTAAGCCATAATGCCTCCATAGCTTCTTGGAGCTGAATTTCTAGTGTATGTCCCAGTCTTAGATTTCATTTGAACCCCTTGAACTTGCCCCTTCATATCAAGGACTAGTGGATGAAGCCAGCAACTGGCAGTTCCTCAGCTCTGCTCTACACCCACACAAGTCCCTGCTGTTCTGGCCTGAGAAATCTTGGCCTGCACAGCTATTTGCCAGAGATTCCTCACACAGATTCTAAGACCACAGACCCCTTCTGCCTGGGTCCTGCTTGGGAGATTCTAGCTGGCTCCACAGGTGGTAGGCTGGTATCTGCCTGCCCATTCTGGAGACAGCCTGCTCTGCAAAGCTCCATCTATTTCACCAGGCTGAGAGTTACAGTCCATGAACACAGGATAGAATAGAAGCCCGCCTCATCACTTCTTTTCTTGAGACAGTAATTCTTCTATTTCATAGTCAAGGCTGCTTCATTTCACTTGATTTATGGTTAGTCTGTTGAGAATGAGTCCGTAGTTTCAGGTTAAATACTATTATAACCATATCAGGTCTTCTTAGCTGGGTTTAGGTCCCTATGGGAATCACCACACACATTATAGAGAGCCAAGGTAGTTTGCTCTGATAAATGTTGAATTATGCATTCATATGAAATCTAATGAAAAATTAATAACAATGACTAACAATCTACATGTGAACCTGTAGAATGTCGGCATCAGGCACAGGATCCATACCAACTGGGACAAGGTCTCAAAGTGGAACAAGAGAGATGGGTGGGGGACTAACCCTGGACTGAGAACTACAATAGACTGAGTACTGTTGGGTGAGGAAGAGTATGCCTTACCTAGGATACCTAGGTATGCTGACTAAACTCCAGAGGCTCTAATTGCACAGAAGGACATCTGGGTTTGGGAGCTTGACTGGATAGGGCTTAGTTTGGGAGTTGTAATGCATGGACTCTGATGGGGAGTTGGGTATGGGGAGAATTGGATTTTATTGGGAACCATTGCATGAGTTCTACAAATGCTCAAATATATATATATACATATATATATATATATTATATATCTTTATAAATATAATTAATTTTAAATCCTGCTCTTCTTGGTTCATTTGGATACCTCACTTTATTAACCAAGCACCATAATGTGATTTACCGAGTGTAACAGCATTGACTGTCTCTTGTTCTTTCAATGGTGTTGGCTTTATAGAAACTATTTTCATTACTCGTTGTCAATAAACACTAATCCCAGGGAAATGGACTTCATATGTAGATGATGTGATTAGGTCAACAAGAGTGAAATAGCTTTAGGAGTTTGCTGCATATAAAAATATTTTTTTTATTCTTTGGTTGTTGGTCTCTCCCAAATTGTATTGCTACCATTTATTATATCTATATATATATATATATATATATAAATATATACATACATACACATATAAAAAAACCTCTGGAAAGACTCAGAAAGAGATGCAGGACATGTATGGCAGAGTGCAGGGACTCCGGTGGGGTGGGGGGCATGGAAAGGGAAGTGACTCAAGATTTGATTGAGAAATGATGTATGACTTATGGAAAAAGTTTAATAACAATAAAAAAATAAAAATATTTTGTAAAAGAAAATTTTATTATTTTTATTTTATGTGTATGAGTGTAATGCCTGCATGTATGCAAGTGCACCCATGATATGCAATACCTGTGGAGATCAGAAGAGGACATTGGATTCCCTTGGACCTGGAGTTATAGATGGTTGTTGATGGCCATGTGGGTACTGAGAATTGAACCCAGATCTTCTATAAGAGCAGCCAGTGTTCTTAACTGCTGAGCCATCTCTCCAGGATTGGAGAATTATTGAGAGAGAAATGAATTTTCATGTGATACACAGTGCTGTGGTCTGAATGCACATGCTACTCCCAAATTCTTATGTTGGACATTAACTCCCAAGATGATAGTATAAGGAAATAGGGGCCTTCATTCAAGGGATTTGATCATGAGACTATAGACCTCCTGAATGCATTTCTGTCCTCATATAAGGGACCCAAAGAAAGCAATCCTTGCCCCTTCACCTAGTCAGGACAGAAAAGATGCCATCTGTGACACTGTATAAGCTGGCTGCTTCATTTTCAGACTTCTAGCCGCCAGAAGAGTAAGAAATAAATTTCTGTTGTTAACTAGATGACCAATCATAGTAATTTTATGGTAGCTTGAAATGGGTGACAGACTCAGTAATATAGGGATGTCAGGATGAGATGCATCTGAACCTCAATATGGGCATTCTTGAAAGATACAATTTATATGCCAGGAGCAGAAGGATCAGTTCTACTACTTTTCCTGACTTTCATTTTCCAGACTTTCAATGTGTTCTTGCTAATTTGTAACTTTTTTGCTTTTGATTTCAAATAATATCAGAACTAGCAGTGTGAGAAATGTACATCTCTGTTTATGTGTGTGCATTCAAAGATGATTTTAATAAAAATCATTTACGCCAACATTTGAGTGTGTGTAAATATCTGGCTTTGTAGTCGTTTGGTTTACATTCTTCTGGAGAAGAATATTTTGTTCAAGTGTGACTGACACTCACTGCCACGCTGTACAGCGGGCTCATTTCTTTACTCTGTAGTGTGACGTGATCAGGGTCTTTGTTACTGCACTTTGTATAATAATTTGTACAGAAGATGAATATTGAAAGGGAAATAACTCTGGGTCTCACACAGGATGTGCTGCTGCCAAGATTTACACTCAAACCCCCATCTCCCCAGCTTGCAGAAGAAGCCATCTCCCTCTATCACATACTTCCAAATAAAGTCTGTAATAAAAAGACTATAATGAGTCTGTCAAAAGACTATTATTTGAAGACTATAATGAATAATGAAAATATCAAAGGCAGGCTTACTACCAAGGCACTGAGAAAACATTAATAAATTACTTTGGAGAGATTTTTAATGCTATTTTTCTTCCCATGTAATATTTAATCCTTCAAATTATTCTACGCCTATACATTTAAAACAATACATTAATTCAAGTTACTTTAGAGATAATATTTTCTTATAGCTTTCATGCAAAATAATAGTTGTCTACTAGTCTGTGTAAACAGAACATTAGTTTACACAAATTAATCATACAATGTTCAGATGAGGAGAAAAGCATTAAAACATGAAGAATACTCAAATTTTGAGAGAGAGAGAGAGAGAGAGAGAGAGAGAGAGAGAGAGAGAGAGAGAGATCCTGGATCTGGAGAGATGGCTCAGTGATTAAGAGCACCGGATGCTCTTGAAGAAGACCCTTGTTCAAATCCCAGCACCCACATGATGGGTAATAACTTTCTGTAACTCTAGTTCCAGGAGATCTGATACCTTCTTGTGAGCTCCATGAGCACTGCATGCACTTACAACTAATGCAGGTAAAATACCAATACACATAAGAATAAAAAAGAAAGAGATCCAGGAAGAATCAATGCAGACCAGGGAAAGTAGAGAACACTTTTGAGTGGATAAAAGTTAATGGCACAGGTTTATCCACATACGACTAACAATATTTGACAGACATTTGTCTTTGATTGGATGTCTGAGGACATTAAGATGTCTAATAACTTGTTCAAGCTCTTAAAAGTAGCTGTGATTTTTTTATGGCTCTCACTCTGAGGACTGGCCAATGTTAATAGTATCAAGAAGAAATGTGCATGCTGGGGATTCATGACAAAGGAGAACAAAGTTGCATTCAAAGGTGACAGGTACTAGCATTCTTTGAGTACCATCACTTCAAGATTCTGGATTTCTAATGTCAAACCTGTGACTTAGCCATTGCTTTTATAATATATTCATATATAAGAACTTAAACTGGCTTTAAGTTTATCATAGCATTATAAATTTTTACAGGAAAAACACAACACTTAGTTCTAACACATGTCAAATAAGATGCTATCAAGGGTCAACTGGTAACTGATGGAGTAAAAGGAAAGCAGAATAGAGCGGGTGGGAGGGAACATCTAGGAAAGTATGTGTAAGGCTGCATATTACAGTCATTCCTACAAGGACCAGGTAAGCAATGGCAGAAGAGAAATGAGAGATTCATTTTATTTGGAGCAAGTAGAGAAGTGTCTTCTGAGTGGAGAATGTCCAAGTTGTTTTTGTAGTGTCAGTATGAGTGATTGTGACCACATGCAAAATTAAGCAGGAAACACCAAAAGGCCAAACAAGCTTTCCTGGGGAATGCAAGAGGGGCTAGCTTCTAGCTGGGTGATGAATAAGCTAGCTAGCAATGAAATAGCTGACACACAGAGTTTCTAAGTGGGCTAGGGCAGAAGTCAACTGAGAGCTCATAATGCAGAAAAGGGGGTTTGGGGGTTACCCCACTATGTAACTGCAAGATTATCTGGTGAAAGTCGAGTCAGGGAAAACTTGTTTTTGTTTTGTTTTTGTTTTTTCTCCTGACTGGGTCTAATGAGGAAGTCTCCCTGACAGGGGTCTGAAGTAACTGCTTTTTTTTTTCTTTTCTTTTCTTCTATCTGTCTAGGGTACAGGCCCAGGAAGAGGAAGACTTCATTCAGGTTTATCTCTGCCCAGGGTCTGAGTGGGAGTCAGATTCTGTGAGTCCTGACATGTGGTATGTGTAGAATTTTCCTATGCAGTCCTGTATAATGTCATTGAGCTATGAGAACAACTTTTGAAGTAGCCATGAGACTTGTACTATGCTTTCCAAAAAACCCAACTAGAGTTCATGACAATGAGACAAATCTGTATAAGGGAATTAAAAGTAGTAGCTTGCGGAAGGGAGATATTTCAACCTGTGCAGGAGCAGGAATTTTAGCCTAGAGTGACAGCTTCACTATAATAGACATACTGTGCAATAAGGTTTAAGTGATCCTATTGAGGGCGGCATCTGTTGTGTGAATTCTGCTGTTAAAGAGGAGTATCAATAAGAAATATGTGCTCTGAGAGTCCATAATATAGGGGATCAAGACTGCACATAGTCAGTCCTCCTTATCTCCAGGGCTACACCCACAGATCTGACCAGACTTAGATGACAAAATACTAAAAGAAGCCAGTGTATCTGTAACACACAGGTACACTGCTTTGCCACTATGTCCACGTAATATACTGCAGCAACTATTTCCATAGCATTCATATTGCATGAGATATTATCAATAACCAGAGACAATGTGAAACATACAGGAAAATATGCATCTTACATACAAATATTATACCATTGTATATTAAGGACTTGAGCCGAGGAGGTCTTCAAACTCATACTCAGAACATTCTTGCAGTTAACAGCATCTGTAACTTTGAGAAGAGTAGTGGAAAGGGGGAGTATAAGAACTAGAACTGTGCGATGCATTTTAGGTGCTAGATTGATTTTAAATTTGGATAAAATTGAGCTTTGGGAAGGAACTGGAAAGGAGAAACTGGGAAACCTTTCACTTTAGGCAATGTGGCAGAGTTGTTCTCTATCCAAGATGTGCAGATGGCCTCTGGGTGTCTGTCAAGAGACACAGGACACACTGGGCTCAGGGAAAGACCTTGAATACCCACGGTGAGATACTGTGTTGTGACAGGAGATAGACCTGGACTGGAGGAGGACAGTTCCTAGAGTGGCCTAGAGCAGGAGGTGGCGCCCTGTCGCTGTGGTGCAGGAGGTGGTGCTGGGAGAGATAAGACTTCTGCGTTCTGCTGGGGCATCTTGGAAGGAGATAAATTAAGTGTTATGGCACTTATATTTCCATTCTCCATCTCTGTCTCTGTATTTCTGTCTCTCCATCTTTGTCTCTTTGTCATTCTCCTTCTCTCTCTATCACCCCCACCCCCATACAGCCACACACAGCCACACATCACTAAGGAGTTAATCTGAAACAACTTCGTAGCTCATGAGTAATCAGCTCTCAACTTCTCAGGAGAAAGAAACATATCATATGGCAGACAGGACTTCCCAGAAATCAGTACACTGGGGGTTGCTGTGGAAGCAGCAGTGAGAAGATAGGAACACACTGAAACCCTTAGTCAGCAGGGAAAGAGTCAAAATGACAAGAAACACATTCTAGAATCAACAATACCACAATTAATTGATTGAATGGTTTTTTAAAACAGGAAGATTTGAACAGTCACAACATACTAAAATAGACAATCATTCCATAAGGAAATCGTGAGAATACAAGTGAATACTGAAAACACTGTCACTAAGATGCAATCAAAGTAGCAATCCAAGTTCCTCAGCTAAGGTTGGGGCCTTCTCCCCATCTTCCCAGTTCTATGCTGGGTTTTCATCTGGTTCAAGCTTTCATACCGTTCCCATTGCTGTACGTTTATATGAGCAAGATCGCAGAAGTCTGCATGTCTCTGTTTCCTTGTGATATTTACTTATTTATTTATTTATTTATTTATTTATTTATTTATACTAGTCTTTTGCCTGCATGTATATAAGGGTACCTGTGATGGTTAATCCTGGGTGTCAACTTGACTGGACTAAGGATGAACAAATAAGAGAAAAAGCATCTTCGGATTCAACTACCTCAAGCCAGATGGCCCACCCCAAATGTGGGTGTTACCTTCTGCCTGCAGGCAGTATAAAAGGCCATGGCAGAGGGAGTTGGTCCCTTTTTTCCTGCAGCTTGCCTCTCTCTCACTGGTGAGTTTGTCTTGCTGCTATGATCAACCCTTCGGATCCCAGCATGTACTGAGACTGGCAGATTTCCTGGAATCCATCGGGCCTTCAGCACCAGATTGGTACTACTGAGACATCCAGCCTTGTGGACTGAGCAATTCCCTGGATTCTCAGCCTCTCCAGTGTGGCACAGCTATTGTTGGACTCCTTGAGCACTGTCACGTGAGCAAATCAATAAATTTATATATAGCTATATATTTGTCCTGTGCATCCCGTTTTTTTAGAGAACACTGACTAATATAGCACCCATTTTCAAAATGTCAGTGGATGAAAGAAGAGGGCTTCAGATTTCCTGTAAGCTGAACTACAGAAAGTTGCTAACTGCTATGTAGATGCTGGGAACCAAACCCAGAATCTCTGCAAGAGGAGACAGTATTCTTTTTTTTTTTCATAGCCAATTTTTTATTAAAGCTTTGTGCATTTCATGCAAAATTTCCCAATCAAATCTAGATCCATTCCTCCTTCCTTGACCCCCAACCCATCAGACCTCATGAATTCTGCCAAACATAGGTTTCATCTTTTTCTCAGTCTCTTAAATTTTTGATGCACAAGTTTACTGTTTCGGGCAGAAGTTCACCATTTCAGTCAGTTCTTGACCCAGTCTTTTTGCTTTGTTGTTGTTGTTGTTCCTTTCAATTTGCATCACTCCAAAATATGCATATATGCATGCCACACATATATCAAGGTTATGGACGTCATAGGTTTTAGCATCTTCAGCTTATGAATTTGTTTTTATTAATATTGTTTTTTTTTTCTTTATTAGGCTGAAAGATGCCATGTTTTCCTTAAGGAATTGTTTGAAGGCTCCTCCTTGGCAAGCCCAAAGAGCCATCAGTCCTGCCCTTGTGCTTCACACTGGGGTCTTCCCTTCACATGGTCACCAAATGAGGTTCAGTAAGCACTGAGTCCTGTCTTGATCTTCCTATACTGGCCTCCATGATAACAGCCTGGGTAGTCCAACAATGGCAGTCTATACTCTGAAGAAGGTGAAACCCCAGTAGTTGCTCAGTGCACAAGCTGGATGTCTCAGCAATCCCCATCTGGCACTGAAGGTTTGGAGGATTCTTGGAGAGACATGAGTCTTCGGTCCATATTGGAAGGTTGAAAAGCTGTGTGTGTCTCGTGTATTTGAAGGATGGCAAAAGTAGTGGTAGGACTGGAGAGGTGGCTCAGCAGTTAAGAGCACTGACTGCTCTTGTAGAGGACTCATGTTCGATTCCCAGTACTCGCATGGTGGCTAAGAACCGTCTTAGACTGGGTGTGGTGGTGCACACCTTTAATCCCAGCACTCAGGAGACAAAGACAGGTGGAACTCTGTGAGTTCAAGTCTAACCTGGTCTACATGGTGAGCTCCAGGGCAGCTGGGACTAAAGGGAGGCCCTGTTTAAAAAAAAAAAAGGCAGTGGTAGGCACAGGGTAGCTGCACTTGCCAATAAGAATTGAAGACAGGTAAAACAACGGTGCTTTTTTTGTGTGTCTTTTAACTAAGATCTCAAGTTTTATACCAGAAGTACAATTTCTCAGGCCTTACTAATTATTTCTGATTTTACTTTTCTATGGGTTAGCCAGGTTTTTGTTTTCTCAAGGTCAGTTGAGGACCTGGTCCTCAGGCGCCACGCCTACATACTTTTAGATTAATGCCATGTGGTTCTTATGATAGAATCTTGAATATTTTCCCCAAGGCCCATATGCAAAAGTTCGTGACACTATAAGAGATGGTAGACTCTTTGGGTGGAGATACTTAGTGGGGGTAAGTTAGGACATTGGTGTGTGCCCTACCAGGGAATAGTGGAATGCACTCATCATCTTTCTCTTTGCTTCATATAAGTGAGGCAGCCTCTTTTGCCATGCGTCCCTAAGATGATAATGTATGCCACAAAGCAATGGAGCCAGGTGGCTGTAGCATGAATCTGAATCCATGAGCTTTAACTTCAGTATACTTCATCTCAGTGTTTGTCAAGAAAAGCAAACTAACATATACCTTAGTAAGCAATTAAACAAATGTATTAAGACAGAGCTGCAGCCATTCCGTAAATTAATCCATCTAGCCTTCATCATTTCAGAAATCCCACCCCTCCTCTAAAATGCTAGGTTTCTAAGTAGATTTTTAGGAACTTCTGTTTGGTAGGGAGAGGGTTCATTTTCTTTTCTTTTCCCCAAAAAGTTATTGATTCAAGAATTTTATCAGATTCAATTTGCTCAGATTCAAACTCCCTTCCCCATCTCTACTATCACCCTACCACCTCCCCAGCCCCACCCCCTCCACCCTAGACTTAGAGAGTTAATTTTGAAGAAGCCATGTAGAGCTCAAAAATCTTAGTTCTGGAGTTTGGGATCACAGTCTTAGTTAGCTCATAATACATTTCCAGACACAGGAACTCCAAGTGTCAGTGTCCACCAAAGAGAGAGCAGTGGACATTCCTGAGGACTAGTTTTGAAAATCAAACCAGGAAGGGAGAGTGGCTGCAATTTTCAAATTGTTCATTATGTTTCCCAGAATATTGTACTTTATTCTGCTTACATTTTGAGATATGAAAATAATGAAGTGCCAAGGAAGAATTATTTCCCTGTAAGTTTTTCTCTCAATTTGAAAGCATCTCTGAGGCTAGGAGATTGAGTCCAGAGGTCCACTGCTTCATCAGTTCAATGCATGCTACTTGTGAATTCTTGGAGTTGGTAGTATTGAAAGAAAAATTTCAATTTGTCTGAAACCAAAAATCTAATGATTGTAATCATTAGACATATTATGAGCAAGAAACACTGAACTACTAGGTGTGGTGGCATACACCTTTAATCCCAGCACTTGAGAGGCAGGGGAACTCTCTGAGATCCAGGCCAGTCTGGTCTACAGGTCTACACAGTGAGTTCCAGGCTAGCTGGGGCTACAGGGAGACCCTGTTTCAGAAAGACAAAAAAAGAAGAAAGAACACTGAACCCTTTCATAGTCTTCATTACACAGGAAGGAAATTTGCTGTATAAATGAATCTGCAATTGCTATTTCATTGTGTATATTAATATTTATCCCAGAGTGATAAATTAAGGGGATATAGTATCATATTTTTTTCTGATAGTTAGCTTTTAATTACTTAATTACAAAGGCCAAATGAAGCTAGCTTTTAGGAGCCATGGACTTGACATGTAAGCTTCTTCCTCTTCCTGTTCATCTACTTCATTCCTCTGCTTTTCCTCTGGTTGGCTTCTTAGATATCAGCCCCAGACATCTAGACAAAGGTTTAATTCAGTAGTGAGAAGAGCTAGGCTATGATGTATTCACCACAGGTCCACAGCACAGCAGAAGGAAATGCATAGCAGTAGAAGGTGAGGCTTCTGCTGTGATCCAAATGCACCTTTCTTTTCTAATAATCAATTTTTATTTACTCTTTGAGAGTTTCATATATGAATGCAATGTACTTTGATCATATTCACTGCCCATCTTACCTGTCCCATTCCACCCAGAACCCTCCCACCACAACCTCCTGCCGACTTCATGTCCTCTTTTTGTTTTTTTGTTTTCCAGTATCTTTCTGAGTCCAGTTAGTTCTTTTGAGCTGCCCTCTGTGCTCCTGGGTGTGGGACCACCCACTAGAGCAATGGGGAACTCCTAGTGGCCACATCCCCAAGGAAAAATGAATCCCCACCCTACAACAACCATAAGACAGCTATAGATCTCAGCTAGGTGTGGGGCCTTGTGAGTCTCTTGCCCTTGCTGGAATGCTGGCTGGTTGGACCTTGTGTATAGAAACACAGTTGCCCTGAGTCTACAAGGACAGCAATCATGTCATGTGCAGAAGGCAACATTTCACCCTTACATTCTTTCTGCTGTCTCTTCCAAGGAGTTCTCTGAGCTTTGGGAGAAGAGGCACATTGATGTAATGCCCCATTTAGGGCTTGTGATGGTTAATCCTGGGTGTCAACTTGACTGGACTAAGGAACAAATAAGAGAAAAGGATTTTCTGATTGGACCACCTCAACCTGGATGGCCCACCCCAAATGTGGGTGTTACCTTCTGCCGGCAGGCAATATAAAAGGCCATGGCAGAGGGAGCTGGTCCCTTTTTTCCTGCGGCTTGCCTCTCTCTCACTGGTGAGTTTGTCTTGCTGCTGTGATCAACCCTTCGTATCCCAGCAGGTACTGAGACTGGCAGATCTCCTGGAATCCACCGGGCCTTCAGCACCAGATTGGGACTGCTGAGACATCCAGCCTTGCAGACTGAGCAGTTCCCTGGATTCTCATCCTCTCCAGTGCAGCGTGGCTACTGTTGGACTCCTTGAACTCTGTCACGTGAGCAAATCAATAAATTGTATATAGCTATATATTCGTCCTGTTGCTTCTGTTTCTTTAGAGAACACTGACTAATATAGATTTTGATACCAGGAGTGGTTCTAGAGAAACAGAATTGAAAGGATGAATTTCTTTAGTGGACTTGGTAATTTCAGGAGCCAGCTCTCCAATCCAATGAAGCCGAGAGTTACTGAAGGCTCTCCTGGTGGCATGAAGAGGAATGATAATGCTTGGTGCAGACTATTTGATGTAATTATGAAGATAGATCCATTTGACTCACCTAACTCGCCTCTTATGAGGAGCAAGGAATTTAGCGACTC
>VZQC01011377.1:1384206-1491474 GCA_009823505.1 Rhizomys pruinosus | reverse complement strand
AAGCAGATACTTGTGTTGGTCCCTTTTGAATGTGCAACTGAGATAAGTGTTAAGTGTTGTCATATTTAGGTTATTAGATACTGAAGGACTAAGTGTTCCTCAAGGACATTACCACCTACTCTAAGATATAATGCTTTGCTATTGCACATGAGACACTTATAACATGTTAGGTGGAATTATAACCTTACCATTGTTTGCAATTGATATTTAAGCATAACATAAGGAGAGGCTATTTATTGGGTGTCAAGTTGACAAGGGGTGGACTTGTGGTGGTTAATCCTGGATGTTAACTTGACTGGACTAAGGAACCAATAAGAGAAAAGGATCTTCGGATTAGACCACCTCAACTCGGATGGCCCACCCCAAATGTGCGCGTTACCTTCTGCCGGCAGGCAGTATAAAAGGCCATGGCAGAGGGAGCTGGTCCCTTTTTTCCTGCGGCTTGCCTCTCTCTCACTGGTGAGTTTGTCTTGCTGCTGTGATCAACCCTTTGGATCCCAGCGTGTACCGAGAGCAGCAGATTTCCTGGAATCCACCAGGCCTTCAGCACCAGATTGGGACTACTGAGACATCCAGCCTTGTGGACTGAGCAGTTCCCTGGATTCTCAGCCTCTCCAGTTCAGTGTGGCTACTGTTGGACTACTTGAGCTCTGTCACATGAGCAAATCAATAAATTGTATATAGCTATATATTTGTCCTGTTGCTTCTGTTTCTTTAGAGACCCTGACTAATACAGGGCTGAACACTCGTAGTCACTTATTCTCAGCACATTGACCTGTTCTGACTGCTACCTGCCTCAGAAAGAACCTTCCCTGACAGTAATGAGAGCACCACAGTATACATATAAGCATATATATTTAGAAGGTAGTTTGACAATATGAGAATTAACCAATATAAGAGTAGTATGATCCTTCCTTAGACCTGTGGGCTTTTGACCAGGTTATAGTACCTGGCATGAATGTTTTGTGTGTTTAACCTCGAGACCATGTGGAAATTGGAAAATTGGAACAGTAACTTTGGGGAGGGGTTATATTAAGGGAGGATAGTAGAATAGGTGAAATAAAATCAGAGAAGGGGTACTGAGGGTGGAAATGCTTAAATAGAGAAGAGGATTGGAGAATGAAGAAAACCAGGGGGCAGTGGATAGGGTTAACAAAAATGAATGATGCACAAAAAGGCATATGGAAACTTGTAACTCAACTAACAACACAACTAGAAGGAGAGAAGAATACATGTGATATGGAAGAAGAGGGTGAGAAGACTAGGGTAAAGGTTGAAGAGGAAATGAGGAAGGAGAGCTGAATGCAAGAATGTATGAAAAAGCCTTATAGGGCTGGAGAGATGGCCTAGCGGTTAAGAGCACCGACTGCTTTTACAGAGGACCCGGGTTCAATCCCCAGCACCCACATGGTGGCTGAGAACCGCCTGAAACTCCAATTCCAAGAGAACTCCAGTTCCAGGGGAATCCGAGACCCTCTTCTGACCTCCACGGCATTGCACGACACGGGTGCACAAACTTGCATGCAGGCAGTACATTCATACACATACAGAAATAAATAAAAATTAATAAAAAAAAGAAAAAGCCTTATGGAAATCCACTCATCTGTAAACTGATTACAAAATATTTTTTTAAAAAGAAATTTGAATGGACACCTTCATGGGTGGACAATGCTTCCCTCAGAGGACACTGCTAGCCAGGGGATACCTCCCTGTAAGGTTTTAGTCATAGAGAACTCCAGAGGTCTCTAAAACAACACAGGCTATTGACACTTCTCTTGAATGACTCCCATAGCTAGAAGATAAACCCTACTGCTAAAGACAACAGACATTTTGGTTACAGAGACAGAACAATTAATCTTGAACTGATTGAAAAGAACCCTTCTTGTTGGCTGGCTTATGACGTCTGGAAGGTGCTATGTAGGCTACTAGGGGAGAAAAGACATTGGTGGTCTTAGCCAGCACTGCACCTTGTGTGCTGTAACACTAAACTGCCAGACAAGATGCACTGACTAGCGCAGCAGTGATATGACTGCAGTGGACACAGCCATCTGCTTTCTCACTAGTGCAGCAGTGATATGACTGCAGTGGAGACAACCATATGCTTTCTCACTAGTGCAGCAGTGATATGACTGCAGTGCAGATAACCATCTGCTTTCTCACTAGTGCAGCAGTGATACGTCTGCAGTGGAGACAGCCATCTGCTTTCTCACTAGTGTAGCAGTGATATGACTGCAGTGGACACAGCCATCTGCTTTCTCAGTAGAGCAGTAGTGATATGACTGCAGTGGAGACAGCCACCTGTTTTCTCACTAGTGCAGCAGTGATATGACTGCAGTGGAGACAACCACCTGCTTTCTCACTAGTGCAGCAGTGATATGACTGCAGTGGAGACAGCCACCTGTTTTCTCACTAGTGCAGCAGTGATATGACTGCAGTGGAGACAACCACCTGCTTTCTCACTAGTGTAGCAGTGATATGACTGCAGTGGAGACAGCCATCTGCTTTCTCAGTAGTGCAGCAGTGATATGACTGCAGTGGAGACAGCCATCTGCTTTCTCACTAGTGCAGTAATGTTATGACTGCAGTGGAGACAGCCATCTGCTTTCTCACTAGTGCAGTAATGTTATGACTGCAGTGGAGACAGCCATCTGCTTTCTGATTGGATTTGAGGTTTCCTCCAAGTTCACATTTCTTTTACTAATGTATTTCATTTATTATTTTTGGGTATGAGTGTGTTGCTTGCATGTGTATAAGTACACCTGTGTCCTGCAAAGTTCACAGAGGTGCACCACTGGAGTTACGGACCACTGTTAGCTGCCGTGTGGGTGCTGGGAAGCAAACCTGGGTCCTCTGCAAGTGGAGTCTGTGCTATTAACCATTGAGACATCTTTCCAGCCCCCCAAGTTCACATTTCTAACTGCTCATTTACATCAGAGGTTTTCAATCAGTTTCTGTCTCTTGGGAGTATATTTTCCTGCCAAAGAAACAATACATGGGAAGCCTGTGTCTATACTTAATTTACCCTAGGGAGCAAGATATTACAGGTGAGTAAGATGCAACACTATTAATCCAGACTGAAGAGGGAGGTGGCCCTGGCCCCTCATTCCCAGGCCTTCAACTTGTACTTCAAGTGCACTGAGGCTTTTGGCTTTAATCATACAGAAATGCTGATAGGGATCACAGAGCACACCATAAGCATTTTCAAAGAATGTGATTAATTCCAAAACTTGTGAATTTATTTTTGCCAGTGATTTGTGACTCATCTAGATCTTGGCACCCAGCTCCTGCATTTTGGCAAATAAAGCCATTTTCAATCCAAAGAAGAGATGGCTCCTTTTTCTGATCATGTATATTTTGAAAACCAAAACCTCAATTATTTTCATCTAATGTAAAGAATCATTCTCCCGTTTAGGATTTTAATCCAATGGGAACAAAGATAATAGCCATCAACTGCCATTTGACCTTCTGGAAACAATAGAGCATTTTTAATAAAGCTTCAAAAATCTGGTTTCCTACCTGGTTTTACACATTGGTTTTCTTTTCTTTCAATGTTTTCATAATGTACTTGTTTGTTATATAGTACCATTTTGTATTACAAATGGAAAGGCTTTAAAGCTATGCTTTCCGGTTTTTAATGTTCCTATTTGAAGTCGCTGAATGCACCCAGGAGTTTATGCAGCTATTCAGAATTGAGTTTGGCTCAAGCAAAGAAGGTGTTAGTTTCCTTCATGACGTGTAAGTCTGGTGGAGCATGGCCCAGAGCTTGTGTAGTGACTCCATTATGTTGGATCTGCAATCTCTATTCTTGGCTTTACCACCTTTAAAATAAGAACCAATCTCCTGCTGTGAAGAAAGATGCTGCTGTTGTACCGCTGTCAACTCAACAAGGAAGAAGGGAGAGGGGAGAATGGAGAAGGGGAGAAGGTGGTTCATTCAGCTATGTTGCTCCCATTAAAGATCTTTCCTAGTTGCAATACCCTATCCTTCACCCCAGTGGTTTGTGATCATACCCTTAGCTCAGATAATCTCCAAGTTGCAATGATACCAGAGAATAGAATATCCAGCTGGATATGTTGCCACTCTGAAGCAAAATCAAAGACTATAAGAAAATTATGTTAGGCTGGGAGCTAACAGTCTTTAAAATACACAGAAGCACCAAGTACATTTAGAAGTGGCAATCGGTAGAGAACATCAGTGGACACATCTGCACACATCTTTTGTCTTTTGGTAAATGTAGGGGAGCTACACAGCACTCACTCCCTTGTTGGTAAGTGTCAAGTGTGAAAACCGTCCAGCTCACTGTATTTACACAGCCCACCCTGGATCTTTGTCACATGGATGCCCACCTTTGATGCTGCTCTGTGCCAAAGCCATTTGCTGAAATGAGGTACTGCATAGTGTTGTGGTTTAGACAAAAATTACTATTTCACCAAATGAAATGGCCCAGGCTTAGAGTGGAGGTTATGTTTCATTTGTGTTCATCCTCCTTGTGACTTATTTGATGTATTAATTCAATCAGAATGTTGCAGGTGCAGTTTCTGAAGCATCACAATGTTTCCAGGAGGTAAACACACCCTCTTTTGACTCCTGCAGCTGGATTGGCTCCTGGTGAGACTCTTACAAAGGAAGAATTCTCTAGCTTCTCTGGCTCATAGTATTGTCAGTTTTGTTCTTAGGGCCTCACTTTGCTAGAAAAAGGATGATAGTTAATTTTACAGAAGCTGACATCTGATCATAGCTCAGATTGGACTAATTGTCCAGGACCAGAAAAAACTTCCAAGACACATTAGCCTCATCGATAACAATTTTATGTGATTCTTTTTTCACATGAACATACTTCCTATTCACTAAAGTTAGTTGAAACCCATTTTGTCAAATTTTGTTATGACATAAAAATACTTATGACTATATTATGATATATGACTATATCATGCCTATTTTCTGTCACTTAATGAACATGATGACTTTTTTATAATCCAAATGAAAACAAATTTCCTTATCGATATAAGAATGTGTGAGAAACTTCCTACTCAGACCTGTGAGGGTGTCAGCACCTCCACGCCCCTCTGGGGGACTCCTTGGTGACTGCAGCTGAGGTAGGGACTGTGCACAGCAGGCCAAACCACTGCCCCCCCCCCCCACCTCAGAGTGGCCATCAGTGTGGGAACAGCTATAGAGACTGGGGTTATAAGGTAGAAGGTAGAAGAAGAGACAGCAAACTTGCCACTCCTCAGTTAACCCAAAGAAGAAACACTCCAATTTTGCATCAGATTACAGTCAACAAATCAAATCCACATGCCAAAGGCACCAGGAAAAATCAACACCAGGGGAAAAGCAAATGATAAATCCCCACCAAATTCTATCAGTCCTATGGAAGACTCCAGCAATGAGTTCTCCCTGGAGGTAACCCGGGACACGGATTTTAAAAGAACAATCATAGACATATTCAAAGAAATTGAGGAATGTAAAGAACAAATCAAAGAACTGAAGGGAAAGAATGACGAACTCTGGAAGGAACTAGAGGGAGAGAAGGACAAATGCCTGAAGGAAGTAGAAACACTGAAAAAGATCCCAGGCTGAAATGAAACAGGAAACTGAGCAGAGAATCAAGGATTTAGAAAGAGAGAAAGACAAGCTCTAGAAGGAAATGGAAATACTAAAGCAATCACAGGATGAAATGAGAAAGGAAATCAAACACATCCAATCAGCAGGAAAAGATGGGAGAAGGCCTCAGTAACAGATTAGATGAAGCAGAAAATAGAATATCAAGTCAGGAAGAAAAGATAGGAGAACTAGAATGCTCAAGTAAAGATTGTGAAAAATTAAAAAAAAAAAAAAACACAAGAGTGGAAGAATCAGGAAATGTGAGACACTATGAAAAGACCAAGCCTCTGCATCCATAGGGATAGAAGGAAGAAGAATCCCAGGACAATTGGTATTGCTCACATCTTCAACAGACTAATGAAGAAATTTCCCCAACTGAAAAATGACAAACCCATGCAAATATAAGAAAAACAAGTAGAACACAAATAGAGAAGATCAAGAAAAAGACAAACTCACCACACCATATATAGTTTAAAACACATTAAATGTCCAACAAAGAAAGAACAAATACTGACAGCCACAAGAGAAAAATCAATGAGTTACATCATAAGGGGAACTATAGAATTACAGCTGACATTTTTTTTGAATGCGCCCTTGGGTGAAAACCCAAGGGGGGGGTGGGGATAAAAAGAGTGAAGGAAGTGAAAGAGCATGCAGATTGAAAGTGGTAAGAGGGTGTGTAAAGGCAGAGAGAGAGAGAGAGAAGAGTAAGAGAGAGAAGAGAGAAGAGAGCGAGAGCGACTTTTCAGTACAACAACTAAAGCCAGAAGAACCTGGATACAAAGTAATCCCAGTCTAATGACTAAATTAGATGCCAAAAAATCTATCAATATCGCAGGAAAATATTCTATGAGTAATAGTTGAAAAAGAAAGAAAAATCTTTCAGACATAAACAAGATGAAAGAATTCATACCAAGGAAACCAAGACTTCAGAAAATAGTTGAGCAATTCAAATGTCAGAAGAAAAGGAGAAACTATCCCAAAGAGCTTAAGAGATAATGATAACAGTCTATAACGTGTGAAAATTAACTAAACAAACAACGGCAAACAGAAAATAAGAGTGAAAGGAAGCAACCACATTGCTTTGATAACCCTTAAATATTAATGATCTGTAACTCCTCAATCAAAAGATATGGCTTGGTGAGGAATGGATTAGGAAACAAAAACCCATCTGAATTTGCTGACTACAAGAAATCCAACTCACCTCAAGGTAGCATCCAACTTACAAGTTGAAGGCATTGGAAAACAATATTCCAACAAATTTACCGTAAAGACAGCAAGATATCAGACAAAACAGCTTCAACACAAATCGAATCAGAGAGGTTATACTTTTTTTTTATTTTTTTTGTTTACTTTATTTATTTGTGTATGTGTATGAATGTACTGTCTGCATGCAGGTCTGTGCACCCGTGTCGTGCAATGCCGCGGAGGTCAGAAGAGGGTGTCGGATTCCCCTGGAACTGGAGTTCTCCTGGAAATGGAGTTACAGACGGTTCTTAGCCGCCATGTGGGTGCTGGGGATCGAACCCGGGTCCTCTGCAAGAGCGTCGGTGCTCTTAACCACTAGGCTATCTCTCCAGCCCCGAGGTTTTACTTTTTAATTGTTCCTTTGATAAGGAAGGGCCAGTACATCCTTATCAAAGGAACAATTAACCATGTACATTTCACAAGCATGAATATATATGCACAGTAAACTTTATAAGCACAATTCTGCAGGACCTCAAGACACAGATTAATCCCAGCACACTAATAGTTGGGGACTTCAATACTCCACTGAGCACTTGGGACGGGTCAACTGGACAAAGAATAAACAGAGAGACATTTGAACTAAACAATACAGTGCACCAAATGGACCTCACAGGTATCTACCAAACATTCCACCCAAACACCAGAGAATATACTTTCTACTCATCACCCCATGGAACATTCTCCAAAATTGACCACATACTGGGACACAGAAAAAAACCTCAACAAATGTAAAAGGGGCAAAATAATGCATTCTATCAGACCACAGTGCAATAAAACTCAATATCAACACCGGAATAAGCTCTATTGTCTACAGAATCACATGGAGACTAAACAACACACTCCCACACTCCTAAACAATGAATGGATCAAGAAGAAGTAAGGAAAGAAACAAAAGTATTCCTGGAACTAAATAAAAAAGAAAATACAACACAACAAAACCTATGGGATACTTTAAAAGCAGTCTTAAGAGGGAAATTTGTAGCACTAAGTGCTTACATTAAAAAAAAAAAAAGAAAGAGTACAGATAAATGATCTAACACTGCAGCTGAAAGCACTTGAGAAGGAACAACAACTGAATCCTAAACCCAAAAGACAAGAGGAAATAACAAAAATTAGAGCAAAGATCAATGAAATAGAAACAAAGAAAATGATAAAAATAAACAATGAATCCAAAAGCTGGTTCTTTGAGAGGATATACAAGATAGATAGACCTCTAGCCCAATTAGCCAAAAGAAAGAAAGAGCTGCTCCAACTTGATAGAATTCAAGATGAAAAGGGAAACATCACAACAGACATCAAAAAGATTCAGATAATAATACAAGAATATTTTAAAAATCTATATTCTACTAAATTTGAAAACCTCAGAGAAATGGATGAATATCTGAAATCCTGGAATTTATCAAAGCTTACTCAAGAATATATTGACAGCTTAAACAGACCCATAACATATGAGGAAATTGAAATACTAATTCAAAATCTCCCAACTAAAATAAAGCCCAGGCCCAGATGGATTTATGGCAGAGTTCTATTAAACCTTTAAAGAGGATATACAACAATGATTACTCAAATTGTTCAAAAGAATAGAAACAGAAGGAAATCTCCCAAATTCTTTCTATGAAGCCAGTATCACTCTAATACCCAAATCAGTTAAAGATACAACCAAAAAAGAAAACTATAGGCCCATTTCATTAATGAGCATAGATGCAAAAATTCTCAAAAAAATACATGCAAATTACATACAGGCAAACATCAAAAAGATCATTCACCATGACCAAGTTGGATTTATACCAGAGGTGCAGGGATGGTTCAACATATGCAAAACAATAAATATCATAAAACACATAAATGGATAAAATACAAAAACCACATGGTTATCTCAATTGACACAGAAAAACCCTTCAATAAAATCCAGCATGACTTCATGTTTAAAGTCCTAGAGGGAATTGGACTGGAGGGAACATTCTTCAAGATAATCAAAGCCATATACAAGAAACCCACAGCTAACATCATCTTAAATGGGGCAAAATTAGAAGCATTCCCCTTAAAATCAGGAACCCACCAAGGCTGCCCCCTATATACAGTCCTCTTGAATATAGTGCTTGGAATGCTTGCTATAGCAGTAAGACAAGAAAAAGAAATTAAAGGAATACTAATTGGAAAAGAGGAAGTCAAACTATCCCTTTTTGCAGAGAATATGATAGTGTACCTACGGGATGCAAAAACTCTACCAAGAAACTCTTAGAAATGATCAAGAGATTCAGTAAAGTGGCTGGATACAAAATTAACCTAGAAAAATCAGAACCTTTCTTTACACCAATAACAAACAAATGGAGAAAGAACAGAAGGAGACCATCCCATTCACAATAGCCTCAGGAAAAAAATACCTTGGAACAAACCTAACCAAAGACACTAAAGATCTCTACAATGAAAATGTTAAATCCCTGAAAAAGGAGATTGAAGAAGATACCAGAAGATGGAAAGACCTCCCATGCTCATGGATTGGAAAAATTGATATAGTAAAAATGTCCATCCTACCCAAACAGATTCAATGCAGTCCCAATCAAACTCCCCATGAGGTTAGAAAAAAACTTCCTTAAATTCATATGGAAAAACAAAGGACCCTGGATAGCCAAAGTAATCCTGAGCAAAAAGAGCAACACGGGGGGTGGGGGGGCGGTAACCATACCTGACTTCAAACTATACTACAGGGCTATTGTAATCAAAACAGCCTGGTACTGGCACAGAAACAGACAAGTAGATCAATGGAACAAAATTGAATATCTAAACCTGAGCATATGCAATTTCAGCCACCTCATATTTGATAAGAGGGCCAAGAAGACCCAAAGGAGGAAAGACAGCATCTTCAGCAAATGGTGCTGGCAAAACTGGATTGCACTTATAGAAAAATGAAGCTGAACCCCTACCTTCCACCATGCACAAAAATCAACTCCAAATGGATCAAAAACCTCAATGTGAAACCAGAAATTCTGAAAATGATAGAAGAAAATGTTGGCACTAAACTACAAGACATAGGAGTAGGACAAGACTTTCTAAATCAGACAGCCACCACATTGGGGAAACAAGGTCAACCATAGACAAATGGGACCTCATTAAACTCAAAAGCTTCTGTACCACAAAAGAATCAATCAACAAAGTGAAGAGAAAACCCACAGAGTGGGAGGAAATCTTTACCAGTGATATATCAGATAGAGCATTAATATCCAGAATATATAAATTACTCAAAAACCAAAGGATCAAGAAAATAAAAGACACTATCAAAAGATGGAGTAAAGAGCTGAATAGAGAACTCACAAATGAAGAAGTGAAGATGGCTGAGAAACATGTCAGAAAGTGTTCAATGTTGCTGATGTTTAAGGAGATGCAAAAATTAAAACCAGCTTACGATTTCACCTTACCTGGGTAAGAATGGCCAAGATTAGGAAAACAAATGACACCAAATGCTGAAGAGGTTGTGAAGAAAGGGGAACACTCATCCACTGCTGGTGGGAATGCAAACTAATGCAACCCCTATGGAAAACAGTGTGGAGAACTCTTAAAAGACTGAAAATGAGCCTACCACCTGACTCAGCAATACCACTCTTGGGTATATACACACGAGACTCATCCTACTGCAAAGGCACATGCACATCTGTGCTCATTGCAGCTCTCTTCACAATAGCAAAAAGCTGGAAACAACCCAAATGTCCCTCAACCAAAGAATGGATAGAGAAAATGTGGTACATCAACACAATGGAGTTCTATGCAGCAGTAAAGAAAGATGACATCATGAACTTTGCAGGTAAATGGATGGAACAAGAAGACACTATGCTAAGTGAAGTAACATAATTCCAGAAAAACAAATGACATATGGTGTCCCTCATTTGTGGATGCTAGCACCAAATCCTTATTTGCAAGGCAAACTGAGCATGGCCTATGTTATATTTCTTTCTTATGTGAAAGCAGCAGTATGGTTAAAAGGCGAATCCCTTAACAGGTTTGAGAATTAACCTACCATTTGAGGGAAGATCCAGCTTGAATTGGGGGTTAGCTATCACCCCCTCAGGGCACCATGTGGATGGGAGTCAGGGGATTTCTCTGACTCCACCCCAAGAAGAAGCAGACAGTGTGGCCCTGGTGCATGATGCTGGGTGGGGCAGCAGTGTGCAGTAGCATGGAATTGGAGATCTGTGACTGGCTCTGGGAGCTGATGTCATTTGGCTTATAAAGGCAAGCTACAGAAGGCAATAAACCAAATTCTCCATTACCATCATTACAGAATTCCCAGCCGTCATTTTTTGTGTGCATACAGGCCAAAGCAGGCCTGCATTTCTTTCTAGTGGCCAGTGGGTTGGAAAGGGGTTCTAGGACCACCAACCTGGATAGCTGGTGTGGTGAAGTGAATTGTGAGTGGACATAGGCTGAAGATAAGCCATTAGCCATCAGGCTGAAAGTCCTGTCCAGGGGTCAGCAGTCTCTGGGCAGGTGGGAAATCATGGCCACGCGTGGGAAATGTTCCCTTGTCCCAGGCTAAGGACCTGAGGTGGCAGTACCTCTCAGGTCCGGTTACAAAAGTAACTGGTTCACCCCTGCATGGAGAGGTCAGTTCCCTATAGTGGCTGCAGGTGGGTACTGTGCTTCCCTTTCCCTTAGCAGGGCTGCATTGTACCTGCTTGTGGAAAAGAAAGCTTCCAACATTCTGGCACATCAGCATGGGGCATGGAGACAAGATTGATAAGCTAGAATCTCTTTAAGATGGGAAATAATACATTTAAGGAAGCTATGTTTCAGGAGGAATTGTTTTGTGATGAATGACATGTATTTGTTGACTGTGTGCTGTGGTTTGCTGTAGCTGTTGTGTTTCAAGTTCTGGCCTGGAGACAGTTTAGTATCTCTGAATGATTGAAGGCACAGACTAAGGATGGAGGCACAAGAAATTCTCATGTTGACTCTGCTGGTGTGCCTGTGGATGGTGCTGATGGGGACTTGGCCTGTGAGCCACTTGCCTTCTAGAGGCTTTTTCAGTGGGCTTGGTACCTACCCTGCAGCCTCAATTTCAGCCCTGAGGGGAAGCCCAGGCTTCTTCCTTCTTGCTGCAGTTCAAGTGGTGAAGGTCATGGGGCAGAGACAGAGGCAGAGAGGGCGGGCGTGCCCGTGGGGCAAGCTCAAGGCTTTTGCTACAAGCTTTCTATTGAGGTGCACTTTTGGACAGGCCTCTCAGTTCTCAGCCAGCTAGGGTTGTGGAGGCAACTACCTACCAAGGAATTAGCCTACCAGTATTGGCTGGCATGGAAGTTTATGAAAAGCCAGATATAGTTTAAGTGTGTTTTAAAAGTTCTTGAAACATTTTTTTTCTGTAAATAATGTCTTTGCAGTGGTTAATTCAGCTTGGGTTTTCTTTTTGTCTGCTAAACTTCCTCTAGGACCTCATTCTAGAGGCCAGTCTTCTGTAATTCTAATTGGGCTCATAAATTCCAGGCTTGTGGAGCCAGGTGTGGTGGTGCATGCCTTTACTCCTAGCATTCAGGAGGCCAAGGAAGGCAGGTCTCTGTGAGTTCAAGGACAGCCTAGTCTGCATAGTGAGGAGCTCCAGGCCAATTGGGACTGTAAGGAGGCCCTGCCTTGAAAAGAACAAAAGCAAAATGAAGCTGTTACACTTTTCAGTTTGTAGCTGTTTGTAAATACTCTGGTCCAATGTTTGTTGTTCTGTGCCCTCTCTTGCTCCAGAAAGGACAGCAAGAGCAGGTGGGGGAAGGGCTGGCTTTGCAGTGTTCTGCATGTGGCTGGGGAAGCCCTAAAGTGCTCTCCAGTACTCTTGCCCTGGAGCAGTGGTTCATCATAATTGACTTTTTTTTTTTAATTTTTTATTTATTTATTTTCGTATGTGTGTGAATGTGCTGTCTGCATGCAGGTTTGTGCACCTGTGTCATGTATTGCCGCGGAGGTCAGAAGAGGGCATCGGATTCCCCTGGAACTGGAGTTAAAAATGGTTCTCAGCCGCCACGTGAGGGTAATTTAACTAAAGGATTAAGTTTACTTCCCAAATTAACAACATAGAGTCAATGAGAAACAGCTTGGGTGAATTTAATGAAAATTTACATCTTGATTCCTGCCTATAGGTGTGTGCAATACAACTGCCTTTTAGAGATTTATGAGTCAAAAAATAAAAACCTAAAATAAAAAAGGGGGGATACAGTTATATATGAAAACTTTTGTCAAATTTTTCAGTTTAAATTTTAAAACTAACTATGGGAAAAGATTTGCATGTCCCCAAATGTCAAAACATCACCAACTTAATGGCTGAGAAAGAAAAGATACAGCTTTGTATTGTGCAGGATGGACCAAGAAATACCAGCAGAGAAGCTGACCCATTTGAACATTAAAAGGAAGAATAGCGTCAGACTGCCTGAGCCACAGGCACCAAACATCTCTATGGATCCTATTTGAAACTACTGTTTATAATGTGTACTAATGGAGTTTACCCTCCAGGTGCTGCAGTTTTAATATGAGAGATTTTCCTACCTCTCCTTTTCCCAGAAAAAAAGAAAAACATGATGGTAATGAAGTCATTCCCTAACTGTAAATGAGAGCCAACTGTTATAGTGGTAATTTCTTATAAAACAGGTATAACTGCTTTCTTTAATTGACTGATAGATATAAGAACAGTGAAAAGAAAATTCTCTATTCAAAGCCAAATAGTGAAGTCTTTGAAATCTTTATGATTAAATAAAATATGTTTTTTTTTTCTTCTGCAGCAAACTTTATTGTGTACAGCTCTCTTGTGAGAAGGACCCCGAATTAAATAAAATATGTTAATATCAACACAGGAGAGCTCTGATATCAGAAATGGGTTATTGTGTTAAGGAGATGTTAGCTAGGGGATTCAAGCCCCCAAAAGGTAAAGGCTTTTTGCCTGTAAACTGGGAGACCTGAAAGAAGAGTGGTGGTAAGGTCCTGCTGCTGAAGACCTGGTGTAAGCATGGGAAAGATGTTTTGAGGCTGCACTTGCAAGTGTACAGTTGGTCTCTGGAATGCCAGAGAACATTACCAAAGGCCACTAAAGCAATAAAGCAAATATTGGTCTCCTTGAGTCAAGCAAGACTCCTCTGTCAGTATCAGCTACACCTCACTTGCCTGGAAATACTGTGCAGCAGTGGTAGCCATATGTCTGTATATCCCAAATATAATTGGCTAGTAGCTCTCTCCTTGGAGGAATAACTCATGGCTGATGCCACAAGCTTATGTCCTCTAGTGGATAGAAGAACTTGTTATCCTTTACAGAAAAGCTATGGTTCACAGATTAGCATACCAACCAAACATCTGTGTCTATGCCCACAATGTAACTTACCATAATAATTAGTACTGTTTAAATGCCTGTATCTCTAATTGCTTGTGCTTCATTAGTAGGATTAAAAACATATTCCTGGATAAACTGCCAACCCATGAAATGAAGCAGCCTGAACTGATCAGAGTCCAAAATGACATCTTCAGAGAAAGGAGACTGTTTCGCTTCTCATCCACTTGTGCTCCTTTACCAAAGCCTAGGGAGCAACCTGTGGAAGAGGGGGCATGATAGAATGTAAGGGCTGTGGAGATTGGGGTGAATTGTGAGATTACAGCAATGTAGACTGGACTCTTATTTAATCAACATGGTTGTACATGCAAGCCCCTCCAGCTGGACAATGGGGACATTGGGCTGTACAAGTTTGGACACAGCTGCTTGAAAACTGGTTTTACATGAAGGTTGCTTGTATTCATTCCAACAACTTATGTTCAGATTTTGTAATATTGGTATATGGGTGGAGGATATGTATGCATGTTTTGAAGTAATGTAAAATTAAAGGGGGAAAATGTGAAAAAAAAGACTGAGAGAAAGATGCAAGACATGTATGGCAGAATGCAGGAACGAGGGTGGGATGGGGGCATGGAAAGGGGAATATATCTAAATTGAACTGAGTAATGATGTATGAAATATGGAAAACATCAATAAAATAATCTAAAAAATAAAAGAGTATGTGAGATAACAGCTTTTCAGACTTCCTTAGGGAAATGGGGAGTGAAAGGTGAACAGAAAGATGGAAAAAAGAAAAGGCAAGATGATTTTCTTGGCCCTGTTTTCCTTCTCCCATAGGTGGGGTGAGGAGAAGCTGACATCTAGCAGAGAGACTGGCCATAGAAAGCACCTATTTTTCCCAGGTCCTCTCATCTCCCACCCTGCCCTCGCCAGTTCTTTATGCCCTGCATGGTGTTCTTGGCCTTACCCAGTTTCATTCTCTCACAGTTCTCTCTAACCCTGACAAGTTCCTGACAGTTCCTTGCTATGCTGGCTCATTGCCAGTATGGGTTCTCATCTTCTCAAGAGCCAGACTCTTGGATTTCTGGAATATTCATCTTCAGTCAGAACACCTGCAAGCTCCACTCTTTCCAAAGCTATGGTCTCTTGCAAATGCCCATTTGACTTTTTCTGACTACTGTAAACACAAAATGTCTTAGACATGCATTTTGGACTTTTGAAGCTTGTGAGCTGCTGTATGTTTTGAGCTCAGAAAATGCATGCTGCATTTTTGTGTAACAGAGCTCACATGCTATAAATAGTACTTTCACATCTGCAAAATTTGGTTTCAAAAGTAAAACTAAAGATAACTTTGCTGTAATAACCGAAGATGAGAGTCACAAATAACATCTATGCATCTCTGAGTCAAGTGGTGATCTCCACATTACATGATCATATTAGAATGAGGAAATCAACTTCACAGAAAAATGAAAGATTTAAAAAATGGGAGACATTTAGTAGGTTTACTTGAAAATATTGTCACATGCTGTTTGAAAAGAATTTCAAATAGTCCACTAAAACAGAGTAGGAAAGCACATTGTTAGGTCTCTTGCCAAGATGCTGTGATCTGCATCACCCAGGAGGATAAAAGGTAATGCACTCGAGTGCTGTACTGTAGAGAGAAACCAGTGGTCAGAAATACTTGGAATGATTTCTCAGACATTTGGGTTTGTAGCAAAACCAGAATTGTCGGAGCAAACTTATTTTGTAACATTCTGCCAAATCCCAAATGCCAGAGAATCTTGGCATACTCTTGATAACTCAGTCTGACTTTTGTAATGTTATAAGTGAGCATGTTGAAAGGAAGCAAAACTGCTCAAACACCAACCTCTATTTTTTTTCTTCTTTAGTTAAAAAAAATGCCAGCAACCAAATATGCCCACAATCTGACTTAAGAAGATTCTCATTTGTGTTATTTGGTCTTATGTCATTGTACAGTTCCATATGGGACTAAAAACTAAATTTCTTTTCTATTATTTGCCAATGAGGGAAAAGAGGAATTAAGACACCCAACAAACTGTTCAGGATTGCACATATATAGGCCCATCTGATGATACCATTACCACATCAAAGCCTTTGGGGAATGTTATGCACTACATCCTCATGATATTTTTTTTTGACAGTGAAATGAAGATAATCTTAATGTAACAAAAGGTTTTCATATAGCTGAAATAATTATTTCATAGGTTAGAGGGTTGAGAGCTAAATGGTGCAGAAAATTGTAATTTTAATATGGAACAAAATTAATTAACCAATTAATTTAACGGAACAAAATCTTTAAACAGAGAATGTTCTCTTTGGTTTTGTGCAGTCCTCCTTGGAGACTGTGCCCTTTTCCATAGCCATCTGTTTTCTTCACTGTCCTCTGTATTTCTCTGGAGTCTTACAGCTGAGATCACAAGGACTGGGGATGAAGGAACTCCAGAATCCCCTTCACATAGTCTGGTCTTTTCATAAAATTGCAATTGATTTTTCTTTATTTTATCACTTCCCCTCCTTGACTGTGACCATGGAATTCCCTGCTCTTTGTGCTTATAACTTCCCTTCCCATATGCATTTCTATACTTGGCTGTGGGATTTTTCCCTACTTTCCTTTTTCAGATCTATGTGCCTCAAATCACATGCTTTTCCAACCTCTATGTGTTATTCTGTCTCATGCATCCATAGGGACTCAGCTCAAGTTCCTCATTCCTGAGGGAAGGATAACACTCATGTGATATTTTTATAAGTACTTGTTGCTGTTTGATAAGGCAACTGTATTTTCTGTATTGGATTTAAAAAGTAATACTGGTCCCCCAAAAGGTGGGTTATACTACATTTGAGGCACTTATTTTGCATAGTGAGCTAACTATATCCTAAAGGGACCTTAGAGACTGGTGGATGGTCATTAGCCTCTGACAGATTGTGGTAAGGATAAGCAACTCTTTCTTTTGACATTTTCTCTTGATCTCTTCAGATCCTTACAGGGATAAATTCATGTTATACTGGAGAGAAGCAATTTTACCTTTACTACACAGCAAAAAATTTTACCTTTACTATGCACCAAAAAAGTTGGGTCCTGCCAGCCAAGGGGACCCAGAACTGGACGAAGCATGTTTCCCTTGATTCCCAGGCTCCTAAACGAGAGGATGGAACTCCAGTTGTTCACTGGTGCTTTTGATAAAGCTCAAGAAGTGACACTTTCTCCCCAGCTGTGATACCCAATGTGATTCCTATTGACTCACCTCTTGGCTGTAGCCTTTATAATATAATTGGGGCACATTTGGTGCCCAAAGCTTAAGAATAAAACGTTAACTTGTTTTTTGAATCTCTTTTATGAACAAATTCTCTAAAGTAAAAGATTCAGATTTATGGGAGCAGCATAACAAACCAATTGAAGCTAGATTTTAGAGCAGGTAGTGAAGGAAATTGGCACAACATAGTACTCCAGACCACAGATTATCTGGTCCCCCAAACATCTAGTTCTGTATTGGAGATGTCGTCTTTACCTGCACCTGAGTGTCCAGATGGGCCACACAGACGAGTCCCAAGAGAAATGATAAGACTCACCAAAAAATAAATCCCCCCTTACCCCTGTCTCCCCTAAAGCAGCTAATAATCCATTGTAGCTGCTACCCACATATAAGACTGACAAGTCCCTTCCCCTTGTAGTAGTTTCTGTCCCATGGGAAGGCTGTTGTCCCTCCCTGTAATTATAAACACAGTCTAGTCTGCTGAGGTCAGATGTGCTCACTTTCTTTCTCTCCTATTGTTCTTTTATTCTGTGCTCCAAAACCTAACAGGCAAGACTGACAACCAGCAACTTATGCTCTAATGCTCTTCTGTAGTAGGTCTGCTTATAAAAGATATAAGATATATCTAGGTATTTATGGTTTTAGAGAAAAAAAAAAACAGTGAATCACATTACGAAATTTGTAAAGGAATGTAAAACAGAAAGCAGCCATTAAGAGTTGAAGGCAGATACAGAGTGCTCTAGATATGGAAATGTGTTTATTGTAAAAAGGAAATGCTGGGGCTGGAGAGATGGCCTAGCGGTTAAGAGCACTGACTGCTCTTGCAGAGGACCCGGGTTCGTTCCCCAGCACCCACGTGGTGGCTGAGAACCATCTTTGACTCCAGTTCCAGAGGAATCTGATGCCCTCTTCTGACCTCCGCAGCATTGCACAATAGGGATGCCCAACCCTACATGCAGACAGTACATTCATACATACATATACAAAAATAAATTAAAAAATTAAAAAAGGAAATGCTTTAGGACAACGTTAGGAGCATAGTTAACATGTAGAAGTTGCGTGAATTAAAAGTAGTTAGGATTAAACTAACAGTAGATAATGTGTGAAATGCTGTAACCTTAAAGAAATTAGTGAATGTTAAACTTAGCTTAGTAAGAGGCCTGCTCCAGCTCAGGGCTGCTTTAGAGATAAGCACTCAGCAGTAGGCCGGCCACAGAGAGGCTCAGCAGAGCCCAAAGACTGGCCCTACTCAATTGATTAGGTAACCAGAGGTGATTTGAACACAAGGACCTGATAACCAGTCTTGAGTCCCCCGTCTTGACCAAGGCATGATCCTAGAGAAGAAAGATAGTCACCTGCCATGCAGGGGGATCCAGGGCACAAGCCTGAGATTAGCACCTGAGACTTAGGGCACCCCCACGGGCCCAGCTGTGACCTATTTAAACCAGGGAGTGCAAGTGGTCAGTGCTCACACCCCACTCCTGGGGACCCCCCTCCCCCCCTGCTGTGTGAGGCCTTAACACCTGGTTCACCTGAAGGACATCCTGACTTTGTGGGCCTCTGATGCTGCCTGGGCTGGATCAACTGGAAGCTGCCCCAGCACAGGACAAAGAGATCCACTCGAGCCAATCATCTGGCTTCTTAGAACTCCCTGGTGAGGACCAAGTCCATCACTGACAAGGGGCTAAGAGATGCCTTAGGTGAACGGCCTTGGGGGAGTAGGCCAGTACAGGATAGGATTAGGATTTTTAGAACTATAGAAGTAGGATTTGAGAACTATAGTATAGACCTGTGTGGAATTAATAAAATTGAATTGCATTATATATTTGTGTTCTGGATACCTTTGGACTTAGCCTAGGCTAGTCCATGCTCATGGCAGGCCAGAAGGGATTTTGTGTGATGAAATACAGTTTCATTTTACAAGTAAAAAAAAATGTTTCCAAATGTAAAGATAATTGTTCTAGTTTGCCATCAATTTCTGTTACACAACACTATGGTCAATAGTGGGAGGAAAGGGTTTATTCATCTTATATCTCGCTGGTTACATTTCATCACTGAGGGAGTCCAAGGCAGGGACTCAAGGCAGGAACCTAGAGCACAGGCCATGGAGGAACTTGCTTACTGGCTTACTCCTCTGGCCCATACTCAGCCTGCTTTTTTTTTTTTTTTTATGAATGTACTCTCTGCATGTAGGTTGGTGCACCCTTGCTGTGCAATGCTGTGGAGGTCAGAAGAGGGCGTCGGATTCCCATGGAACTGGAGTTAAAGATGCTTCTTAGCCATCATGTGGGTGCTGGGAATTGAACCCCGGTCCTCTGCAAGAGCAGTTGGTGCTTTTAACTGCTGAGCCATCTCTCCAGCCCCTCAGCCTGCTTTCTTACATAGTACACACAACCTGCCCAGGAGTGGCACCACCCACAATGGGCTGGGCCCTCCCACATCACTCAACAATCAAGAAAATGCCCCACAGATATGGCCACGGCCCTGTCCAATGGAGACAATTCCCTAAGTGAGGCTTTATCAACCCAGGTGTGTCAAGTTGGCACTAAAGCTATCCAGCACAGTAAGGGAAAGACAAAACCACAAAGATTAAACATGCTGCAGAGGGTAAAGTATTTTACAAGGAGTTTTCCAGAAATAAAAATGTGAAGAAAGATGGTGTGTAAATGACTAATTTAGCTATTAAAAATTTCCAAAGTATAAATTCAATATAGTGGTATAAATTTAAAACCTAACTCTCTGTTCATGACCGTAAGATTTTCTTAAAATATTGATCTGTAAACTTGTACAACCACTATGGAAAGCAGTGTGGAGAACCCTTAAAAGACTCAGAATGAGCCTACCACCTGATCCAGTCATACCACTCCTGGGTATATATCCCAAAGACTCATTCCACCACAAAGATACATGCACATCCATGTTTATTGCAGCTCTCTTCACAATAGGGAAGAGCTGGAACCAACCCAAATGCCCCTCAACAGATGACTGGATGATAAAAATGTGGTATGTCTACACAATGGAATACTATTCAGCAGTAAAGAAAGATGGCATTATGAACTCTGCAGGTAAATGGATGGAGCTCGAAGCCATTATGCTGAGTGAAGTAACACAGTCCCAGAAAGACAGAGAATGATTTCCCTCATTTGTGGATGCTAACACCAAATCCCCTAGAGGAACAGCAAGCTGAATGACATTATTGTTATATTTCTGTTTATCTGAAAGCAGCTATGCTGTTATAATGTAAATCTCTCAAAGGGCTCTAGAATCCACCCACCAATTATTTTCACTCTGTAATTACTGTATATGGGTGAAGAGTATGTACCCATATTTATAGTAATATAAAAATTAATGCAGGAAAATGTGAATTCCTAAACATAAAAGAAAGACTGAAAGATGCAGGACAGTTATGGCAGAATCCATGACCTGGGGTGGAGTGGGGTGGGGTGGGGGGAAGGGAAAGGGGAATATGCCTGAACTGAATTGAAAAATAATGTAGGAATGGGGCTGGAGAGATGGCCTAGCAGTTAAGATCGCCAACTGCTCTTGCAGAGGACCTGGGCTCGATCCCCAGCACCCACGTGGCAGCTGAGAACCGTATTTAACTCCAGTTCCAGGGGAATCTGACGCCCTCTTCTGACCTCCACAGCATTGCACGACACAGGTGCACAAACCTACATGCAGACAGTACATTCATACACACAAAAATAAATAAATAAATAAATAAATAAAATTTAAAAAAAATTAAAAAAAAGAAAAATGATGTAGGAAATACACAAAACATCAATAAAAATAAATAACAATAAAAAAATGTTGATCTGCTCTTATGGACATTGGTAGAAAACTGATTACCTAACACCAATGTTTATATTTTAGCTAGACAACTGCTTATATTATTTGTTCAATTTGCCACCTTTTAACTACTTAAGAAACAAAGTATTTTGTATTTTGTTTTTCTTTTTATAAGAAAGCAGAGAGCTTGTTAAGCGGGAGCTAGAGGGGGTGGAGGTTCTCCTGTCTCCTGCATGACCTGACGAAAGACTGCAGGAGAAAGGCTGAGCGAGGTCTCCAGTGATTACACAGAGCTCACCTCTGAAAGGCAGTCTCTTCTGATCCTGTCCTCTTGGGGAATGAAGCTTTGGCAGACAAGGGGTGGACCATCTTTCCCCTGCAGCCACCTTTCTTATGTTAATCTCTGGAATTTCCTCCTTTATTGTTTACCAGCCTCAAACTACTCCTTCCCCAGGGTTCTTTATGGTCCCCCACATCTTTTGGGGTATAGAAGGGTGATTTCTCTGCTGCTACTGCTGCTGCTGCTGTGCAGCTGTATCTCCCCAGAGATAAAACCTTCCATCAACACGTTTTGAGAGGAGGTGAAACATCCATCCCGCTACTTAACCTCAAGAAGTAGACAACTGAATAGCTTCAGGAAGTCCATGGAATTGATCAGGATCTCTAGGGCTATCACTCCCCAGACTGCTGAGACACTTTACACAAGCCAAGATGCCAGGAAGGGGCAGGGACAGTAGAGCTGCTGGGAAGAGGCCCAGGTCAGCTGAGTTACCTGGAAAGGCCATTCTAGCTGCTGAATTTTATGTTATGCCCAGATCACTGACACCCCCAAAAGACCACCAGGACACGCGGCTCCGATGTAAGTCAAGCTGAGCTTGGACCACCACCCATCTGACACAGCAGTCTGGGAGAAGCGGTGCAGCAGCTTGTGTGGGGGGGATCTTTTAAAGGGAAAACTGCAAACGGGGAATTTTCCAGTTTTGGCATTTTGTTATTGATTCATAGGGACTGAGGAAGTGTGGGGTGCTCCATTTATTCCCAGGACAATCCATGTGGAAAACACGTGCAGGAAAGCACACCACATGGACACATGTTCAGGTCCAAATACAGAGAGAGCGTTTTATTTCAAAATGTCTGGTTATATAGACAGCATGACCCAACTCCCAGGGCCAAATCCTAAACCTTTTCGTCACTACATCCCACCCCATGGGTGTGGCCAGGGAGATTCCCATTGGTTTAGAATGCTACCTATCTTAACTAAATTTTCCCACAAGAAGCATGATATTTAGACTGATAGGTCAGGGCCACCTGGCAGCTTTGGTAGTGCCATGGTGGGAGGGGGGGGTTGCTCACTGAGTACATCCTGGTAGAAGAGCAAACATATTTAACATTTGGTCTTTCCCTGTTAGTTATTTTCAACAAACAACCTTTGGTCCTTCCCTGTTAGCTATTGAGATATTCTGTGGTTTCTCCTGGAATCTGAGGATGGGGGTCTGTTTCTTGGATGGTGTATTTCCACAAAAGAGAAAAATGGAGTCTATCTTGTTCCCTTATAACTGGTCCCTCTTTACAAGCTGCTGAAGTTTATACAACAGGTTCCAGGTTTCCTGCTTCTGTGAGCTGTCACCCATGCTAGGGTGGGCTTTGGTGATGCAGTTCTCTTTGAGCTATTTCTGCTCCTGTAAGTAACCCCTCACCCATATTCCTGTAAGTAACCCCAATACAACTCCTTGGTTCACCACATTAGACTCTGGTGCCATCTTTTTATCTGTCCTTGGTTCCTGTGTGGGGTGAGTAGACAGTTGTTCATGAACATCTTCACTCCCCAGGAAGAGTGTCACACAACAGATGGACATAGTCACTGCCTACAAGTGGCCACAAGACTCTCTCTCTAGTTTATCTATTGCTTGGAAAGGAGGTTTTGGATTTCTAGTCTTAGGAGTTGGCTGGAATCCCTGTGTTATTAGTGAGTTTATTTTAAAATAGTAATCCTAGAAGACACAAATTTTACAAGATTAAAATACAATGTTTAAGAAAGAGTGACATGTGATTATGCCACTAAATGACCTCAGAAAGAACAAGAGTTTGGAAAACTAAGGTCATGTTCCTCTCAGGAGAGTCATCCTTTCTAGCTTGTTGTAGGGTGTGGGATCCCTCCAATTGTTACCAGGAAAACAGCTGGTGATTATATATTAAGAATGTGGCAAATGCCAGGGCCAAATCAAATAATCATCCAAATTTATTAAAAAGAAACAAAAACAGCTAGCCCTGTTGACAAATGGTCTCCTGCCCAATTATGACCACCTGTCCAGCATACATACAGTCTTGTCAATCTGATTGCAGCCAAGAATGATTTTAAGAGAGAACTTTTTTAAACTTTTTTTCTTTCTTTCTTTCTTTCTTTCTTTCTTTCTTTCTTTCTTTCTTTATTTATTTATTATTTTTTATGTGTGTGAGTGTACTGTCTGTATGTAGGTTGGTGCACCTGTGTCGTGCAATGCCGCAGAGGTCAGAAGAGGGCATTGGATTCCCCTGGAACTGGAGTTAAAGACAGTTCTTAGCCACCATGTGGGTGCTGGGAATTGAACCCAGGTCCTCTGCAAGAGCAGTAGGTGCTCTTAACTGCTGAGCCAACTCTCCAGCCCCAAGAGAGAACTTTTTAAAGGGGAGGCTAACAGAGCAAAGCTGCCTTGCACTTTGAGTCCACTTAGAAAGTGTCAGGGTGCCTTTAAGTAGGATAAACAAGTTACAGAAAAAAAAAAAAACCCAGAAGTTAATTATGTCTATCTTTCAAGGTTTGGACATGTAGCTGGTCAGTAGTAAGGAAAGGGGAGGGGGAGTGGGCTGCCTGGAATCTGCTGTGAGGATCTTGGTCAGTCTGAGTCTAGTCTCATCTACGTAGTGAGTTCTAGGTCAAGTGGGGCTACAAGGAGACCCTGCCTCAAAAAAAATCATTAATTAGGTAGTGGGGCAGTGAGGGGAAGTAAGGAGAGAAGAGGGGGATCTAAATACCATCAAACTACATTGTTTGAAAATTGAAAAAATAAAAAAAAATAAGTCATTAGCAGTCAGTTTAATACTATGTTAACCATTTAGCGGAATATTTGCAACTGATAGCTGTTGGGAGGCAAAGTCAGTTTTCTACAAGGGCGTTGAAATGGGGAGAAAAGAGCAGCCCCTGAGGGTTCTTGGTCTTTCATAAAAGAATTTAAGAGTGGACCCAGATGGAAGCTTTAGGACAAATTTATTAGAATTTTACAGAGAAATCCTCAGGGCAGGCAACTGGGAATCTTAGCTTTGAGGAGGAGAATGGAGGGGAGAAGGAAAAAAGCCGTGAGGACATGCAGGCTTAGAGCCATTAGGACGCGCAGGCTTAGAGCCATGAGGACACGCAGGCTTAGAGCCATGAGGACATGCAGGCTTAGAGCCTGTATGGAGGTCAGATAGGTGGCTGACTGGCAGCCACATGATGGGATAAGGAAGCTTTAGACAAAAAGAAAAGAAATACAGGATGCTGGGGCAGCCCGAAGCATTAAAGAAAGCATGTTAAAGAAGGATATGAAGAAGAAAAGGAGAGAAGAGTTCAGAAAAGTGGGCTGACTTACAGAGACCTCCATGTCTGTGGCTGGATCCAGAAGCACTGCACTGGGGGAGGGGGATTCCAGGCAGGAAAAGTTTACCATCTCATTAACACACTAGGTATTCTGCCCATCTATTTAGCATGAATTAAGGTGAACCTGCCTTCCTAGGGGTGGTCCTATGACCAGGTGATTAACCTGTAGAACTGGAAAGGTGTATCTTCCAACAAATAGACTAAGAGATTTTAGTCTTGACTAGTTCATCTTAACAGGGTTATTTGCTACTGTAACAGTGTGAGGCTGGGTGAGTTAACCAGGCTGCAGTGAATGGTTCACACCCAAAGGCATTTTGGGACACAAATTAGAAAAGATAGTCCTTAAAAAAATGTAGGCAATATAGCACATGAAATTGGATGGGGGTAGTAATGAGGGTGCAGATAGTAGAAGAGGTCTGAATATGATCAAAATATATGATATGAGATTCTCAAAATTGTAATAAATATATGTTTTTAATGAGCATAGAGGAAAATCTGTTTATCTTATTTCTTGAACTTAAGTGACACTATGAATAAAAGGAAATGGGGATAACTTGGAAGTTGTAATTAATATGATCATTTGCTTATAAGCTATTTTGTACTATGTAACAAATATGAAAACACAAGCAGATGTAAACAATATGTACAGATGATCATAAATAAAGACAGATTAAAAATACCAAAAAATATCAAAATTTGATGATACTTTCCAGTTTTACATTAGACCATTGGTTACTTCACATTGTCATAACGCTAGCAATGTTATTTTTACAGATGTGATTTTGTTATAAAATAGAAGACCTTTGACCTATCCTGATTATTACCATGGTGTTAAGCAGGATAAGCTTTGTTTTTGAATGACCTTTTTTCCTTAGTTTAAAATGGATAAGAACTTGAAAAACCTGTTTTTAAAGAGGAGAGCACAGGTAAGCAGGCAACAGTTCTTATGTCTTAATGTGGCAGCTGTAAGTTCAAATTTATCTTATAAATGTAGAGTATCAGTTATTATTATCTTAGGTATTAATAACATAGCCATCTCTATTATATACAGAGGAAGCTAACCTAGATTTTGAATGCTGTTTTTTGTTGACATTGTTTCTCCTATAATCTTCCTCATGTAAAGGAAACTTAATAGAGGTATTTGACAAAGCATGTCAATCATTTTACATGCATTAAGCCTTAGTGTAAACATATTACATTTAACATTTGTGCATTAAATATGTTTCTGAAATAGAGGTTCATACCAATTTGTTCCATAAGGATTTACAATATACATTACCCAGAAGCATCTAAACTGACATAAAGAAATTCTATGTATTATTATTTTTTTTATCCAGAACTATCACAAAATAAAGTTAAATTAGAAATTTATTTATTTAAAGCCTAATTTGGAAGGGAATCATTATTAAAATCTCTAATGCTCACTTTTATACGTTAATGAAACTTTTATCTTATGACCCAATAAATATTCTTTTATGTATCTTAATAGAATTTCAAGATTTAGTTGACTCAATGGTATCATTTTAATGGTTTTCGAAGCAGGCAAATGAGGATCTTAGTTTATAACTACATACGCATAAGGCATCTTAGTAAGTGCCCAGAGCATTGACATTCACAGAGAGTAAAAATTTTAAAAATAAATTCAATGATTTAATGCACAGAAAAAAAAACCCAACCCTGATGACCACTGTTGATTATTCTAAGGGATTCTATGGGAAGACTGAGTTCTACTTCATGTTGTTCCAACACAGAATCACATACACACAATGACATGAGAACATATGAGCACATAAACAAGGTACGAAGGTCCCATTACTGATTTGGGAGAAATAGGATCAGCTCTTGGGGTATCTGTGAGGCTGCCTTCTGTCTGTTAGTCTGTGTCTCATGTACCTCCAGTTATAGAAAGTGTTCATGTCAGGGATCAGTTTTTGGGTATCACTTGTTATCATTGAAAAGGGTTCAACTGTCAAGGCTGTGGAGCCTGAGGTTTTGTATTATTGAAAGGCTTTGATTTAGATTTAAGATGGTTATTTGGATTAGTAAGCTTTAGGAATAGTCTTTGGGCAGTAAAAAGGAAAGTAGAGCCTTAGGCCTGGCACAAGGAAGTTGTACCCATTTGAAAAGGTAACCAGAAGTAGACAGGATTCTGTCATGAAATAGGGCAGAAAAGTGGGGATTTTGGAAGTTCCCATAAAACAACAGAAACTCAAGACAGGACACAGACTTCGATGTGGGTACTGGCTGCCCAGTGTTGAATTGCTGAGGGTCTATGATTAAAAATGAACCTGGACTCTAATGGCTCCTGAGAGTCCAAGCATTTCCCTTGGGAAAAGTGCTGTAAACATTTTACTTCTAGTGTGCCCCATAGAGCTTAGATTTTTTTTTCCTATCTTGATAGTGAGCCACAAAGGGCTGTATATAAGACACTTTAGATTGTTTTTCCCAATTTCTGTAATATAGGTACAGCTGTAGGATAATATTCAACATTAACATTTTCCTTGGCCAACTTCTTACCTCACCCAGCTTGTATTGAGGACAAAGAATATTACAGTAGAAATATTAGCCTCTTGTTGCTTTCAAGATCAGTCTTATCCTAATTCTTGAAGCTCTATCCCAACACCATGTCCAAGGAAGCTTTAAGCATATTTCCCATAATGCCTCTAATATTAGAGGCCTAAGAGGGGAATGGAATATCACATAGTGCTACCTGTGGCCCCAGGAATAGATGGGTAGAGTCCCCTCCTTCTGTGTTCAGTGACCTCAAGGGGCTTTGGATGACCCCTAAGCATGGCCTGAAAAGAATTAGAAACCCTGGCTTGTGCTCCAAATGCTGTGGACAGACTCTCCCCAAGGTTTGGGATTATACTGTGATCTTTGTTTCTTTCTCACTGGGGATTAAATCTGGAAACTTTCAGGGAAAGTCCCTGGTACAAGCATATCTGAGATATTTTCTTTACCTCATTGAGATAAGATCTCTATTTTAAGAAACTGTTAAAAAAAATGAAATACAGATGAAGACAAAAGAAAGGCCAACAAAAACAAACAAAACTCAAGATGCGGTGTCTGACAAGCAGCTCTGTATGACCGGCTCTGTCCCTTTTGTTTTGAATTGGCATCCAAGTTAAAAGCAAGTGGGTGGTTTTAAAAACTTAAATCCAGAAAGGTCTTTTTACTTGGGATTAGTGATTTTATATTGTGGAGAATGCATCTGAGAGACCAATCGATAGGAATCCAGAGCTATCTTGGTGGCAGGGACAAAGTTTCCAGCAGGCGTCAAGGCACACAAGAATCAATAGCAGATTCCACTGCTCAATTCCAGTTGCTTTGGTAAGGGAGAACCAAGGCTTCAAAATTCGCTTGGGGTCCAGGTACCATGTTCCTCCTACACTTCCAGAGTCACACTAATTAGAGAAGACCTGACCAAGTCAAGACCAAGAGTGTAGCCTTCCTTGGTGGGCAGGGATCCTGCTTTATTGTTGTCTTTTATCCATAGAAAGTTGTAATCAGCTCTCTCAAAAAATGTTAATGAACATTTTTTGTAAGTATCTGGGATGACTGGGTGTAAATCCCAAAAGAAACACCTGCTTCTTTGGCTACAACATGTTTGGAGATACAGGTTAAAACTAATGTCTCTTCGGGACCTCGTAAATACGTCATATAAAATGTCTTAGACTCAAAAGAACCCACCATAGGGGTCTAGTACTGCCTCCTTCTGTTCTGTTCTCAAAGATATGCCCTGCTGTCTGCTGGATTTTTTACTATGCCCACAGGGATAGGACTGTCTACAGTAAATGAACAGCAAGGAATTGAGAGCAGTTAGGATATACTAGAGCATAAATAAATACAGCTTTGAGTATAATTAATTATAAATTTTTGAGAATGGAAAGAAGCTATTGTTTTGGCCTGACTAAAATTGTTAACTCCTCACCCAGGAGAGTTTAGTGTTTAGGTAGAGATAGCCTTTCTCCATGGCCATACCACCCTGAATCCATGGAATCTGGAGCTAAGCAGGATTGGGTTGGTGAGTACTTGGAGGAGAGAGGGTAGGATAGCATCCAGTCTGGCTTTTTGCCATTTTAGGCTGTGCCATGGTGGCATATCATTCTTTAATTTGAGTCTATTGGAATAAAACCCCAGACTTCAAACTCTGGTCCCCATTGGGGTTCTCCTTGTAGAGAAAGGAAATGTAAGCTGGGAGAAACTGGTATCAGCATGTGAGCCAGGGCTAAGAACCTGCAGGGAATGGCGTCAACGTGCCACTTACACACCTCCCTTTTCCCTTGCCCCTGGAGCCTGCAGGCAGGGGGGTCTCTGAGAGATGATCTCAGGTAAAGAGGGAGGAGTTGCCATGAGTCCCAGGTTTCCAGGATCCTGGCAGGCATTCAGGAAAGCAAAAGAAAGAAAGAAATTGGGAAACAAGTTTGCCATGTGTGGCTTAATGTGGTGCATAGCAACGGAACTTCTGGGTACATTGATCCTCAGGAGGCTCCATGAGAGTGGAGAGGAAGTTGTGTGGGCACCACCATCTTGGTCACATGAACGACTCCTTCCCAGCCTGTGCTTGCCGAACATGAGGGCAGCTACACATGGCCCTTCTCTATTTAGGTGTGAGTCCTGTGGGGTCCACACATCTCATGGATTAAAGCGTGATAGTCTCAAGGAGGCTCCCTCTAACTTCTGAGTAGACTTAGCAGCCACCTGAACACAGCGTTCATAGAGGGTATAGGCATGCTTTGTTTTATTTTATTAAATATTTTATTGAAGTTTTGTGCATTTCACACAATATTTCTCAGTCCAATTTAGAATCATTCACCTTTCCATGTCCCCCACCCCACCTGAGTTCACGCATTCTGCCATACATGTATCTTTTTCTGAGTTTTTAAAAAAATTTTTCTATACAGAGCTTAATTGTTTGGGGGAGAACTTTGTTGTTTCAGTCAGTTCTTTGTCCCAGTCCTTTTGTTGTTGTTGTTCCCTACAAATTGTATTGCTCCAAAATAGGCACATATAAATATATATATATATATATATATATATAGTGTCACACATATACCAAAATTATGATGTCTGAAAATAAACTATGTTAATTCCAAATCATATTTCAGAATTCACATTTTTTTCTTTTAATTTTATATTACTGTAAAATATGCATACATACCCTCTGCCCATATACCAAAATTACAAAGTCTGAAAATAAGTGGTAAGTTAATTCTAGAGCCTGTTAAGGGATTCACATTATAAGATCACAGTTGTTTTCAGATAAAAAGAAACATTAACTTTGCTCAGTTTGCCTTACAACTAGGGATTTGGTGCTAGCATCCACAAATTAGGGATACTATTCATGGCTTGTTTTTCTGGGATCCTATTACTTCACTTAGCATAATAGCTTCTTAGGCACACTTTAAACTGAGGGGAGGAAAGGGGGGTGGAGAGAGACAGAGAGAGAGAGAGAGAGAGAGAGAGAGAGAGAGAGAGAGAGAATCTAACTCTAAGCTACCATTAGTCCACTCCCAGAAATCTCTCTCCAGCTTCTATGTGCTTGAGAAAGGAAAGAAAAGTAGTGTCCTCTTTGAGAAAAAATTCAGAGGCATTTTTTTTTCTGATCTTTCTCTTTACTGGATGAACAAAACTGTAAACCTGGTGGTCAGAGGCTGAGCAACCTAGGCTTTTAGGCCTTTTTACAATGTTTTTCCAGTGGATAGCTACAAGAAAGGAGATGGGTTATTAAGGGGGAGATACTGAGGGACCTAAAGGTATGCCATGCCTGGCCCCAAAAGCGAAAATATGGGAGAGATGGGAATCCAAGTCTTAATAGTCAAGAATCATTTATTTAAAAATCTGTCTTTGTCAAGCTTTATCTGAGTTTTATACAACAGCTGAAATTTTTAACCATGTTCATTCTTCGGGATTGATATAACCAAGCTTCTGGATGTTTAACAATCCTAATTGTAAGCCAATTCCACAGGAATAAACAGCCCTCAACTGACCTTAATGGGAAAGAAAGCAAAGGGGTAATTTTTGGCCACCTACAAAGTCTTAAATACCCAAAGTATAACTAAAACATAGTGTAATTAATAGTAATAATAATATAAAATAGAAAGTTTAAAAAGAGACAAGCTATGAGTTAGTACTTATAAGCACCCCATTAACACTAAGTATCTGCTATTGACATGTCAGGTAGGGTAATCACAACCATCCTAGCAACAATCAGACTAGTCTCCCATTCTTTTCCTAACTGCAACCAATATTTTCTCTGGCCTGTAGCCCAAGCAGGACTCAAACCTCTATTCAGTAAATTCCTCCATTATGGGCTTTTAACTCCATGCTAGTTACTGTATAATACCTTAGTGTTGGCCATTAAAAGGTCTAAAGTAGGGGCTGGAGAGATGGCCTAGCAGTTAAGAGCGCCGACCGCTCTTGCAGAGGACCCGGGTTCGATCCGCAGCACCCACATGGCGGCCGAGAGCCGCCGTCCGAAACTCCAATTCCAGGAGAACTCCAGTTCCAGGGGAATCTGACACCCTCTTCTGACCTCCGCGGCATTGCACGAGGGTGCACAGACCTGCATGCAGACAGTACATTCATACACATACAGAAATAAATACAATTAAAAAAAAAAAAGGTCTAAAGTAGCCTATTGGATGATACAAGACCTTAGTGTTATAAATTAAGGTGTTACTTATACACATTTAGTGATCGCTAATTCCTGTACTTTATTAACACAAGTTCCTTCTTAGTCCCAATGGTTGAGAGTTTTTGGATTTAAAGATGCCTTCTTTTGTGGTTTCATAGTATCTTGGTCTCAGTTTCTATTTGCAATTAAATGAATTGATGCATAAGCTTGGAATAAACAATCTCCTGAACTATTCTTCACAGAATTTTAGTGACGGTCTCACATTTTTGGACAGGCCTTTGGGAGGGACTTAAAGGACTTAACTTTAGATAACAGAATGTATTACAATGTAAATGCTCTCCTCCTTTACAGGAAGCTCCAAGCCACAGACTTTGAATTTCTTAGCTGACCTAGGATACTGTCTGTCCGCCCATGACCTAATTAGTGTACCCAGAGACAGATATAGTATCTAGGATTTGCCTTAACTCCACACCCTCCAGGCCTCTTCAGTTTTCAACATTAGAAAATACATGGGACCTACGGGCCACAGAAGATACTGGATTCCTGAATATGACTTTATGGCTAAACTATTATATAAATCTTTAAAGGGAAATAATGTCTAAGTCCCCTTTTCTTGAGCACGAGAACACCAGAAGGCTTTTGACAAATTAAAATCCCTTTTGTATAAGGATCCAGTTTTAGGACTACTGCATTCTACCAGACCTTTTAAAATCCATGTCACTGAAGCCCAAGGTGTAGCTCTGGGAGTTTTTATTCAGGTCTTAGATTAAATCTATTGATCTATGGGATATTTGTCAAAACAGCTTGACTTAGTAGTTCAAGAGTGGCCAGGATATATTAGGTAGACAGTTTCAGAGCCACATTAGAGGGAGCTTGTGTTTTATCCAGGTTGAATACTACGTGTACATTCTTGATAATTTTGCTACCTTTTCCATTCATTTCAAAAGCTCTATAAAATCAGATGTAAACCCAGTTAGTATCCCATCCCTCTCAGTGGACAGTTCTGGAATCAGATCTCTGTATTTCCATGTTGGAAATGGATTATACAATTACACTCTTGGTAGTGATACTATTAATCTTTTGAACCTGCAAACCTTACTTCAGTCTTTATTTTTTCTACTCTTGTTTACAGCTAATCTATGCTCAGATGATCCTAAGACAATCTAAGCTCATAAATCTATTTGTTCTTGTTAATCTTCTGACAGTCATCAAAGGTAGACATCCTAAACCCTTCTATATCCCATTTGAGCCAGAAGTAGTCAGAATGAATTGATGTTCATCTCTCAAATGATTTTAGGTTCTTGACTCTTGAGAGGGCATTGTTAGCTGATCAGATATTAGCAGGCTTGAAAGTCCTGAAGGTGAGCCTTCTCACTCTTGATCAGCAGCTTGAGAACTAAGAACTAAAAGACAGAACTCTGCTTCCCGATGAAAAGGAAGGGATGTGAGTCATACCTCTGTCCCTCAGTGGAAGTTCAGTTGAGCTACCTGGAAGGTTATCAGTAGATGACTATATGGAACTTATAAGATTCATATCTAGCCAGAGGCTTTCTGGTAGACAAGAAAATACCATTGTCCTCTCCTATGAGAGTCAATCCTATTAGTCACCTGAACAGGAAAGTACTCCCACCCAGGAAAGATATCTATTCTAGAGTCTTTAGAAATAGTAAAGAGCCTGCCTAAAATGTAGATTGGCACGGTGGTCATTTTTACCCACCCCTTGAGAGTGTTCCACTTCACTATGAAATAATCCCCCACCCCATATTCTACACTAAGAAAAATCTTTAAAACTGGTTCAGTTAATTTCGCAGTTTTGGAAATGTTATGCGACCTTGAGATTTGAAAACAAGCAAATTTTTCTGGCCCCTCCAATGTCCTAATTCTTTGACCAATGGCAGCACTCAGGTGAAACAACCGGAAACAGTATTGTTCTCCAGGGTTATTTCTGGGTTAAAGAACCCATATTTCTCTGAAAATAGCTAATGGAAAAAAGCCAAAAAGATCCAGGAGTATTTTATGTTGCAACTAAGCATAGATATTTTAAAGTAATGTCTAGAACAAGTTTGAAGGGGCCAGTTGAAAGCTGATGCTGATAGGTGAGCTGCGCATAGGAGACCCTGTCTCAATGATAACGAGTCCATGCTGGAGAAAGGCCAGAAATTTATAGGAGTATTTAAAGTAGTTAAAGTGTTTCAGAGCTAGTTTTAGTATAATAGTAGGAAATAAGTTGGGACATGTGTTTTGGGTTTTTTTCTGGCCTTGAACTCACAGAGATCCACCTGTCTCTGCCTCCTGAGTGCTGGGATTAAAGGTGTGCACCACCAAACCCGGCTTAAAGGCAGTTCTTAGCCACCACGTGGGTGCTGGAACTCGAACCTGGGTCCTCTGCAATAGCAGTTGGCACTCTCAACCACTGAGCCATCTCTCCAGCCCCAAGGGACATGTTTATCTTAATAAATTTTAGTCGATATTGATACAATTGAGTATTTTATTTTTTATCAATTATGTGTCAGTTAATAAAATAGTGGTGAAGATTTTCTGTGTATGTGAATAAAGATGACAAGATGGGAAGTTCTGAGTAACTTTAGTATGACTACTGGACTTCCATAAGAATGAAAAGAGCCAGTGACCAGTCAGTCCGCACCTCAACAACAGGGAAGAGCCTCTTCATGTGCAAGCTGCAGTCAGTCTCATGTCATAAGAGATCATACAAATAAACTGATGTACAGAAACTTGCTTCCATCTTCTGGGAGGTAAGGTTTCAGGAATTTGGGGCCTGGAGATACAGCTCAGGTATTAAGAGCTGGCTGCTCTTGCAGAGAATCCAGATCCAGTTCCAGCAAGCACATGGCAGCTAATATCTATCTTTAACTCCTATTAGAGGGGATCCAACACCCTCCTCTAGCCCCTGAGAGCATTACATGATGCAGGCCCACTTGCAAAGGTTGCAGGCAAAACACTCAATCACATAAAAGAACTCAAGATTTTTTAGTGAAATTTCCTATAATCCCAGTAACTACAAAAAAATACTAGCAATATATATGCAAGTTTACAACATTCTTAAAAATCAGTTTGATATTAGATAGTGATTAAGGCAATGGATTATGAAATAGAAAGTACATAATTTTGGATAAAGATTCACTTTAAAAGAAACCAAACCTTTGGGTCCTTACAAATTTCCACAAAAGTGTGAAAAGGACAAATCCTTCTTGGAGCTTATCTAAGCAAAGTAAAACAAAACAAAACTGTTTCACCAATTAGGCCAACTCCCAAATCGGTGTAGATTTGAAGACCTCCTTATAGCAGTATGCTATGGCACCCTTTAGGAACAACAGAAGTGAAGTAGAGATAGTTCTTGTCCATAGGTTCACTGGCTACAGTCTCCTGGAATTAACACTCAGCCACTGTGATTAAACTCTATTGGACCAGGTGTGGTAATGCCTGCTGATAATGTCAGCACTCAAGAGGCTGAAGCAGGAGGCTTTCAAGTCTGAGGTCAAGCTGGGCTACAGGGCAAGATCCTGTGGAACAAAGCTAAGCAGGAGGTAGTGCTTGACGCCTGTATAGCCGGTGCTGGGGAGGCGAAGACAAGTAGATCTCTGGGGCTCGCTGCCAGCCACACATCCTAATTGGCAAACTCTAGGTCCCATTGAGAGACCTGGTCTCAAAAGAAGAGGTGGGCAACTCTTGAGAAATGACAATCGGGGGCTGGAGAGATGGCCTAGCGGTTAAGAGTGCCAACTGCTCTTGCAGAGGACCCGAGTTCAATCCCCAGCACCTACATGGTGGCTGAAAACCGTCTTTAACTCCAGTTCCAGTGGACTCTGACGCCCTCTTCTGACCTCTGCGGCATTGCAGGACACGGGTGCACAAACCTACATGCAGACAGTACATTCATACACATAATAAAATAAATAAATTTAAAAAAAAAGAGAAATGACAATCAAGTTGATCTCTGACCTCTTATACACATGCACTCATGTATATCCCTACACGCTCCCTCATGGACCTACCTGCACATACATTAGCATAGAGAGAGAAGACAGAGAGGAACAGACAGACAGAGACACAGAAAACAACAATCAAAAACTTGGGTGAGAGGATATAATTCAGAAGGCCTTTCTAACATACACAAGGCCCTAGACTCAGTCACCACATTCAGTATAACTTTTGAATGTGGAGTCCAGTGCTGGAGACTTGTCTAAGTCAGTGGCCAACCACAAATTTGGGCATCAGTGCTATTTTTGGTCAACTTATCCACAAAGTCGCATCTCAACACATCGTTCACAGGCTATAGCATCCTTATGATCATATTCAAGCTCTTATTCTAGCCAAAGAAAAGATTCAGCATTCTACAGTTGACTAATTATTGACACCCCAAGAGAATACAATGGACCATAGAGAATTCTAATATAATTATAGTGAGACTGATATCAAGAGCTTGAAGCCTGCTCCTCAGTCAGTCTCTGAACTAAGTTGGCCAGCAGCTAATGATCAAAGGATGGACAACTCTATACATTTTAACCAAATGGTTATAATTTTCTTATAACTTGGTATCTACAATGCCCAGTATATCCATATGCAACAAAAACTATTATTAATTCCACAGACTCCTCCATCCTTGGCTAATATGTAATCTCAGACTCTTTATAGGTTAAGTTAAAGCAGGAAGTGAGAACATGGGAGTCCAGAAGCTGGAACAGAGCATTACTACTTTAAGTGAAAGGGGCAGGCATAAGCAAGGAAAAATCGGGAGGGGTGAGAGACTCACTGCAATGGAGTCTTTCTAACGTCCTGGGTAAAGCTATCTCAGACAAAGTTGTCCATGCTAAGATGTCGGTGATTTCTAGGAAAGATTCCTCCCCAGAAGCTGGGATGCCTGCCTGACCTTAGTTGTCCACTTGACTCAATCTGGAGTTAACTAAAATGTGAGGGAGTTTACTTGATCAGATTTGAAGCCAGAAGAAGCCAGAAGAACCACCCTAAATATGGGCAGCACGTTTGGGTGTCTGGCCCTATAAAGAATGTGGCAGAAGGGAGCTTTAGCCTTTTGCCTGCTTGCCTGAACTGGAACTGTTAGGTTTATCTATCTTGTTGCTGCGGCATTCATTTGTTGGTAGTAGAACCAACTTCATCGAGTTCCAATGTAAACTGAAGACTGGCAAGTCTCCAGTAATCCCCTAGGCCTTTGGGGCCAGAATGGGACTGCTAACACGTCCAGCCTCTTAGACAGAGCAACTCTCAGTTGCTCCATTGAGTTGGGGCTAGGAACCCATGCTTTGAGTCCCCAAAGCTTTACAACAGTGTGGAATATAAGTACTTGCATTTGAAGAGCAGTCTTTGTTTCATTTATAGAAGACTAAGTCATTAGGCATGAAGTCATGGAGGGTTTGATTTTTCAAGGTTAATAGGTCACAAACAGCTTCTTTACATGGTGAAAATACACCTTGGCACGATGTATTAAAGCCCTTCAGTATTTGCCAGTACCATCATTTAGAAGAATTGAGACATTAGTTACTTTCCCAATGCTGTGGTAAAATATTATGACAAAGGCCACTTGAAGCAGGAAAAGTTTGCCTGGTGTGATGGCTTACGCCTTTAATTCCAGTACTCGGGAGGTGGAGGCAGGCGGATCTCTGTGAGTTCAAGACCAGCCTGATCTATAGAGCGAGCTCCAGGCCAGCTGGGACTAAAGGGAGACCCTGTCTCAAAAATACAAAAAAGCCCCAAATCCTCTGTTCAGGAGGAGCAAGAGTCCTTCTTGGTATCAGAGGAGGCAGGAGCAGAAACTTGAGCACCCACATCTTAAGAAAGGGCAGTAAGCAAAGGGAGACAGACTGGAAATGGGTAAGCTTTCTGCTCTCAAACCCCGTCCCCAGTGACAGGCTTCTCCCAGCAGGGCCATACCTCCTAAAGGTTCCATGACCATCCCCCCAAAACACGACTAATTGATCAAGTGTTCAAAGTCATGGAGCATATGGGTGCTATTCTTCATTCAAACCATCACTACATATATGTTTTTTATGGACACAGGATATACTTCCTCCATGAAAAGTAGTGATAGCATCTCTGGTGAAGGCAGTCCAACTTATTATGCAGATTTCAATGAAGAACAGATACTCATTCTTGCAGTCTTTGCAGAGATTGAGAATCAGAGAAGATAATGGCTTGTGTAATTCTTGTTTTAATATTTTTATGTGTATGTGTATATTATATATATATTATATATATATATATTTATATTTATATGCACCTGTGTCAGTCAATGCCCACAGAGAAAAGAAGAAGACATCAGATACCCTGGAAATGGAGTCAGGAATAGTTGTTAGCTGTCGTGTGAGTGCTGGTATTCAAACCTGTATCTTCTGCAAGAATAGCCAGTGCTCTTAACTTCTGAGCCATATCTCTAGCCCCTGCAAAACTTTCTTTAAGCACTTATAATTTATACAATACAACTGGTTTCTGTGTTGATGGAGGTCTCTGAAGAGATGTTCCTGTAAGGGAATATTTTCCTAACCTTTCCTAACCTACTATAACATTGTCCTTGTATGGAAAGCCTCTCCATAATTAGAGAACACAGACCATTTCAAAACTATTTATTTCAAGACTATTTATGCCCTATTGAAGGTGAAATCTCTTTGTAGGAGTTCAAGTGGCTCATCAGATAAATCTAAGAAATATATCACCTGAAGGTTTGTTTTTGCTAGGAATAGGGGCTTGACAAACAAATGCTTCTCTTAAGCCATTTTCTACAAGTTTACAATATCCACTTACATTTATTTATAAATTGTATCATTTTGTCTATTCCTGATGTATTGTGGTGTACAACACTTTCAACAATAAAAGTTTGCCAGTTTACAAAGGACCAGTCTGCAACATGGGCATTCTCCATTCAGCAAACCATCATAGGCAGTCTGACCTGGGTCAGTCTTATGGAGTTCATTCAAGCTGCACATCTCAACAATTCCTGTACTTACTACATAAGCATGCAAACTTGGCCAGCATTTGTCTCATGGTCAGTTAAATTTCTTCATAGAAGTGCTGAAAATTTCTATCTGATCTCATGGAATGATCCCAAAGCTATCAGAAACCTGTACCCATCCCAGTCCTTTAAGCCCTCTAGAATTCATGACAGTAGTAATGTGACTAAGAAGGAACTTTGGTGATTTCTGTCACAACTATCTTATGCAAACTAGAATCATGATTAATACCATAGTGTTTGGACTTTTAGATTCCTATGAGTGTCACACAGGTTTGAACATATATTAACATATTCGTACAAACACAACTCAAAGATTTAACATCATGTACCATTTTACAGTGCTTTCCATAGAACCTAACATGCCAAACAAGCCTAATTAGTATGTGTTTGTTTCAGAGTTCCAGAAGACCTTCTGCAACACTTCAGAGTCAGTTTAAAGACCTAATTTCAAACTCAATATTGGGAAAGTTTGTTAAATATCAAAGATCATGAGCCGGCCGTGGTGGCGCACGCCTTTAATCCCAGCACTTGGAAGGCAGAGGCAGGCAGATTTTTGTGAGTTCAAGGCCAGCCTGGTCTACAGAGTGAATTCCAGGACAGCTGGGGCTACAGGGAGACTCTGTCTTAAAAAGACCAAAAATAAATAAATAAATAAATAAATAAATAAATAAATAAATAAATATCAAAGATCCAAAACTCGTGCTAAAAAAACCCAAATCACTAACTACTCATAATAATAGTTATTCAAATGATAATTAAATGAATTCAAAGGCAAATAGCAAGGCCACATGGACATGGGAAAAAATTCCAGCTATTCAAGAAAGGCACCCAGATTTTCTAAGTAAGCAAGAGGTCTAATAAGGCTAAGTTCCATATCATCTTACTCCAATAAGACTGGCTAGGATCAAGAAAACAAATGATACCAAGTGTTGGAGAGGTTGTGGGGAAAGGGGAACACTCATCCACTGCTGGTGGGAATGTAAACTCGTACAGCCACTATGGAAAGCAGTGTAGAGACCCCTTGGAAGACTTGGAATGAACTTGCCACCCGACCCAGCCATACCACTCCTAGGCATGTACCCTCAAGACTTACGCCACCACAGAGACACATGCACAGCCGTGTTTATTTCAGCTCTCTTCACAATAGCAAGGAGCTGGTAAATGCCCTTCAATTGATGAGTGGATAGAGAAAATGTGGTACATCTACACAATGGAGTTCTATGCATCAGTAAAGAAAGATGACATCCTGAGCTTTGCAGGAAAATGGCTGGAGCTATAGGACATCATGCTGAGTGAAGTAACACAGTCCCAGAAAAACAATCAACGAATGGTATCCCTCATCTGTGGATGCTAGTGCCAATTACCTAGTTGTAAGTATTTCTTGTGCATGGCCCCCTGAGATTTTGTCCAAAGCAGTTGGGAGTGATGCATATTGGAAACAACAACAACAACAACAACAACAACAACAACAGAAAGGACTGCATCGTGAAATTCTGCTCAAAAGAGTCAACTTCCACATGGAGAATATTGAGAAAGACTGAGAAAGAGATGAAAAGCATGTTTGGCAGAATGCATGAGCTCTGGTGGGGTGGGGGAATGGGGGGGAATGGGTCTAGATTTGATTAAAAATTAATTAATTAATTAATTAATTAATTAATTAATTAATTTTTAAAAAGAAGGCTAAGTTCCCTGCTCAGAGCAGACCAGTTTTGAGGGAAACACAGAGTTGAATTTACATACCTATGCTTTGGATACTAGCGATTACTTTTTGGAAAAGCATATAAATGATTCCCTTTTTATTCCAGGCGGGTTGCATACATGTGAAGTTGCTTGTACAGGAGTCATCGTCCATGATGCACAGATAGCCTTTTTGTCATTTTGGGTTTTGTCCTATACTTTCTTCTCTTTCATTTTGGAACAATTAGTGATTCTGATTTAGTATAAAATACTTTTCCCCTTAAAAATTTACTTTTTCAGGGTATTTTCAAAATAAGGGGTGGTCCCATTCTAGAGCCTGTTAAGAGATTTACTTTATAACAACATAGTTGCTTTCAGATAAGCAGAAATGTAACAATAATGATGTTCAGCTTGCCTTTCAACTGGGGATTTGGTGATAGCATCCACAAATGAGGGAAACCATTAACCATTTGTTTTTCTGGGACTGTTACTTCACTTAGCATAATGGCTTTGAGTTCCATCCATTTACCTGCAAAGTTCATGATGTCATCTTTTTTTACAGCTGAGTAGTACTCCACTGTGTAGATGTACCATAATTCTGTCATCCACTCATCAGTTGAAGGGCATTTGGGTTGGCTCCAGCTCTTCCCTATTGTGAAGAGAGCTACAATAAACATGGATGTGCATATATCTGTGCAGTAGGATGAGTCTTTTGGGTATATACCCAGGAGTGGTATGACTGGGTCAGGTGGTAGGCTCATTTTGAGTCTTTTAAGGGTTCTCCACACTGCTTTCCATAATGGTTGTAAACTTTACATTCCTAGCAGCAGTGGATGAGTGTTCCCCTTTCCCCACAACCTCTCCAGCATTTGGTGTCTTTTGTTTTCTTTATCTTAGCCAGTCATCTGTTTCCCATGCTAACAGGTCTAACAGTGAAGAGAAAACTCTCTCTTTTGCCCAAAGGTCCTAACACAACTACCAGTGTTTCTTATTTTGTGTGCAAAGATGCACCTGTATCTTCTCTGATGATCTGTGAGGGAAGGAACCCCATATCACCTTGTTTGTCCCAGTAGACTGTGTTATGTGCAAATGTTTAAATATCATCTGATGAATGCACTTCATTGCCTAGAGTTTTCCCATCAGTGAATGCAAAGTGTATGTTTCCTCAACAAAATTTGTAAACAGCTGTTTTATCGTCACAACAATTTATATGGGAAAACCCATCTGTTAATGCAATCAGAATTCTCCCACGATTATAATGACATATTCCTTCCTTCCTCAGAACATCCTCCAAGCATAATGGAATCAGAAGGGTTAAGAACCAAATGGACACAATTTAGTATTTAGAAGATGACCCAGACGTTTCATAAATATCTACTGCTGCATGTTATTAGATTACTGATATCTAATCCAATAGGTTTCAAATCCAGAAACTGAAATGCTCAGTCAAAATTTTTCAACTCATTTATAGTTGCCTTTTAAGTTAAGCAAAGCTAGCCAGAAATACCGCCTCAAAATATATTGTCTATTGATTAAAGACCCTTGAAAGGCAGCAATACAAGGATTTCTAAGTTTGCCCCACCTCATTCACTTAAAGACAGTTCCTCTAAAAGTCCTCCAGGACCCAGCCCTTGTCACCTAGTCCCAGACAGCCACATAACCCCCCCCCCAACACCCAAATATCATCTGCCCAACTTAGAATCATTTTGCAGTGCTCACCTCAAGGTTCTGTGCACTCACACAGGATCATCCAACCCTGTGGAGTAGTGGCCGCTCTTTGGGAGTCTGTCCCTTTGCAGAGATGCTTCCTGTCCCTTTGTCCAACATGCTAAGTTCTAAAGAAAAGGTGAGCCTAAATGATTAAGATGCTAAGTACCAAATAATCTTTGTTTAGATGTACAAACTCCAGACCACTTAATGACCTTCAGATATCATTAGCATATAATATATCCTTCCTTATTTTTTAAAAATATTTTTAAAAGTTTTTTTAAATTTTATTTATTTATTTTTATATGTATGAATGTACTGTCTGCATGCAGGTTTGTGCAACCATGTCGTGCAATGGCTCGGAGGTCAGAAGAGGGCGTCGGATTCCTTTGGAACTGGAGCTAAAGTTGGTTCTCAGCCATCATGTGGGTGCTAGGGATTGAACCCGGGTCCTCTGTAAGAGCAGTTGGTGCTCTTAACTGCTAAGCCATCTCTCCAGCCCATATCCTTCCTTATTTTATAACAATGTACATCAGTTGATCAAAGCTTGTAAATAACTATGAGGTTAAATTTGCAGAAAGTAACATGATAGACTTGTAAAAACTAGTTCTAGGACATGAATTGCAATGTTTCATTAAAAGAAAAATTAAGCTGGGCATGGTGGTGCACGCCTTTAATTTTAGCACTTGGGAGACAGAGGCAGGCGGGTCTCTGTTAGTTCAAGGCCAGCCTGGTCTACATAGTGAGTTCCAGGCCAGCTGAAATTAAAGAGAGACCCTGTCTCAAAAAGACAAAAGAAAAAAAAGAAACCTAGGGGATAAAAGGAGAATAAACTCTGAAGATGGAATCTGGAAGCACTGCCTTTGTTATGCTATTAGTAGTTGGTGGAAACTACATATGTATAGTTTTATATATATATATATGTGTAAGTATACATATATACATACTTTATACATATACATATATATGTGTTATATATTGTTACATATAAAGTATGTGTAATGTTAGACTTTAAAAGTTTGAAACAAATTTGTAGCATCTATAAAAATTGCAAATGAAGAGTTTCCATGGATAATTGTTTTTTATAAACACACAACTTAACACCTTCTGTGTCAGTTTTCAGTAATAACTGATTGACATAATTACTAGCTAAATTTCAAGAACAAGCAACTTTGTAGCAGATAAAAAAATCAGTATGACAATCCAGTTAGAACAATGAGATAACTCTTCCTTTTCAATTTACATGTATTTTATTAAATATTGTTCTCAGCAATGGTTGTCATTAAGCATAAATTCAAAATAAATGCAAATTAAAATACCACTTCAGCCAGGCGTGGTGGTGTATGCCTTTAATCCTAGCACTTGGGAGGCAGAGGCAGGTGGATCTCTGTGGGTTCAAGGCCAGCCTGGTCTACAGAGTGAGTTCTAGAACAGCCAGAGCTACACGGAGACCCTGTCTCAAAAAGACCAAAAATAAATACATTAATTAATTCAATAAAATACCACTTCAAAAATGATCTAACAATTAGATTTGGGATATACAGACATATGGCTGCCACTGCTGCACAGTATTTCCAGGCAGATGAGGTGTAGCTGGTGCTGACGGAGGAGTCTTGCTTGACTCAAGGAGACCTATATTTGCTTTATTGATTTAGTGGTCTTTGGTAACACTCTCTGTCATCCCAGAGACCATCTGTATACTTGCAAGTGCGGTCTCCATACATCTTTGCCATGTTTGTATCAGGTCTTCAACAGCAGGGCCTTATCGCCTCTCTTCCTGCAGATATCCCAGTTTGGAGGCAAGGAGCCTTTACCATTTGTGGGGGCTTGGATCCCCTGGCCAACATCTCCTTGGTAGAATAATCCATTGTTGAGTCCGAGCTTCTCTGATTGAAAACAAAACAAAACAAAAAAAGCAGAGAAAGATGCAGAAAACTTACGGCAGAATGCACGTCTGCGATGGGTAGGGTGGGTGGGGGGGAAGGAAGGGGAATATATGCCTGAACTGAATTGGAAAATGATGTATGAAATATACAAAGCATCAATAAAAATAAATTTAAAAAAATGATCTAACAAAACATGGTGAAAAACATTGAGCTATTACTTAAATACAAATTACAACTTAAAGTGGACAAAAAAACAGTAGGATTTTTCTGAGGAAGAAGTTTATTCTTCTTGCATTGTCCCAATATAGATGTTCTTGGTAGAGTTTGACCCTCCTAGGTCAAAGAAGACTTAATCCATTTTATGTTGCTATAACAAACTACCCAAGTCTGATTAATGTACAAAATCTTATGTAGCTCACAATTCTGAAGGTATGTGAACATGACACTAGCTTCTGCTCAGCTCATTAGACCTCTTGGTATTAATAGATAGTATCACAATGGTGGGAATGCCTCTAAAAGTGATCCCTGTAGTCATAGAAAAACAAAAAACAAGATTGGGGAGGGACCAGGCTTACTCTTTCTTTATAACTCACCCAAGAAAATTTTCTTTGCAAGGACAAATGTCACACTCACCAACAAATTAAATCACCTTAGAGTAAATCTTTCCTCTTGAAGGTTCTCTTATCTCTCAAACCATCGTACTCTGGACCACATTTCTAATGTGTGAACTTTTGAGGGTCTAATAATACCCAAACCACAGGCCTAGCCTTCTTCATTTTCAAGGCTCCTCCATCCTGGAGACTTCGGCTTTATCTTTATCTAGCCTGTGCAAACTGAGAGCAAGAAAACACACTGGCTGAGAGGTAAAACAGGCCACTCTCTCTGGAGCTGTTGACTTGGACTCTGGTCAATTCTGCTGTTTCCTTTCATGGGCTGACAGTTTGTCCAGGAATAACCTTCGATCCTACTAATGAAGAACAAGCAATTGATGCTATAGGTATTTAAAGCACTAAGTTTATGGTAGGTTACTTTGTAGACACAGATGTTTGGATTGGTGTTAATCCATGAATTACAATTTTCCCCCCCTGTTAAATATGACCGGTCTTATCTGTGCTTAACATCTCCTAACCTGTAGAGGATTAAGCTTTGGCATCAGCCATGGGGTATTTCTCCAAGGGGAGAGCTAAAAGCCAATTAGATTTGGGATATACAGGCTATGGTGCCTCTGCTGCACCGTATTTCCAGGCAGTGTGAGGTGTAGCTGGTGTGACGGTGGTGGAGTCTTGCTTGACTCAGGAGACCCATATTTGCTTTATTGGTGTTTAGTGCCTTGGTAACCTCCTCTCTCCCCTGTGCCCTTTTCTAAGCCTAGGGAACAACCTGCGGAAGAGGGGGCGTGGTGGTTTAGAATGTAAGGGCTGCGATTGGGGTGAATGGTGAAACTACAGCAATGTAGTCTGGACACTCATTTGGATCAACTTGATTGAACAAACAACCTGTCACCCCCCACTGGATGGTGGGGCTGTAGGTGTTTGGGCACACCAGCCTGGAGATAGGTTTTGCATGAAGGATGCTTGTACTCATGGATTATCACTTTAGCTAAAAATGAAAAAAAAAAACCTGAGAAAGGTGCAGGACAGTTATGGCAGACTGCATGATCTGGGATGGGGTGGGGGGGGGGGGAAGGGAAATAAGCCTGAACTGAATTGGAAAAAATGTATGAAATGCACAAAGCATCAATAAAAGCTAATAAAAAAAAAAAAGAAAAGAAAACACACTGGCTTACTAAGAGTGGCACCATTTGATAAGGAAATCCTGTAGTATTGGATTCTCATGCTATTTGAAAGCACAATTGACTATTAATCATTGTGTTTTACAATTGGCAGATTTACAATGCGGTGATCCATGCCACCAAATGCTAAAATTGCTGCCTAAAAGCTGCCTAAAAGCTGCCTAAAAAGCTGTCAAAAGTGCTTAAGCAATTTCTGCACAAGAAGGTCAACGACCTCCTAAAATTTAGGCACGATCTAGTGATCGTGATAAGAGTAAAAAGCCCTTGTCATCATCAAAAATAATAGCCAATGAGTCTTCCAAGAGTGGTTTCATGTTACCAAAAATACTTTTGTGTGTAGGCTGGGGACGCTGTCCTTTTTCTTGCATCTGTGGTTCCCAGCCACAGACACAAAGGAAAGCTCATCTCTCCAGGGGCAGAATCAGTGTTCAGGTGACCAAAGAGGGCTCACCAAGAAGCCTTCCCAACGCAGCAGGCAGCCTCCACCACACTCCTTTGTTTCTCAAATTCAAATTTATTTTTTGTTTGAATTACACATATTTGGGGGTTATAATGTGTTAATTCCTGTATAATTATATAGTGTGTGATGATCAAATTAGGGTAATTAGCATTTTTATTCCTTAAGTACTTATAATTTCTATGTACTAAAAGATTTTCAACCCCTTTCTTCTAGATATTTACAAAATATGTAATAAAATGTTCTGAACTATAGTCCTCTTACTGTGGTATCAAGCAGTAGAGCTTTTTCTGAGTAACTGGATTTGGGTATCTGTTGTCCATCCCCTGCAACCTGCTTCTTCTTCATCCTTCTTAGTCTTTGATTACTATATTTAAGGATCAGGAACCCTATTGTGTACATTTTCTTCTAACCACACTTTTAAAACCCTGAAATTTTTCTCAAGCATCTACTATCTGTTGATTGTTGTTTCTCAACTTCAATCACATAAAAAGGAGATGCTTAGAATGCTCCAACACCAGCTTTAGGCCCAAAAACCACAACAGTGACTGGCACAGCAAGCTACATTGATGCAGTAAGTGGCACTTTCTTCTTGGGAGTAATCAACAGCTACCTAATTCCCTCTACTCAGTGGGAGGGAACTTGCATGGTTCTGTAAACCTAGCCAAATACACATGGCTAGAGTGGTCATAGATCTTAGAGAAAACCCTAAGGCTGTCACATCCCTAGTCAAATGTGATTTCTTACTATATGCTAAATGTTGAGCCTTATATTTATAGACAAGTATATCAGTCATCACTTATCAAAGCAGCTTCTTTTGCAACTGACAGAGCCTATTGCAGAGTTCCACAACTGGTGAAAGACAGAGAATAAGTGTCTGTGAAATGCCAGACCCTAAGTGAGACAGGTACATTGGGGCACCTAAGGTCACAGAACATAGTGGAACACAGGGATAGAGAGAATAAATGCATCTCTCAACTCTCATCGATGAAGCTTCCTCATGCAACAGAGGGCCATGAATACAAAAGGCCACAAAGTATAGAGAATAAGAGTCTGCAGAGTGTGGGTCCTTAGACAGGACTCTTATATTAAACTTCACCCACCTAAGGCTTGGAGACAATTGTGAAAGGGGAGTGGAAAGATTTTAAGAGCCAGGGGAGGAGGTGCAGGACGTTATGGAAACAGAGTCTTATAGGCCCCTGAGACTTTGCTCATAGGAATCTAACGGCAATGATGACAGCATTCACAAGACCCGAGCAAACTGAAGCCGACAAAAATCCAGCATAAAAGTGAGGGGAAGTGGGCAGCATTCCTCAATCTTAGTCAAAGAAATGGAGACATTTTTGATAGGAAAATTTGTGATATCAGATGTCATTTGCACACATCAGTTTTTGCACAATAGACACCAAGATGGCCTCTTTGAAGCTTGTGGAGACTATGCTTTTGTGTCTACTCAGGGGAATGTTGATGAGTAACACTATGTAATGCTGGCTGCCCAATATGCTTCAGAGCCATTACCTGATGAAAGGTCGAGTTTAACTGTGTATTTATTGTCAACTGGAACACATGCTAAATTTAACCACTGCCACGTGGGAAAATGTTAATGCATTCTAATCAGAAGAACAGAGCCACTCCCAAGCACACTCAGGAGGGTACAGTAAATTTTCCTCTTTCTATTTCTAAGAATCTCAGAGTGAGTATGGAACCTAAAACTAGGAAAATCAAAGGGATACTTCATGCTTTCTACAGAGACACGAATCTATATATTACTAGGGATTTGGAATCTTGCGAAGTATCTTAAAAATGCCCATTAATAAAGTAATAAAACTACATTTACTAGAGAAAGTAATATGGAAATGCTCTCAATAAAAGTTCTAACATCTGTATGGAAACTTTGGGGGAAATTAGCATGACTATATTCATTAACATAGTTTAAGGAAAAATAGCACTAAGTAGTTCTTAATATTAACTCTGGATCCAGGATGCAATAAATACCTGCTAATGAGGTTTTCTTCCTAGTATCTACATTAGCAATGACCTTAAGGTTATTTCTCAATATGTTTTTTTTTTTTCTCACCAAGTTCTTTTAAACAGATGTGTTTTTCTTGGCTGTTGTCCATGTGTGGCTACAGACTGTTCCTGGAACAGATAAAGAAATCCCCTATCACTTATTGAAGGTATAAAATCATTCCTGTAAATTAAAAAATATCCATTTTTTTAGCATAAGGAAATGTTTTGGAAAAGGAATATTTAATAGTAATGTGATAACACAGTTGCAAACGTCACTTATATCCCAATCAAATTAGCATTTTTTTACAAAAAGGCAGTCAAAATAATTTATTTGCATCTATATATAATGTATGTGGAAAAAATGCATTGAAAATACAGTCTGTTTTAAAACATTTCACTAACAATATTTTAAATGCTTTATTGATGTTTCTCATGTTGTTGCCATTTGGACCAATATAATAAACAGTAAATAAACTGTGTGTTATTCCACTGAAGAATCAGATCTTGAAAACTTACAAAATGTCACAGGCAGTACAAAATAGCAATAGGAAAATAGAACAAACACTACTGATACAAAGTTTAAACCAGGAATTCTTTTAAAATCATAAGAAAAACTGAAACCTCAATAAACTTGATTTGAAAATGACTAATAATATTTATGAAGACAATCCAATAAATAATTTTAAGCTAGCACTAAATTAATATCATGACATTCATTCTCTTCTTGGAGTAATTTGCTCCCAGTCTAATTAGAAGTTCTCTCCGCTTTTCTGCTCCTTTACATTCTTGCCTACAATTGGGAACATCTATTTTTTGTCCTGACTTTTCTTTTTTTTTTTAATTTTTATTTATTTCTGTATGTGTATGAATGTACTGTCATCATGCAGGTTTGTGCACCAGTGTCACGAAAGGCTGCGGAGGTCAGAAGAGGGTGTCGGATTCCCCTGGAACTGGAGTTCTGGAGTTGGAGTTTCAGACGGTTCTCAGCCGCCATGTGGGTGATGGGGATCGAACCCGGGTCCTCTGTAAGAAAGGTCGGTGCTCTTAACCGCTAGGCCATCTCTCCAGCCCCATTGTCCTGACTTTTCATGAGAAAAAAATTTAGAGATTACAATTAATATCCGAGCACAGCCATTTTTAAGGAATTTTTCAGAGGTCTGCTTCAACGTTGGGGTAAGTTATTCGAACTGTACTCTATATTTTATGATTTGTTATTGGAGAACCATAGATGACCCTGATACATGTTGAGTTAAAACAACACATCTGTGATACTTAATCTTTATTGTCAACTGGACTGGATTTAGAATCACCATGGAAACACACCTCTGAGTGTCTATGAGAGGGCTTCCAAAAAGGTTTAACAGAGGAGGTAAACCCACTCTGAATGTGAGCAGCACTGTCCCTTGAGCTGGGGTGCTAGACTAAACAGAAAGGAGGCAGCAAGCTGAGTAGCAGCAGTCATCTCTATCTGCTTCCTGACTAGATGCACACCTAGCTGCCTCACACTGTGCCTTTCCAACCAAGGTGGACTGTATCCCTTCTTAAATCATGAGGTAACATAAACCTTTCCTTCCTTAATTTGCTTTTGTAAGATACTTTTTTGCCACAGCTGATGGTTAAGAGCACTGGCTGTTCTTGCAGAGGACCTGGGTTCAATTCCCAGCACCCACTGGGAATTGTTAACAACCATCTGTAACTCCAGTTCCACAGGTTACAATGCCTCTTCTGACCTCTTTGGGCATTGCATGATATGGGTGCACTTACCAACATGCAAGAAATAAACATTCATACAAATAAAAATAAAAACTAAATGCCAGGTGTGGTGGTGCACGCCTTTAATCCCAGCACTCAGGAGGCAGAGGTAGGTGGATCTCTGTGGGTTCAAGGCCAGCCTGGTCTACAGAGCAAGCTCCAGGACATCTGGTACTAAAAGGGAGACCCTGTCTCAAACAATACCAAAAAAGGGTAAAATTAAAAAAATAAAAAAATAAAAAAAAACTAAATAAAATATTTTTAAAACGATGTGCATGTATTGTCAATTAAAATGAAATTGAAAAGTGAAAAAATACAAAACTTCTAAAAAATTATTGTATGACCAATAGGTGATGCATGACCATATGGAAATAGAATCCTACTGGCTCCTGGGACCCTGATCATATGAACTACAGTAATCGTGTCAGCAGGCACAACACCCATGCAAGCTCAACCAAACAAAAATTCAGCAAGGAAATGAGGAAATGAGCAGCAGAACCCAAACAGTTTGAACTCTATTTTGCCGATGTTAGAATAGCACCTCCTGCTTGCTTCTTAGTGGCATTTCTTGGAATAATTTTTTCCATCCTTTCACCTTAAGGTGGTGCCTATACTTGAAGGTGAGATGGGTTTCTTGTGGACAACAAAAAGATGGATTTTGTTTCTTTTTTTAATATTTTTTAAATTTATTTATTTACTTATTTTCTATGTGTATATGAATGTACTGTCTGCATGTAGGTTTGTGCACCGTGTCGTGCAATGCTGCGGAGGTCAGAAGATGTTCTCAGATTCCCCTGGAACTGGAGTTCTCCTGGAATTGGAGTTACAGGCAGCTTTCAGCCGCCATGTGGGTGCTGGGGATCGAACCCAGATCCTCTGCAAGAGGAGTCGCGCTTTTAACCACTAGGCTATCTCTCCAGCCCCAGATTTTGTTTCTTAATCCATTCAACTAGCCTGTGTTTTGACTGGGGAGTTCAGTCCATTGATGTTTAAAATTATTGTTGAAAGATGTGTATTGGTTCCCTTCATTTTATTTTTGTTGGGATTTTTTGCAGTAACTTTGTGTTTTCAGTTCTCCCTTTATTTACTTTCCTCCTATGGCCCCTTGGGTATAGTAAGTCGTTCCTTCAGCTCTTTGTATGTCTTCAAGTATTCTCTGAAGGGCTGATTTTCTGGACATGAATTCTTTCAGCCTATTCATTGTTTGAAAGATTTTTCTTTTCCCTTCAACTATAATAGACATTTTTGCTAGGTAAAGTATTCTGAGTTGGCAGCTATAGTCATTTAGGACTAAGAATACCTTGGTCCAGGCTCTTCTGGCTTTCATAGTTTCCACTGAGAAGTCAGCTGTGATTCTGATGGGTTTTGCTTTAAATGTGATTTGCTTTTCTTTTGCAGCTTTCAGTATTCTCTCCTTTCTGTATCTTTCCTGTTTTCACTATGATATGCCTTGGGGAGTTTCTATTCTGGCCATGTTGATTTGGTGTTCTATGTTTCTTGTCTTTCTATGGACATGTGTTTCCTTAATTTTGGGAAATTTTCTTCTACAAATCTGACGAAGGGTCGGTACCATTTTCCTGAGATTGTACCCCTTCCTCTATGTCTATGATACATAATTTTGGTCTTTTTGTGGTGTCCCACATTTCCTGCATATTCCATTCCTGTGCTTTAAAAAATTCATAATCTGCTTGGTGGTACAATTCTTCAAGGTTCTTGTCCAGTCTCAATATTGTCTTTTGTATTTCATTCATTTCTATTACTGAGGCTTTCTCCTGTGGTTTCAAACTGGCTTATTGATTATTTCATTTCCTTCTTCATTTAAGCCTGGATTTTCTTCAATATTTCTACCTTTATTGTGAATTCAGTCAGAAATTTATCCCTATGTTCTTTTAGTTCTTTGGATTGTTTCTGTGTTCTTTAAATTTGCTGAATTCTTTCAGCATGTTTTTGATCATTATTTTAAATTTTGTGTACTGGGGCCCCTTCTTTTGAAGGGAATTTTCAAAAAGAAAGTGTAATTGGAGGAACTGTACTTCCTGCTGCACTTGGTCAAAGAACAACATCAGGTTCTCACATTGGCTTTATCATGCTCTGCCCAGTCTAATCCTCATCATTCTAAGCTGTCACCTTGGTAGGTACTGCTAGTTTATCTGATTTTGGAGTCCAAGTTCCACTAGGATCTGAGAGTGGCCATCTCACCAGGTAAAAATGGAGATTTGATGTATTGTTCACAGCCCATTCTTTATATAAACAGAATGATGTTATTTCTCTTGCAGTCAATCTCAAGTTTGTCTCACAGGATGTGTCATGAGTTGATACAAGCCATTCTCACCTAAGGGCAGAGTCAGGTGCAAAAGACAGGCAGGTGATTTAAGACAATGCAGGCACAGGAGGCCTGCCTCTACCTATACATGATGATTATTTAACACCCTGTGTTAAAACCTTACTTCCAGCAGGATCTCCAGATACTCCAGTTTCTCACAAACTATATAGTTCATATCACACATACCAACACCTGGAAACAGCCAGAATCAAAGACCACTGCTATAGTCTTCTAAATGGTACCTGGGCTGAGAGAGCAAGGCGACATGGCAACATGTTGCAAGGATGGGGGTGAAGAGGCAGGCATCCTTGCAAATGTGACATCTATGTATAATTAAAAAAACTTCCATATGTTTACTTCATAACCAAATAATATATGGATATATTCATCACCATCTCAGTGGCCAAGGTAACAGGAAACTTTCAATTCTTTAGACCAGGGCTACCAAAGAAAAAGATGATGTTTTTGTAGAGTGGGGAAAAGAGTTTATGTGGATCCATTTGAGTGTCTGCATGCACTCCTTTACCCCACTGTAACCGGAAATGTACATGGCTTGTCAGCTTCATCTGTTATGTATTTATTTATTTATTCATTTATTTATTTGTCTCTTTGGACAGGGTCTCTCTGCAGCCCCAGATGGCCCAGAACTCACCATGTAGACCAGGTTGGCCTCAGTGTCACACAGATCCCCCTGCCTCTGCCTCCCAAGTGCTGGGATTAAAGGTGTGTGGTACCACATCCAGCTTACTCCTAGTTTTTTCCACTTCTATCTGCTGGAAGGATTTTTATTAGAGTTCTCCTCGATGATACATGATGAATTACATTCCAGTATCCTTCATTCTGTCCACAAAGATCTCCAAATAACTACAAAATGTCTCTCTTTTTTTTTTTTTTTTTTTTTTTTTTTTTTTTTTTTGTTGTTGAGCAAGTTTCTCCTAGCCCCAGCTGGCCTGGAACTCTCTCTGTAGACCAGGCTGGCCTTGAACTCACAGAGATCCACCTGCCTCTGCCTCCCAAGTGCTGAGATTAAAGGTGTGCACCACCATGCCCGGTGAAAGTATCTCTTTTAACATATTCTTACACATACAATCCCAGGCTCCTCTACCAAGAATTCTCCTAGTTACTGGCCAGCCAAGGTGGTTTATGGCATTGTGTGCTATTCTTTTCAAATACTTGAATCATGTCACTGCCAGATATAAACCCCAATTCCAGAACATTTTCTCTGACCATAATTAGTAGCACCTGCAATAATTAAATTCTGTACTGTGTGCCAGTGTCTATCTCTACCTCACCCATCAGGTTGGTATCCATGCTCCCTGATGGAGTTTATTTCCCTCATTTCATATTTTCCCTAGATCACTCCAGGTATTTCTTCTGTTGATTTGTCTCTTCAAAAAATTATTCATACATCCAGTAGTGGTGCTGTATGCCTTTTAAGCCCAGCACGCAGGAGGTAGAGGCAGGCAGGTCTCTGTGAGTTCAAGAACAGCATGGTCTACATAGTGAGTTCCAGGCCAGCTGGGGCTACAGGAAGACTCTTTCTCTCTTTTTTTTCTTTTTTCTTTTTTTAAAAGCGTGCAGCCCCAGACATCTAAGGGCATCACAGACCGGTTATTGCTCAGTCTCCAGTGCCTGAATGCCACTTGTCCCTGTAAGAAGTTGGGGACCCCGTCTCTAAAAGAAAAAAATCCCAAACAAACAATTATTCATACAAAGGAAGAAATGAAAAGAAAGTGTTTTAGTTTGCAAACTATTCCTAGGTTCTGATAAATGTGGGAGAGAGAGGAAGGACATTACAGTGAAGCTCCAAGAAATTTTATCCAAATTTAGATAGAGGCAATGTGTCCCAGGGTTGCATCCTGGATGAGAACTTAGTCAACATGGAGTTAGATACTAGAAGTCAAACAGCAGGGGCAACAGGTAGATATGTGAACTTCTGCAGAATAAGCAGTGCATTTTATGGTTGACACATCAATTATTAAAGCAAGGATGGATGAGAAACATAATTTTATAGTAGAACAAAACTGGATTGGAACCCTTGCTCTTTAACCTTGAATAACTTCTGGTTTTAATTTTACTGAGTATAATTTTATCTATAGACATCAGTATTTATTTCAGATAGTTGTGACAAGTATAAAATACAATAATCTATATAAAGCCCTGAGGATGGTTTCTGGTGTATAAATGTTAGTTCCTTTAAGTATAGGATATAAGAACACTTCAAGATACGAATTTCAGGAGTGCCTTAATAACTACCTCTTGAAAATTATAATCTGTCCCTAAACTGTCAATGTCCAAGTGAAACAATGAATTTGTTGTAGATGAATAATTCGTTATCAGTCATTTCAGAATCTGCAGTTTCATACTTCTTACGGTGAATTTAATATAAGATTCTATATTCTTTTTTGTCTTGCTTATAGTTTACTGTAAGTGTGAATACTGATATTTGCTTGAAAATGTTTTTTACTAAATTCTTTAACCATTTTACAACTATTCAAATTTGAAAAAAATTATCAACAATTAGAGTGTAGAAATCAGTCCTTTCATACTGAGAGAAGTCATGATACATTTTAAATAACCACATTTTAAATAACAGAAAACTGGATGAAGACTCCTGCTGTGCGATGACTAGAAAGATTCCACTAATGTCCAAGGCCAAAGAGCCTTCCCCAGTTGGATGGAAAAGCACGGAAAGTGAGAGCAGAATTCATACATACTAGATTTTTCTAAGTGAAGGGCCATGTACATGAACAGAAAAAAAGCATTTAGAAATTACTTTAAAGACAAGAAAAGAAGCGTGGGAAGGGGGGATGATGCAATTCTCCCCACTGTATCTCTGTAGGGCTCATGTGGAGAAGCAGAAGTCACATAGTGAGGAAACGAACATGAGGAATCTATCCTACTCTGTAGTCCTTCCTGTGAATGTTCTATGAATGTTCCATGAATACTGGCCATCATTCTAAGTCAAAGATCAGGGTAGATGGAGAGAGTTGGACTGGATTCCAAATTATTCACAATGGCCCCTCTGGTCTTCCACTCCTTACAAGGCACAAAGGTAAGATGAGAAGTGTTCCCTGCCTGCTTCTCCCTCCCCTCCATCTCTTTGTAACAACTCAGTTATCCACCTGTCTAAGCTTCCAAGAGCAAGGGTGACTATCTGACTAATTCACTCTAAAAACATTAAAACATCTAAATTCACTGGGAAAATTGGGGAAAAAAATACTAATCTAATTGATTACTTGAATTTTCCTTCAGAATTTAGAGTTCTGAGCTATGATCTATGCTCTTTCACATGGATGTGGAGAGTCCCATCTTAGTTTCTTTTCCTGTTACCATGACAACGTATCCAGACAGAAGCAGCTTAAGGAGGAAAGGGCTCACTTCAGTTCACAGTTCCAGGTCATAGTACAGCCTACTGGGGAAGGCATTGGGCAGGAGCTTGAGAGCTGGTCTCACTACATCCGCGATCAGGAACAAAGAGCAATGCTGCTACTCAGGTCCCTTCTACATTTACACAGTCTAGCATGCCTTGCTCAGGGCATGACCCAGCCACAAATAAGATGGGTTGTCATCACAACAAATTGGGTAGTATAGATAATTCCCCAGTGCATACCAAAGGTGCGTCTCAAAGGGGGTTCTAGATTCTGTATGTTGACAACACTATCACAACAACTGACCAAAAGAACTTAAGAGAGGGAAGTTTCATTTTGGCTCACAGTCTCAGTGTCTTCAACCTGTGCATAGCATGGCAGACATGACAGAAGATCGTGGTACTTCAGCAATTAGAGAGGAATGTTTCCGTCCACTGAGTTTGTCCACCACTTTGAGTCCATCAAAATGAGCACACATAACAACCTTGTTGCCTCTTCTGAAGTTCGTATTACCATATTAACAAAGGGGGGAAACAGGAAGAAATACTCATCTTCAATTTAACCAGGTAAGATCTAACATTTAAAATGTGATAACTGACGGTTCGGTGCCATCGTCTCTTTGTGTGGGGGGCAGGGGGCGGTCCTGAAGCACAGGAGCCTGGAACCTGCTCCAGACAGGTAGATTTTAGGGTAGATTGATTCTTGGGTTGCTGGAAAAGGGTCTAAACTCCAAACCCTTGTAGGGGGTGGCTGTCTGGGCGGAGCCGCCGTTTACCTTTGCAACAGTGCAGGGTGAGTTTGGTTCAGCACCATTGTCTTTTTGTGTGTGTGGGGGGGGGCTTCTGAAACACAGGAGCCTGGAACTCACTCCAGACAGGTACAGGAATACCCCCCAAACTGGAATTGATGAGGAGTATCCAAGTGGATTTTTTTGAAGAACCTTCAGAACAGGAAGGGAAGAGTGACTTAGACTTCCAATAACCAATATATAAACAAAATTGAAAGCCTGAAACCTACACAAGCCAATACTCCATAAACAAGGAGGAGGAAAGGGAAAAAAAAGCATTGGAAGGAGGCAAGCAAAACCAGCCTCTAACATAGTGAAAAGACATTTCTGATTGGCATCAGAATACAGGCAAAAAAAAAGAAAAAAAAAGAAACACATACCAGGACATGGCGAAGGGATAAAATGGGAAAGGTGCAGGATAATTCTGCACCAAGCTCTACCAACCCTGCAGGAGGTAGCTACAGTGGGATCCCCCTGGAGGTGACCCAAGAGACAGATCTTAGAGAAATAATTGCAGACCTCTGCAGAGAAATTAAAGAAAATAAAGAAGAAGTCAGAGAAATAAGGAAAGAGAATGAAAAACTCAAAAAAGGACCTAGAGGGATACAATGAGAAACTTTGGAAAGAACTAAAGGAACAGAACGACAAACTCCAGAAAGAACCAGAAGGAGAAAAAAACAAACTCTGGAAGGAAGTAGAAACACTGAAAAAGGAAGCCAACCAGTGAAGTAAGGAGCACCAAGAAGAGAATGAGAAGCTCAAAAAGGAAATGGAAATACTAAAGAAATCACAGGATGAAATGAAATCATCCAATCAAGAAGAAAGGAAAGAAAAAAGCCTCAGAAATAGAATGGAGGAAGCAGAACAAAGAATATCAGACCTGGAAGATAACACAGAGCAATTAAAAAGCTCAAAATAAAGATTATGAAAAATTTAAAAATACCCAAAAGTGGAACAACCAGGAAATATGGGAGACGACGAAAAGATCAAATCTCTGCATCATAGGAATAGAGGAAGGAGAAGAATCTCAAGAGAATAGTATCAATCAGATCTTCAACAGAATAATAGATGAAAATTTCCCCAAACTAAAAATAGACAAACCCATACAAATACAAGAAGCATATAGGACCCCAAATAGACAAGATCAGAAAAGAAAATCCCCATGCCATATCATAGTCAAAATGCTAGATGCCCAAAACAAAGACAAAATTCTGAAAGCTACAAAAGAAAAACAAGTCACATACAAAGGGAAACCCATCAGAATTACAACTGACTTCTCAGTGCAAACCATGAAAGCAAGAAGAACATGGAGCAAAGCATTCCCAGGGTTAAAGGACTATGGATGCCAACCCAGAATACTTTACCCAGGAAAAAATTTCTATTATAGTTGAAGGAGAGAGAAAAATCTTCCAAGACATAAACAAGATGATAGACTACATGGCCGGAAAACCAACAATTCAGAAAATACTTGAAGCAATTCAAAGGGCAGAAGAGAGGAGCAACTATCCCCAAGCACCTAGGAAAAGAAACTAATAAAAACATAACTGCAGGAGTACAATCAGAGACTTAAAATCCAAATGGATAATACGGTGAAAGGAAGCAACATCCATCTTTCAATTATGACCTTAAATATTACTGGACTAAACTTTCCAATCAAAAGACATAGACTGGGGGAATAGATTAGGAAACAAAATCCATCTATATGCTATCTATAAGAAACCCATCTCAGTTTAAAGGATAGACACCAATTTAAAGTGAAGGAATGGAAGAAAATATTCCAAGCAAATCCTACAAAAAAGAAAGCAGGTGTTGCTATCTTAATATCAGACAAAATAGACTTCAAAGCAAAAGAAATCAAAAGAGACAAAGAGGGCCATTACATCTTTATTAAAGGAACAAATGACAATGAAGATCTCATAATCATGAATATATATGCACCAAACTCTGGTGCACCAAACTTTATAAAGACAACTCTTCAGGATCTCAAGGCACAGATTAACCCCAGTACATTCATAGTAGGGGACTTCAATACCCCACTAAGTCCTTTAGACAGATCAACAGGACAAAGGATAAACAGAGAGACAGCTGAACTGAATGATACAATACACCAAATGGACCTCACAGACATCTATTGAATATTCCACCCAAACACCAGAAAATACAATTTCTACTCTGCACCCCATGGAACATTCTCCAAAATAGACCATATACTGGGACACAGGAAAAAACTCAACAAATACAAAAGATTGAAATAATCTCATGCATTCTATCAGACCACAGTGCAATAAAACTCAATATAAACACCAGGATAAGCCCTACAACCTACAAGAACACATGGAGACTAAACAACACTCTCCTGAATAATGAATGGGTAAAGGAAGAAATAAAGAAAGAAATAAAAACATTCCTGGAGCTGAATGACAACGATAATACAACACAACAAAATCTATGGGACACTTTAAAAGCAGTTCTTAGAGGGAAGTTTATAGCCCTAAGTGCCTACATCAAAAAAACAGAAAGAGCACAAGTGAACGATCTAACACTGCAGCTAAAAATACTTGAGAGACACCAACAAATGAACCCTAAACACAGCAGACAAGAAGAAACAACAAAAATCAGAGGAGAGATCAATGAAATAGAAACAAAAAAAACTATAAAAAAATCAATGAATCCAAAAGTTGGTTCTTTGGGAGAATAAACAAGATAGACAGGCCTCTAGCCCAGTTAAGCAAAAGAAAGAAGGAACAACTCCAAATCAATAGAATCTGTGATGAAAGGGGAAACATCACAACCAACAAGGAAAAGATCCAGACAATCATATGGGAATACTTCAAAAACCTATACTCTACTAAGTTTGAAAACCTAGAAGAAATGGATGAATATCTGAAATCCTGGGAATCACCAAAACTCAACCAAGAAGAGATCAACAGCCTAAATAGACCAATAATATATGAAGAAATTGAAGATGTAATAAGAAGCCTCCCAACCAAGAAAAGCCCAGGTCCAGATGGTTTCACGGCAGAATTCTATAAAATATTTCAAAAAGATTTAAAACCACTACTACTCAAGTTGTTTAGAAGGATACAAATGGAGGGAGTTCTCCCAGAATCCTTCTATGAAGCCAGCATCACTCTATTACCAAAACCAGACAAAGATACAACCAAAAAGGAGAACAATAGACCCATCTCCTTAATGAACACAGATGCCAAAATTCTAAATAAAATACTTGCAAATCGCATACAGTTCCACATCAAGAAGATCATCCACCGAGACCAAGTTGGATTCATTCCAGAAATGCAGGGATGGTTCAATATATGAAAATCAATAAATATCATCAAATATATAAATGAACTGAAAGACAAAATCATACAATCAACTCAATTGATACAGAAAAAGCCTTTGACAAAATCCAGCATCCTTTCATGCTTAAATTCCTAGAGGGAATTGGATTGGAGGGATCATTCCTTAATGTAATCAAGGCCATATACAGGAAACCCACAGCCAATTTCATCCTAAGTGGGGAAATGACAGAAGCATTCCCCTTAAAGGTAGGAACTCAACAAGGCTGCCCCCTGTCACCACTCCTTTTCAATATAGTGCTTGAAACACTTGCTAGGGCAATAAGGCAAGAAAAGGAAATTAAAGTAGTTCTAATTGGAAAATAGGAAGTCAATATATACCTTTTTGCTGATGATATGATTGTTTACTTAAGGGATGCTAAGACCTCCACCTATAAGAACACTCCTATAAATGATTAAGAGCTTCAGTAATGTGGCAGGAAACAAAATAAATCTAGAAAAATCAGTAGACTTTCTTTACACCAACAACAAGCACCTGAAGAAGGAATACAAGGAGACCTTCCCACACAAAATAGCCTCAAAAACAATAAAATACCTAGGAACAAACCTAGCCAAAGACACCAAGGATCTTTATAACAAAAATTTTAAACCCCTGAAAAAAAATTGAAGAAGACATCAGAAGATGGAAAAACCTCCCATGTTCATGGATTGGGAAAATTAACATAGTAAAAATGTCCATTCCAACCAAACTCTTGTACAGATTTAATGCAATCCCAATTAAAATCCCCAAGAGTTTCTTCACAGGCTTGGGAAAAAAAGTCCTTAAATTCATTTGGAAAAGCAAAAGACCCCTGAACAGCCAATATAACCCTGAGTGAAAAGAGCAACACAGGGAGGATCTCTATACCAGACTTCAAACTATACTACAGGGCTATAGTCATAAAAACAGCTTGGTACTGGTACAAAAACAGACCAGTTGACCAGTGGAACAAAACTGAAGATCCAAACCTGAGCACATATAATTTCAGCCACCTCATATTCGACAAGGTGGCCAAGAAGACACAATGGAGGAAAGACAGCATCTTCAGCAAATGGTGTTGGCAAAACTGCATCACCACCTGTGTAAGAATGAAATTAAACCCATACCTCTCACCCTGTACAAAAGTCAATTCCAGATAGATCAAAGACCTCAACATGAAACCCAAAACTCTGGAGGCAATAGAAGAAAAACTTGGCAACAGACTACAAGACATAGGCATAGGAAAAGACTTCCTAAAACAGACAGCAGCTGCACAAGAAATAAGATAGACAATTGACAAATGGGACCTCATCAAACTCAAAAGCTTTTGTATATCAAAAGAAGCAATAAAGGAAGTGAAGAGAAAACCCACAGAGTGGGGCAAAACTGCATCACCACCTGTAGAAGAATGAAATTAAGCCCCTACCTCTCACCCTGTACAAAAGTCAACTCCAGATGGATCAAAGACCTCAACGTGAAGCCCCAAACTCTGGAGATGATAGAAGAGAAACTTGGCAGCAGACTGCAATACATAAGCATAGGAAAAGACTTCCTAAGTCAGACAGCAGCTGCACAAGAAATAAGATTGACAATTGACAAATGGGACCTCATTAAACTCAAAAGTTTCTGTACATCAAAAGAAACAATAAAGGAAGTGAAGAGAAAACCCACAGAGTGGGAGGAAACCTTCACTGCAGATACATCTGACAAAGCATTAATTTCCAGAGTATACAAGCTACTCAAAAAACAAAGAAGAAAGAAAACAAATGAATCACTCAAAAGATGGAGCAAAGATCTGAATAGAGACTTCACAGAGGAGGAATTAGAGATGGCTGAGAAACATCTTAAGAACTGTTCAACATCTCTGATAATTAAGGAAATGCAAATTAAAACCACTTTGAGATATCACCTTACTCCAATAAGACTGGCTAGGATCAGGAACACGAATGTTACCAAATGCTGGAGAGGTTGCGGGGAAAGGGGAACACTCATCCATTGCTGGTGGGAATGTAAACTAGTACAGCCACTATGGAAAACAGTGTGGAGAACCCTTAAAAGACTCAAAATGAGCCTTCCATTTGACCCAGTCATACCACTCCTGGGTATATACCCACAAGACACAACTTACTGCAAAGATACATGCACAGCTATGTTTATTGCAGCTCTGTTCACAATAGCAAAAAGCTGGAACCAGCCCAGGTGCCCCTCAACTGACGAGTGGATAGAGAAAATGTGGTACATGTATACAATGGAGTTCTATGCAGCAGTAAAGAGGGACAACATCATGAACTTTGCAGGTAAATGGATGGAGCTGGAAGACATTATGTTAAGTGAAGTAACACAGTCCCAGAAAAACAAACGACAAATGGTGTCCCTCATATGTGGATGCTAGTACCAACAACCCAGATATAAATATTTCTCGTGGAGAGGGATGCATAGTAAAAGAACAACAACAGAAAGACTGCATCAGAAAACTGACTGAAATGGTGAATTGGGAAGGGTGGGAGGGGCGGGAGAGGGACACGGGTGTATATTCGATTAATGCATATTTAATTGACGTGAGTTCAACAAGTATCCAGTTTTGCCCAGACACTGTCTACAGGTTACATGGTGTTTTAGGACTTAGTAAAAGTAAATATGTGTATATTAAACAACATTGGTTTACAGGCTCTGATAAAAACGGTAATGCATCTGAGTTAAATGGAGATATAAATTGCTGTTGTCCACATTTGTTTTACATAAAATCTGTATAACAATAACTTTGGGATTGGCACATACAAATGTTCTCTATAATTTTTCTGTTGTACAGTATCACCTTGTAGCATTCTCTTTCACCTATAAGATGATTTAACGTAAAAATTAAGTTTGCTTCCCAAGTTAATCACATACAGTCACCCAAAACAGCATGGGTGAATTTGATGAAATCTGTGCCTTGATTCCACCCTATAGGTATGTATAATACAACTGCCTTCTGGAGACTCATGGGTCAAAAAACAAAAACCTAAAAAAAAGGGGGGGGGGATACAGATAGATATGAAACCTTTTTGTCAAAAACCTTGCAATTCAAATCTTAAAACTAACTACGGGAAAAGATTTGTATGTTCCAACAGGTCAAAATGTCACCAACTTAATGGCTGAGAAAGAAAAGATACAGCTTTGCATTGAGTAGGATGTACCAGAAAGTGCCAACAGAAAGGTTGGCCCGTCTGAACATTGAAAGGAAGAAAAGCCTCAGATTGCTACAAACATCAAACCCCTCTGTGGATCCTACTTGTAACAACTATTTATAATGAGTCCTAACGAAACTTACCTTCTAGGTGCCGCAAAGGTTTTAATACGAGAGACTTTCTTACCTCCCCCCCATAGAACAAGGAGAAATATGATGATGATGAGGTTGTTCTCCAACTGTAAATTGGAGACAACTATTATAGAGGTAATCTCTTATAAAACCGGTAAAACTGCCTTCTTTAATTGACTAATAGACATAGGAACTGTGAAAAGGATTATTCTCTATTCAGAACCAAATATAATACTAAAGTCTCCTTAAGCTATGCACTTAAGCAAAATATATTAATACAGGAGCTCTGACATCAGCAATGGATTATTCTACCAAGGAGATGTTGGCCAGGGGATCCAAGGCCCCACAAAAGGTAAAGGCTCCTTGCCTCTAAACTGGGATACCTGCAAGAAGAGAGGCGATAAGGCCCTGCTGTCGAAGACCTGATGTTAACATGGGAAAGATGTATTGAGACCACACATGCAAGTGTACAGATGGTCTCTGGAATACCAGAGAGTGTTACCAAAGGCCACTATACCAATAAAGCAAATATGGGTCTCCTTGAGTCAAGCAAGACTCCTCCATCAGCACCAGCTACACCTCACCTGCCTGGAAATACTGTGCAGCAGAGGCAGCCATATGCCTTTATATCCCAAATCTAATTGGCTATTGGCTCTATCTTTGGAGGAGTAACCCACGGTTACTTGTGATGCTACAAGCTTGCACCCTCTAATGGTCAGGGGATGTTATAAGCCACAGTAAGACCCTATCATATTTAACAAAAAAAAATGTAATTCATGGATTAACATACCATCCAAACATCTGTGTCTATACCAAAGTAACCTACGATAACAATTAATACTGTTTAAATACCTATATATCTAATTGCTTGTGCTTCATTAGTAGGATCGAAAGGTTATTCCTGGACAAACTGTCAGCCCGTGAAAGAAAACAGCCAGAATTGACCAGAGACCTGCCACACCAACTCCAGTGTCGTCTGTGTGAGCAATGATGAAAGTCATAATAACAGATGGGAGATGCATGCCCTCCGAGGCTAAGCTCCCTGGAGGTCTCTGGCAGAGTGCTCGGCTTTAGCTTCCAAGACCAGAACGCACTGGGTATTGGGCTTTGCATATTGTCTTTTGATTCTTTTCCTGAGTACAGCACGACCTCAGTTCCAGAACAAGGGACAGTTAAATGTGTCTGGAAATAAATCAGGCGAACAGAAGCTCCCACCCACTAACATCTGACTTACACAACGTGCATGGATATCTGTGAACCTAAGCAAAATCATACAGAGAAACATTATCTAAAGACCCCTTTGTCCTAAAAGTCCCTACAAAGATATTATGAATGAAAAACCTTACACTGAGTGATATCATAGGTCAGTTACAAATAACAATAGTGTTTTTCCAGACTTAATAAAATAAAAGCTCAGTCCCTTAAGCAAGGAGCTACACCTGATAGAACTAGTAAAATAGAAATCTTAGTTACAGTTATGCATGATAAAATACAATACTTGGTCAGAGGCACGTGGCGGGCTTCTCCTTTAAGGAAATTAATGTAGAAAAACAGAACTAATTAAGAGGCTCTCCCAGGCCATGGCTTGAATTACAGCCTAAAGATAACAAATGGCCTTGGGAGGACAGGAATATCGGGCACCAGGGAGGACAGGAAGAAACCAAATTGAAACTTCAAAGAAAAACAAAGTCTCACATCTCACAAAATAAACTATTCGTGGTTTGTGGTTTTATGACCACTGTTTGTTGCTTATCTCCCCTGCCAAGAAGGCGTGAGCAATATACCATGTATAAATGCTTCTGATTCATGTGTAAATTTAATTGGCCTGCTGTCCTTGGAAACCCAGGTGTGAATTCCTTAGTAATGGGTTTATTGTTCCTGGGAGACGTGCTAATCCTGATCCGTTTTCCCTGCTCTGTGGTATAAAATCATTGATTTGCTCTTAGTAAAACGCAGCAGATTCAAAGCCATTCTGGTGTCGTTTTTGTCTGTCATATCGCCAAACCTGTGCCCTCCTTCCAAGACGCCGATTCCCGAAATCTGAGGGACCCCCGGCTGGGTCTGTCTGCGGCAGAGACCAAGACAGCAGCTCCAGAGAAAGTAAAGTGTTTTGCTTCTCATCCACCTGTGCCCCTTTTCTAAGCCTAGGGAACAATCTGCGGAAGAAGTGGCTTGGTAGAATGTAAGGGCTGTGATTGGGGTGAATGGTGAAACTGCAGCAATGTAACCTGGACACTCATTTGATCAACTTGATTGACCATACAAGCCCCCCCTGCTGGATGGTGGGACCAAGGGGCTGTGTGGGTTTGGACACAACTGCTTGCAAGTTGGTTTTGCATGAAGGATGCTTGTACTCATAAATTATCACTTATTGTTAAAAAATGAAAAAAAAAAACTGATAGAAAGATGCAGGACAGTTATGGCAGAATGCATGATCTGGGATGGGGTGGGGTGGGATGGGGGGAAGGGAAGGGGAAATATGCCTGAACTGAATTGGAAAATGATGCATGAAATACACAAAGCATCAATAAAAAAAGAGTCTCAACAGAAAGGTGAGATTTGTATATGTAAGATTGCTTGGAGAGGAAACCAACAGAGGGAGGAAGAGATGGCTTCTTTTCAGGTAAATACCTCCAATGGCATGGGCATAAGTACTTCCTTTTGAATTTCTAGCAATTTCTTTTCTTGCCTAATGAGTGTATTTACAAAAATGTTTTCCTTTTCTTTTAATAGTCAACATTAACTCTTTATATATTACCACCGATGTAGCATAGTTCTCTTTCCTTTCTGTCCTCAAATGATTACTCTTGCAAAGACTAAAAGAATGCATGACCTGCCATATCAGGAATGTTTGTGATGTTGCTGGTGAGAGTAGCAGCTGGCCAGTCATCCATTCCTATAGAGGATGGGCTTGGTCCTCATGTGCCTGTGGAGAAAATTTAAAATCATGCTTTGGGTGTATTACTGCTTTACACCTGAAATTGTGTGCAGCTTATCTTTTATGCTATAATGTATAGGGTGGGGAATTGTATCACTATGCAGAGGATTCAATTTTCTATAATTGTCCCTAAAAATCAAAGTTTCCACATAAATTTAGAGTATACGATTTTGTCCTTTTTGCAGAGATAGCAAGTATGTTATAGAGAGTTACTCCATTAAGAAATGTTCCTTTGAATAATTCAAGTTCTCCATCTACTTCAGAACTTGTTTACTAATTATGTCTGTTTTCTTGAGACAAATACTCCCAAGGGCATGTGTTCAAATGTTTGCTTTTCATTTTAGGATCCATTGACATTCAAGGATGTGGCCACAGAACTCTCCCAGGATTAGTGGGAATGTCTAGACTCTGATCAGAGGGATTTGTACAGAGAAATGTTGTTAGAGAACTATAACAATCTAATGTCAGTAGGTGAGAAGATTATTTTATGCAGAATTACTTAATACTGATTTTTAGCAGTCTTTGATAGATAACAAATGATTAGCTTGTTAAATTTGCATGAGTAAGTTTTATATTCTTAAACAGAAAGAAACTTGTATATTCGGAATGTGTGAAGATTGAGAAACATATGTTCATTTNGTATCATCTTGCAACATTCTCTTTTACCTGTAGGATAATTTAACTTAAGGAATTAAGTTTGCTTCCCAAATTTACAACATACAGTCACCCAAAACAGCTTGGGTAAGTTTAATGAAATTTACATCTTGATTCATGTCTATAGGTGTGTGTACTACAACTGCCCTTTTGAGACTTATGGGTCAAAAATTAAAACCTAAAATAAAAAAGGGGGGATACAGTTATATATTAAAACTTTTTTGTCAAATTTTCTATTTAAATCTTAAAACTAACTATGGGAAAAGATTTGTATGTTCCCACAGGTCAAAACATCAACTTAATGGCTGAGAAAGAAAAGATACAGCTTTGCATTGTGCAGGATGTACCAAGAAATACCAGCAGAAAAGTTGGCCCATCTAAGCATTAAAAGGAAGAAAAGCTTCAGACTGCTACAGACATCAAACATCTCTGTGGATCCTATTTGTAACAACTTTTTATAATGAGTCCTAATAAACCTTACCTTCTAGGTGCCACAAAGTTGTAACATGAGAGACCTTTTTATCTCCTTTTCATAGGACAAAGAAATACATAATGGTAATGAAGTCATTTTCTAACTGTAACTTAGAGCTGACTCTTATAGAGGTAATCTCCTACAGAACTGGTATAACTGCTTTCTTTAATTGACTAACAGACATAGGAAATGTGAAAAGGATTATTCTCTATTCAGAGCCAAATGTAATATTAAGGTCTTTTCAAGCTGTACATTTAAGCAAAATATATTAATACAGGAGAGCTCTGATATCAGCAGTGGATTATTTTGCCAAGGAGATGTTGCCCAGGGTATCCAAGCCCCCCAAAAAGTAAAGGCTTCTTGCCTGTAAACTGGGATACCTGAAAGAAGAGAGGCTCTAAGGCCCTGCTGTCGAAGCCCTGATGCAAGTATGGGAAAGATGTATTGAGACCATATTTGCAAGTGTACAGTTGGTTCCTTGAATGCCAGAGAGTATTACCAAAGGCCACTAAACCAATAAAGCAAAAATTGGTCTCCTTGAGTCAAGCAAGACTCCTCCATCAGCATCAGCTACACCTTACCTGCCTGAAAATACTGTGCAGCAGTGGCAGCCACATGTCTGTATATCCCAAATCTAGCTCTCTCCTTGGAGGAATAATTCATGGCTGATGCCACAAGCTTATATCCTCTAGTGGTTAGGAGGAGTTATAAGCCACAGTAAGACCTTGTCATCTCTTACAGAAAAAATATAATTCATGGATTAGCATACCATCCAAACATCTGTGTCTATACTAAATAACCTACCATAATAATTAGTACTGTTTAAATACCTATATATCTAATTGCTTGTGCTTCATTAGTAGGATTGAGATGTTATACCTGGACAAACTGTCAACCCATGAAAGGAAACAGCCAGAACTGATCAGAGTCCAAAACGACATCTCCAGAGAAAGTAGACTGTTTTGCTTCTCATCCACCAGTACCCCTTTTCTAAACCTAGGGAACAATCTGCAGAAGAGGGGGCGTGGTAGAATGTAAGGGCTGCGATTGGGGTGAATGGTGAAACTACATCAACATAGTCTGGACACTTATTTGATCAACATGATTGTACATAAAAGCCCCACCAGCTGGATGGTGCGAGACATGGGGTGTGTAGGTTTGGGCATAGCTGCTTGCAAATTGGTTTTACATGAAGGATGCTTGTACTCATAACTTATTACTTATTGTTAAAAAATAAAAATAAAAAAATTGAAAAAAATGTGATAACTGATAAAGAATGATGGGAATTGGAAAGGGGTGTGAGATGAGCAGAGCGGTGCCTGTCTGTGGGGAAGGGGCTCTTTCTTAAGCAGTTCTCCACCCAGCCTGCAGTGTAGGTTGCAGATCTTCAGAGGGAGGGAAGGAGAGAGAGAGAGAGAGAGAGAGAGAGAGAGAGAGAGAGAGAGAGAGAGACCAGAGAGAGGAACCAGGTAAACTAGACACTTTTTCTTTCTTTTTTCTTCTGAGCCCTGTTTCAAAGAACTTGTTGCATGAATTGATTGCGTGAGGGACACAGTCCCATTACCTCCTTCTTTGAGAAAGTCTGAAGAAGAAATAAGGTGGACACATATTGCTAGACAAGGGGACATGTGCTGTGCAATGCCACTTCAGGCCTTTGTGGCCTGCATACCTCCCCACTCAGAGGACTCCATCATAAGCAACATCACTGTCTGCCAAGGAAAATGGCAAAGAGTATTAAAAGCAGCCCCTGTCCCTTTCCTCTGATCTTCCTACCAATAACTGGTCCAGGAAGACTCCCTCTTCACAATCCCCTACTCTGAATTGAATACAACAAATTATATTTTTAAAAAGAAAATGAAGGGACTAGGAAAGGAAAATTAAAAAATGAAGATCATTCAGGAACATGTTCAACAAGAGCAGTAAAATATTTGCCAAATACATTTTTATGAATTTGGAAGCCTCGTAAGCTTTAAAACTGGGATTTAAGGACATTAATAGAGCATGGTTTTAGAAAAGAACTGTTTTTCCACCTGCAATCAGGAAACCCACCTCCTGAAGCACACTGTCCCCATGTCCTTCTTGACATCCAAAGCGCTATCACTGGACATCAAGGTGACACACAAATTCCACTTCATATGCAGAATATGTCACTAGACCCAGCAGGAGCTGGGTCCATTTCCCATCCACTTCCCAGGGCATTTTATCCCTGAGATGGGGATTGCTTCTTATACTAGCTACTTTGGATCATTATGGGAAAATAGCTGTCAGAAGCAACTTAACTCCTTTTAGAGTCGTGGTTTCAACGGGTTCAATCCATGATCTCTTGGCCCCATACACTTGGGCAGAATATCATGATGGTAGGAATTTGACAGAAGTTCTCAGATCACAGTGAACAGGAAGACGGAAAGAAAGGGCAACACAGCCCCAAAGGGTAGCCCCAGGGCCCAGCCAGTGACCCGCTTCCTTCTGCTAGCCTCGCCCTTCTGAAGTATTCAGAACTCCAGGACAGTAGCTAAAAGGAGTGTGGAGAGTTCCAACTCACAACATAAATCAGAAAATATTAAAATATTTTTAAAAGACTAGGGAAAATAATGGAATCAACAAAATTGGGTAAAGTAAAAAAGAAAAGAAAACAAACAAACAAACAAAACCCCCCAAAGCTGGGTGTAGTGGTAGGGGCTTTTAATCCCAGCTGGGTGTAGTGGGGGGGGCCTTTACTCCCAGCTGGGTGTGGTGGTGGGGGCCTTTAATCCCAGCTGGGTGTGGTGGTGGGGCCTTTAATCCCAGCTGAGTGTAATGGTGGGGCCTTTAATCCCAGCTGGTGTAGCGGTGGGGCCTTTAATCCCAGCTGGGTGTAGTGGTGGGGCCTTTAATCCCAGCTGGTGTAGTGGTGGAGCCTTTAATCCCAGCTGGTGTAATTGTGGGGCCTTTAATCCCAGCTGGTGTAGTGGTGGGGGCCTTTAATCCCAGCTGGGTGTAGTGATGGGGCCTTTAATCCCAGCTGGGTGTAGTGGAGGGGACCTTTAATCCTCTCTGGTGTAGTGGTGGTCCCTTTAATCCCAGCTGGTGTAGTGGTGGGCCCTTTAATCCCAGCTGTGTGTGGTGGTGGGGCCTTTAATCCCAGCTGGGTGTAGTGGTGGGGGCCTTTAATCCCAGCTGGTGTAGTGGTGGGCCCTTTAATCCCAGCTGGGTGTGGTGATGGGGTCTTTAATTCCAGCTGGGTGTAGTGGTGGGGGCCTTTAATCCCAGCTGGTGTAGTGGGCCCTTTAATCCCAGCTGGGTGTAGTGGTGGGGGCTTTTAATCCCAGATGGGTGTAGTGGTGGGCCCTTTAATCCCAGCTGGGTGTAGTGGTGGGGCCCTTTAATCCCAGCTGGGTGTGGTGGTGGGGCCTTTAATCCCAGCTGGATGTAGTGGTGGGGCCTTTAATCCCAGCTGGGTGTAGGGGTTGGGCCTTTAATCCCAGCTGGTGTAATGGTGGGGCCTTTAATCCCAGCTGGTGTGGTGGTGGGGGCCTTTAACCCCATCTGGTGTAGTGGTGGGGACCTTTAATCCCATCTTGCGTAGTGGTGGGCCCTTTAATCCCAGCTGGTGTAGTGGTGGGGGCCTTTAATTCCAGCTGTGTATAGTGGTGGGGCCTTTAATCCCAGCTGGTGTAGTGGTGGGGGCCTTTAATCCCATCTGGGTGTAGTGGTGGGGCCTTTAATCCCAGCTGGGTGTAGTGGTGGGGGCCTTTAATCCCAGCTGGGTGTAGTGGTGGGGGCTTTTAATCCCAGCTGGGTGTAGTGGTGGGGGCCTTTAATCCCAGCCCTCAAGTGGTGGAAGCAGGCAGATTGCTGTGAGACTGAGGCCAGCCTGGTCCACATAGTGACTTCCAGGTGGGCTCACACTACGGAGACACTGTAAAAAATGGGTAATGTATGAGAGAAAGGGAGTGGATAATAAATATAATGGTTTCATCTTTGTACATATAAGGTAATAGATATTTAACATGGTGGTTTTTTTTATATCACAGACCATTTGAAAAGAATACACCAAATGCAGCATGCAAAGAAACCCTACCTACTACCATATTACCTATGACAAAGTTACATATAATATGCTGTCGAATGTCTATTGATAAGCTCCCTTCTAAATAATTAGATAATTATGATGTAATTCTTCATAATTTCTTTTACAATGGCACATTAAAATAGTCTATGTAGTTAATATGTGTGTAAACATATGTGCAATATGTAAAATTACTTATTTGTACTGATATTAATGGAGATTATTAATAATGGCAAAATCTTGAATCAACATGTGTGTACATCATTTGTTGACTAGTAAAATAAGTTATGCTCTCACCACACAATGGAATGATATATGGCAGTGAAGCATATTAAACAGCTTCTGTGAACTAAGCAAGTGTACACAGTATCAAGTGTGCAATAAAGAACAATACAATTCTTATATAGAGACTTATCGGGGGGATCTAGCTCAGCTGGGCTCATCAGACAAGAATTTGCTAAGCAAGTTTGATCTGAATAAAGATCTTAACAAGATGAGAAACAGTTCCAGAAGATATCTATGCAGCCAATATGTAGACAGAAAGAGGTCCATGCAAAATATGCTTGGTGTATGTCTGGAAAGGCACAGAGGTAAGAGGCATGTGTGCAGTCTATTTTTCCAAGACCCAGGTTAGACAGAGATGGAAGCTATGACCTGGATTTAAAATAGAATTTTGAGTTTGGGAAGTCAGCATCTGGTTAGTAAAACAAAGAATGTGAAATTCTTACCCTGCCTGGTGCCAAGGGAACTGACCACAGGGATTAGATTAATGTTTAGATTAATGCTTAGATTAATGTTGAAACAGGAAGAGTGGACAGAAAGCCTTTGAAGGTATTAATGTTTAGATTAATGCTTAGATTAATGTTGAAACAGGAAGAGTGGACAGAAAGCCTTTGAAGGTATGGTTGGCAGGCTATGCTGTTGGAGGGCGTGTGGACTTGTGTGCTGAGGAGGATGGTTCTTTTTTAATACTTTTTATTGAATTTTTGTGTAGTTCATACAGAAATTCTCAAACAATCTTAATCACTTTTATACCCCCTTCTCCTCTAGTACTCCCCCCCCGCCCCCCCCCACTGGAATTCATATACTCTGCATTTGTGTTAAAGCTTACTGTGCCAAATTAGTGTCCCTGGATGTTCCTCAATGCTAGTTCATTCACTGAGGTCTAGTCAGCCAAACCAGAGTCCCTCACTTTAAGACCAGGTCTTCCTTATTCGACAGTAATCAGCTGTGGCCTTTTCTTCCTCTCTGTTCCTGCAAGCAGATGCTTCATTTCCCAGCATGGTTGCCAAGGCTCAGGCAGGAGTCAGGAGGGGAAGGGTGAGCCCATAAGGGTCAGTAAAGAAACTAACCCGGGAGAGATTCCAAGAAATAACTGAGTTTATTGGCAATAAGCAAAGGTTTATACACTAAAGCTACTATGCTTCAGGCAGGGAATGGGGGTTGGAGGGTGTGAAGGAGAACAAGGGAAGTGTGAGCCAACACTGGCTCCTACCAGAGCAGCGGAACTCTCAGGTGTGTTTTTAGTAAATAGTAGGTGTGACATCTGCTCAGTACATCAAAAAGGAGCCCTCGGGATATGGGGGTCTTGCTTAGGGAGCAGGAAAACAGCCCATCCCAGCTCCTCAAAGAAGCTTGCAGGACGGTGAGGTGCAGGGTCCTCCTCAAGCTAAACAGAGTCCCATCCCTGCAATCAGCTGCCAATATTTCTTCAGCTAAGATTGGGATCTGCTGCCCATTTCCCCAGCTCCATACTGGGTTTTTGTGTGGTTGAGGTTACATGAGTGTAGTGCATGTTGACACTATTGCTGTAGATACATATGAGCAGAGTCCCAGGAGCTTGTAGGCTTCTATTTCCATGCAGTCATGCACCGCCTCCCTGGTTCTTACAATCTTTCTGCTCCCTCTCTCACAATGGTTGCTGAGCCCTGGATGAGTGAGGCTTAACATAGGAATCCTGTCAAGGACCCACTTGCTGCGGACTCTTGATCTCCATGGTTTGGCCATTTATGACCTTTTGTGTTCCTGGCCCTCTGTGAGTATACAAGTTCCACTGTAGATGTGTGGGCAATTCACAGACAATGTCTGTGTGTAACCAGTTGTGGTACTCTGTAACAGTTTTCATTTGGTGCAAAAGAAGTTGTGACTGGGCTATAAACATAAGGACACATAATTTTGCACTTAGTAAGAAGTCACATTAGTACAGGGATGTGAAAGCCTCGGGGATTTCTCTAAGATCTATGATCTCTTCATCCATATGTATTTGGCCACATATGAGCTTCCTTCCATTGAATGGGCTTTAAGTCCAATGAGGTAGCCCTTGATTGCCGCCAACTTAAAAGTGCAGTACTACACCAATGTCATATGCTGTGCTCGTCACTGATGTGGTTATTTGGTCTCAAAGGTGGTGATAGACCATTGATTGATGTTCTCCCTTAGCACCTTGCATTAATACTTTCCAAGGCCATGAGAACAAGTCTTCAGGTGAAATGGTTTCCAGGTCAGCTCCAGCTCCATTGCTCCAACTCCTGTGTCCAAAGTATGTCCCGTCTTCAGCAAAAGGGTCTTCCTTTCAAGTTCTGGGAGGCAATGAAGAGTTGTGGTAATAGCTTGTGTCATTTTGAGAGTCTCTTGGACTACCTTAGCCAACAACTCATAGGAAGGTTAGGTTCTTAAGATATGGTCTCAGCCCCTGGGTCCAAAGAGGAAGAAAGAAGTATGTGGATAGGAGAAAATTACAAAATTTGTTTCATATTTTTCACATTTGAGATGTCCATTTTTTCAAATAAAGGACACATTGACAGTAGGGATGATACTCAAGTTAGATACTGGAAAGTAAGCCTGTGATAAATGTATATAAATTTTGAGAACAGCAGGGTGTAGACAGTGCTTATAGATGAATCTGTTTCTGAAAAATTTCTCCCCACTGAGGCTCCATTCTCCTTCCAGGAAGCACAGCACTGAACGCCTCTCACCTATGCCCCACTTCATGTTCTATCTCATACTTATTTCTGATACAAATACTTTGTTTTTGGCTACTTGTCTCCTACAGCATTTGTCATCATGGCTATGTCTTCCATACCCTGATCGCCTTTGAAAGCATCATTCTGAACCTGAGAGAGGGCTACCAGAGGTTCACCTGAGACTCGAAGTGGCTTCAGACTGTGGTTCTGAGTGAAGCCAAATGAAATTATTATGATATACTGAAAGTTTGTGAAGAAGGTACTTCGAGAATGCACTCTGCCCACACACCTTGATCTTGGATTTCTAGTCTCCATAATAGTAAGAAAATACATTTCTATTGATAAAGTTACACTGTTTATGGCGTTTTGAGTTAGCAAAATCCATTCATTATAAGGAAGTCAGTTCTTAACATTTCTGTATTCATGACATGCCAATACTGAAATTTTTGTTGGTAGTCTTGAAAGAATGCAAGAAGTGAAGAATAATGTTTTAAAATCAAGCACCAGAAATTCAAGAACATCATTTCTATAGCTATTACATTATCTATTTTGACTCCAAACATCCTTTTGTATCTGTTTTAATTGAACTAATAACAACCTTAACCCCAACTCAGTTATAGCTAGAGATTGATTTATTCATCTTACAACTTGAAACTAGCTTTACCTTACTTTGAAATCTGTTACAAGATCTCCTCAGCACCCACCCACTCTACCCTACAAAAGTCACAATGAGAAAATTATAGAGGCTTGTTTGTGAAGACTTAGGCATTGTCAGTATATTAATTGTAAACTGTTATTATTGGAAAGGTTAGACAAAATAGGGGGACTCCAGAATGGAACTGGGGTTGAAATCCTCACTTAAAGAGATTTCTAGAATCCTTAGAATAAATAAGAAAGTTCCTGCTTTGTGCATAGTAATTTTATTTTGAAAATATCCTCTATGGTGATTAGCATTAGTTCTCAATTTGACCACATATAAAATCACCTGGGAGATGAGTGTTGAGCCTGTCTGTGAGGGATTATCTAGTTTGCATCGATGGAGAGGAAGACCTGGCCACCATGCATGACACCACACCCTAGGCAGGAGAGCCTGGTCTCTGTAAGAGGGGACAAAGCAAGCTGAGCAGGTGAGCCCGCATGACTTCATTCTTATCTGTTCCTGATTGTGGGTGTGATGTGACCAGCTCCCTCAAGCTTCTGCTGCTGTGACTTTCCCACTAGGATAGACTATAACCTGGAATTCAGGCCAAAATAAACCCTTTCTCCCATAAGTTGCTTTTGTCCACATATTTTACCACAGCAATGGGAAAAGAAACCAAGTCAGAAATTTGTACCATAAGTGCAATATTTCTGTAATATATCTGACTATATGGATTTTACAGTCAAAGTTCCTAATTCTTCCACATTCCCCCCCCAATAGACAATTCCAATGCCTTAAAAGCCATGCTGCCAGATATTTTATAGAAATATTCCACTTATGGTACCAATTATATATTTGTTGTTGCTATTAAGGCATCACATGGTTTCCAACTATTACTTTTGAGCTTCTTTTGTGGAGATATATTTAATGATTATAGATCTTTACATATATACTGAGCATTAATTGTTTTAGTAATTATCTATCTGCACGCTCTTTCTTCTTTGTTTCTTTGTGAATTGAGAAGTATAATATGCTAAGAAAAAGGCTGAATCAGTCGGAATTAAAAGTAAATAAAGGAAGACATTTATTCCAGGAAATTCTCTCTCTCTCTCTCTCTCTCTCTCTCTCTCTCTCTCTCTCTCTCTCAAATCCTGGGCTGTCTGGCTGTGAGAAAAGCATGCATGTGGGAGGTCGGAGAGCCTTTGGCCAATTAAGTCAGGTCAAGGGCCGGCCAGTGATTTTTTTTCAGGCAAAAGCTAGCTCCAGACCAGAAAAGAAGGAAAAGTCCTTCTGGTCTATGCCATCTTGGCTTCTCACCCCAAGCCCCAACCTAACATGAATATCTTGGGAAGGTATAGGAATTCCTACTCATCCAAACTGACCCACAGAATATATATTGTCAAACAACATCCAGTCACTGGGGCAATGCCTGAGTCTCCTTAGAGATCTATTAGCCAATTCATATGATAGTGAACTAGAATAGTTGCAACTTTTATTTAAAACTTCTTTATACCTTATCTGTTGTCATATGATTACTATAGGTAGTGACCTTCTTAAAAGTAGTGTTATCAGTTTTCCTTATAACTAACCTTTTGTACTTTTTATTTCTAGGACCCCTAAACTTTCTGTTAGGTAGGTAGCTAGATATTAGGAGGATTGGAGTGCACTGGGGATGAACCCCTCCCTCACAATAACAGCTTGTAAAACTGCTGGAATTGTAGGATTCTAATTATGAGTCAGAAGAATGGGCACCTGTGTCTTGCATGATGTGACACTGTGAATCAATAGTAAGGTCATTAATAGATAGCTAAGTAAACCTGTTTCCAGGAGCCCTGAACCTTATAGGATTACTATCTATCAGGAGGCAAAAGAACAAGAATTGATTTTTGTCCCTTCCTATAAATGTCAATCCAACTAAACCTGTCAATCACTTGGACAGGATAAAAGGCCCCCAGGAAAAAACTGTTTGTGTTAAAGGCTTTAGAAATAATTCTAAAGACTACCTAAAATGTAGATCTAGGTAATTGTCCCCATAATCACTATGAACCTTTACCCCTTGAGATCATGTTCCCCGTTACTCTGTAATAAATTGTACCTATATTCTTCACTGCACTTTTGTGTGTGTCATCTGAATTCTTCCAGTGGATATCACAAGAATCAGATCATTGACAAGAGGCAAGAGTTGGTCCTGGTGACATTCTCGTGCACGTGTGTATACTCACAATGATCAACTGTATTGTGTCTGTCCTTCAAATCACTGAAGTTGGATCTAACCATCTACCTGCACCTACTCCCTGCCACCCTACTTCATAAGGTAAAGTGAGTTCTCAGTCATCTCTCTGTCTGAGGTGAAGCTCATTCTTGCAAATGGTAACTGCAGAATTGATTATGTTTTGTGATCTTTATTCAACCACTTTTTCGATTTTACAGGAAACTAATTGGGAACATAATACATTTAGGCAGTAGTCTATAATGTTCATGAATCTTTATGCACCTTATCAAGTTTCTATATTATTTCATAATACCCATAAAGTATAATGAGGAAAGCTTAGGAAAAGAAGATCCACATATTTTAGCATCCTATGTTCCAATTTGTCCATGTTATTCTCTGCTAGTGCCACACACTTCTTGAAGCAAAGCTGTAGGAAGAGTCAGGGTGAAGAATGAGGCAAGGAGATGAGAAGAGCATCAACACTTAGTCATTTCTAAGTGACGTTGCTATGCTGCTGCATATTCCTTTTAAAACATTCGCTAAACAACAGATTCATTCATTTCATTCCAGCAGTTTCAGAAATGAAAACAACTTGTTATTCACCTACCTAAAATACTAGACTTTTGGAAACAATGAGAGAAAACCCCCAAAGCCACAATAGTAATTTCAAAGGCATCAACTGCAGCATTCCCTCAAATTACCTTGTCAAACTCTCAGATTGATCTGCCTTTGAAATAACAGAAGTTAAATACTTGGTGTCCTTTCAATGGAAACAAAACCATAATTCCTTCCCATTTTGCACTGGTAAATGTGCGTAGTATTCTTCTACTTCAAAACGCAAATACATGCATGTGCCTGTCAAACACAAAGGAGCAAACTAAATGTCAACAGTCGCCATGTCTGTAGGCTGGCTGCTTGAGCTACCATGCAAGGCAGTAAGAATATCTTTCCCTAGGGGCTCAGGAAGCCCAAGCCAACTTGTTCCATTAGGGAACAACTTGCATTAGGGGTTAGTGGGAAGTGTCCCAGTGCGGCTGTCTGAGGCTCTGTTTCCTAGCTCTGCCACTTAGCCCATTCACAAACTTGGGTACTATATTTTGCCATACGGAGCAATGCCTTTATCTGTGGCATAGTGAAAATACCATTTTACAAGGCCTGGGCATATCAAGGGAACTGCGTATGATTCAGTGTGATAGATAGGATCCTGACGAGGGTTTATGAGATAAAGGAGAAAAGAGACTGGATCAAAGGCACACACAAAAAAAATCAGAGTAAGATAGATGAAATACTTTATCTCAGTATTCAGAGGTATGCTGCTGACCGACATATTTTTGTTTTCTTACCTAATAATTAATCTTTTGATTTTTTAATTATGACTCCAAGAAAATATTGTATTGGGGGATAAACTTATACCCCATTTCAATTAGTGTACTATTTCTTTAAAAGCCACTGTCAAATTAGATTTTAACCAAGGACATAAACTGTGAGAAGGCAAAGTTTTTAAAGGATGAAGTAAAATAATAATAATAATAATAATAATAATAATAATAATGATGATGAACAATGTCTAAAATGCTGTGAATTATATCCCTTGTTTCCATAGAAGCCTAAAATTTACATTTTGCAATCTAGACTTGTAGTGTAAGATAGTCATTTTTTATCGTCTGGAGAAGATTGGATCCAGAACCTTATATTAAATATCCAGTGTATACCCAGTCTTTTATATTAAATAGCAGACTAATTTTACATAATCTACATATGTTCTCCATATACTTGAAATGGACTCCAGATTACTAATCCCTAATGCAATATAGATGCTATAAAAGAATTGATATGATGTATTATTTAGGGCATGATGATAACAAAATATCTGTGCATGTTTAACACTAGACACATGGCTTCTTCAAAGTGAGATGAGGGCAGGAGAGGTGATGCCTCAGTCAGTGGGTAAATATATTTGATTTTCAAGCCAAATGGGCTGAGTTCAATCCCTGGAATGCAGAGAAAGCTGGGTGGGGGCTCACATCTGTAATGTCAGGATTCCTGTGGAGAGATGGGAAGTAAAACTCAGGAGAACTGGCTAGAAGCTCAGAGGTCAACTAGCCTGGAGTACACAGAGTAGCAGAAAAAAATCAAGAGATACCCTCCCATTCATACACACACACACACACACACACACACACACACACACACACACACTAAAAAATTTAAGAACAACAAAATAAAACAAAAAGTTCTCAGTGTAAAACCTACTGTAGTTTCCACATAGTATGAAAAATGTACTTTTTTTCGGGGCTGGAGAGATAGCCTAGCGGTTAAGAGCACCGACGCTCTTGCAGAGGACCCGGGTTCGATCCCCAGCACCCACATGGCGGCTAAGAACCGTCTGTAACTCCAATTCCAGGAGAACTCCAGTTCCAGGGGAATCGGAGACCCTCTTCTGACCTCCATGGCATTGCACGACATGGGTGCACAGACCTGCATGCAGACAGTACATTCATACACATACAAAAATAAATTAAATAAATAAATAAATAAAAAATTAAAAAAAAAAGAAAAATGTACTTTTTCACCAATAGCTTTATAGTTCTTACCTTTAAATGTTCTCTTAGAATGAGAACATTTTAGAATATTGTGTTGATAAAATGTGTTGTTAAAGTTGACTTCACCTCTACCTAGGAGGAAAAGTTAAAATGGCTTATAAACAGCCCATATTCCATTTCTAACACAATGTAGTGTTCTATATCTTTCTAGCTAGAATAGGAAACAGAGGCAGTCATTCAATACCATTATTTTCTTTTCAGGTCTTTCTGAAGAGTGGTCAAATCTGCTTGAAACAGCGGTTATCTTTAGATTTATAATTCCTTGAGCAAATGCAGAATATATGACCATATGCATACAAATATTTTTGTGTTTGGTTCTAAAAGAAATTACATCCTGAAGTGACTTTTGTAGTTTGCTGGGATCTAGTTGGTCCCAGCAGGCTTTCTCCAAATGGCATAGGTGATAGGAATCAGAAAGCAAGCCAGCCTGCCTATCAGAAACGTTACGGAGACACCTCTGCTGCTGCCGTCATGAAAAAGTACGTCAAATATTTGCATCCTCACTGCCCGTCTTCTTTCCTTATAGATCCCTGGAGGACAGGAATCAAACACGGGAGCAGAGGATGCTCTGTACATACAGGGATGACGTCACTGGTCCCTTCCAAAAGTAAGACTCAGAGCACAATATGACTTTACTGTTGATGAGACTATTCTCACTTTTCAAAAGTAGTTCCACTGTTTAAACATTTTACTGTGAAACACAATAATGTTATATATACATTTTATAAAGCTAGGATTTTAAAGGGTTTTAAATGCTTTTTAGCATAAAGAAATGCTAGAACATCACATGATACCCCATAAAGATGAGCCAATTTCATATTTTTATATGGTATCTGTTGAAAAAAATAAGTTTAAATAAACCCATAGAGTATGGAACATTAAAAAGATTCACATGTGATAGAAAATCACATCTCATATGAATTTTTACTACGTGATTCATGAAATACAAAACAGTTTCTAACTGAGGAGAGCAGAAGCAAGCTTCAAAGTTGTCTTAGTCCAGTCCACATCTGCTTGTGAGATTAAGCAGGGGACTATTGTCTTGATTCTGCAGGCGGCTGCTATGCACTGCAGACATGTGATCCCAAAGAAGCAATGCCTTTCAACACAAATATCTGCCACTTTGGCTGATGTGCTAAAACTGAAATGAATAGTTCAAGTGTCTGAGATGCCGGAGATAATCCTCTGCTCACATCAAAGTCACTGTGCAAGTACAGCAATACTAAGCAGATTAGATCCTGGTCATTTGTGCTAGCCACAAAGAAAAGGAGCAGGGAAAAGCAAACAATAACTCTCTCCTTTGAAAGTTTACAATCCTGCATCTAAGTGCATCTGGTTTTATTTATTTATTTATTTATTTATTTATTTATTTATTTATTTATTGTAAGGATAGAAAGAAAATCCCTTTATCCCTAAGTGCTGAGCTGGTAGCGTGATGATAAAACACAGAGAGCAAAAGTTAACAGATCTGCCTGCCAGCTTCACCCCATCCTCCTGAAAAGAAGAAAAGCCTGTTGGTAAAAGAGAAAGTGAGCCTGCATGGGCCCGTAGACACATGCTAATATGTTAATATTGGGAGGTTCATGATTCATGACTGACACAAGACCCTCAGCCTCATAGGGAAGAAAGGCACTACCTCTTGTAATAACTCAACCCCAGGGCTTTCCAGCTGGCGTGTCGATTTGGCATTGGAGCTCCAGTGATCTGTTAAGTATGTGAGACTTTATCTTAACAAACACAGAGGGTCTAAAGAGCTTAATGACAATCGCATTCCCCAGTTCTGCCTACCCCACAGGAGCAATTAGCTAATTGCCTGTAAAACATCTGGGAGGAACGCAATAAGAACCTGAATTTGGACACAGAGTCTTCAGCTTGAAGGGCGTTGGGAATATTTGACATGGGCTTGCTAGCATCAGGTATGTAATTGTGTATGTTTGTGTGTGGTGTCTTTAGATACCTGATCCTCCTTCCCACCCACAAAAGTAGTATTTTTAGCTTTTATTCATCTTCATCAAGCTTGTGACAAGGAATGTTGTACTTTCTTTTTTAAAGTTAGGTAAGCTTATTTCATTTTTATTTTATTTTTTATTTATTTATTTATGTGTATGAATGTACTATCTGCATGTAGGTTTGTGCACCCGTGTCGTGCAATGCCGTGGAGGTCAGAAGAGGGTGTCGGATTCCCCTGGAACTGGAGTTCTCCTGGAATTGGAGTTACAGACGGTTCTCAGCTGCCATGTGGGTGCTGAGGATAGAAGCCGGGGTCTCTGCAAGAGCGGTCGGCGCTCTTAACCACTAGGCAATCTCTCCAGCCCCGCAATGTTGTTCTTAAAATGCCAACAGTAACATTGTGACTTCCTGCAAATATATTTATTTACTAGTATTTATTTTTTTAATGTATATTTGCTACTTGTTCTTCTGATATTAAAAAAACAAAATAATCTTAATGCATTTGTGGAAAACATTCAAAATACATATAAACAGTAAAAATTATATTCTTTAGGTATTCTTATTTACTTTTCCTTGGATAGAGGCATAGAGACATTGAATATTCACCTTGAACAATGACTCCTGGTCAGTCAGTTACATCTTCCTGACTCTGGAAGGCCACTCTTCCGCCTGCACGCCTCCATGCCTCCTGAACAGCCACCAGGTGGCAGCGTTTAGGGAGACAGTAGGGCTTTCCTCTTGGCTTTTCAGATCCCACTGTGGGGATGTGGCTCCCACATCTATTGCCCTCTGTACACAGCCCCCTCCCCCACCTCCTCCATAAAAAAGGCTGGGAGAATTTGGGATGACAAGAGAAACAGCTTCTGACTGATGTGGCAATCTACTTCGGACTGAAGCTTCGAGCCACTCCCAGTCCTTAAACCCTCAATCATTTCCTTTTTTTTTTTTTTTTTTTCGTATTTAATTCTTTATATTGGGAATAACCCTCATGGGTACAGAAAATATCAACCCAGGGTTGATCTCTGGACTCCACACACATGAGCATGAGAACATGCACAGGCGTACACACACCACACACACACACACACACACACACACATACACGCACACACAGAAGTAGGTGCTTACAAGGAAGTGTGGATAATCATAGTCATTTTTACAATCTCATCCAAATTTAAATTTTTCTTTCTTTCTCTAGGAACAACTGCATAAGAGCACTCAATTTTTATCAGTTAAGCTCTTGGCTAATTTGCATATCTTCTCATCTCCAATAACAAAAAGCTACTCATTCTATAAGCTATTTGGAAACTATACATAATCACTTAATCAAGCTCCCTGAAAGCTTCATCTTTAACTCTGAGGGTTTATCAAAATATTTATTTTTATTTATTTTTATTTATTTATTTATTTTTAACAAATCTAGACCCGTGTTCCCACCCATTCCCCTACCCCGCCAGAGCTCATGCATTCTGCCAAACATGCTTGAGAACCCTCTATCATTTCCACTAAGCCTAACTTTTCTGTGTAATAAACCTGACTAAGCACAGAGAGCTTCTCTCCACCAAGAGTAATAATGGCTTCCTCCTTGGATGTCCAGCTCTAGATCTAAAACATCACAGCATCTGAATATCCTCCTTAATGATGACAGAGGTGTGTACAGCCCGACAAGCCTAGGGTGCCATGCTACTGTTTTGCAACTGTTTTGGTTTTTCTGACTCGACCAAGTATACATCTCCCATAATGCCAGAACCACAATGAAACTCAGCAAGAACACCTTCAAGCAGAACTGTTGCCAAATGTCCACGAAGGTCACAGCATTAAGCCAGAGGTATCTGGGGACCACATCCTAATGGTTCCAGTGACACTGTAATATGGAGGATATGGGCATGGCTGCTCCATATACAGCATTTCATCGCCTCCGAAATAGAAAATGCTCACCTAAGAGCACGTGGCATTATGAAGAGCAAAGGGACACACATGGAACAATGGTGGGGGAGCAAGGTTCTTGTCAGAGCAGCTAGAGCTTCAAGGCTTACCAGCTGGGCAGCCAGTTCCTTACCACTTTGCAACTACTACACTATTTTCCAGCCCTGTTCTTTTTAGAGAGAAAAAAGGCTGCATAATTGAAACAGTAATTCATCATAGCTTGTGGGGCATAATTTGAATAACGGATCTTTATTTTAGGGATTGTTTTACCTTACATGCTGACAATTTGTCCCAGAGAGTACAGACAAGAACAAGGGGAGACAAGATTCTGCTCTCATGTTCCATGATTTAGCTCGCCTGGAAACTACACATGTAGCTCAACTTCACATCTTGGGCTATGCCTGAGGTTTGCTCTTATTAGCTTTGGGCAAAATACTTCATCTCATAGAGCATCTGTTACAGTATGTGCAAATAAGGATTCACTTCAGGTTATTTTATATGCTCATTATATAATCATCTGGCCACACTCTTCCCCTCAGATGTTATCTACCACCAATCCTCTTCCATCTCAAGTCCGGAAAGTATAGGTCTAAAAAGAAGGGCGGTATCCCCAAGAAAGGTCAGTCCACAAAGCATGGCATTACAGGAAATTGGTGAGGCCTTGAATAGGTGGAGCCTAAAAGGAAGTTTACCAATTACTCCAAGTACGGCTTTACAGGAGATATCGGCACCGTAGTCCCTCCTTCTGTTTTGTGCTCAAACGATATATGCCATTTTTCTCCCACCGTGAGCCCAAATAAACTCTTTTTGAGACAGGGTCTCCCTGTAACCCCAGCTGACCTGAAACTCCCTAAGTAGACCCGACTGAACTTGAGCTCAAAAAGATCACCTGCCTTTACCTCTCAAGAGATTAAAGATGAGTAAAGATTAAAGATTAAAGGCATATGCTGCTATGCTCAGCATAACTTTCTCTCTTTATAAGTTGATATTCTCTGGTATTTGTTCCAGTGATAGAAAATTAATACACTATTCTGACTCTAATAAGGTCTAAATTTACAATGAGAGGCTTTGGATGAAGCTTAGTGTTAAAGTATATACTTAGCGGGCTGGAGAGATGGCCTAGCGGTTAAGAGCGCCGACCGCTCTTACAGAGGACCCGGGTTCGATCGATCCGCAGCACCCACATGGCGGCCGAGAGCCGTCTGAAACTCCAATTCCAGGAGAACTCCAGCTCCAGAGGAATCCGAGACCCTCTTCTGACCTCCGCGGCATTGCTCGACACGGGTGCACAGACCTGCATGCAGACAGTACATTGATACACAAACAGAAATTAAAAATAAATAAATAAATAAAGTATATACTTAGCATTCACGAGGCCCTGGGTTCAGTCCCCAGTACCAGACATACAAATTTAACAGTGGCTTGGATTCTTAGTTTCGGCCACTCAAGAGACTAAGGCAGAAGCATCTTTTGTACACAAGAGTTCAAGATTAGCCTGGACAAAATAGCAAGACTCTCTCTCCATAAAATAAAACAGAACAACACAATTAGAAAAGAAAAATTACGTGAAGGCTCATTACCTATTAATACCGATTTGTAAATTTGATTGCAAAAGAGATTCTCAGTTCCTATGCACAGAATGAAAACTTTTTTCTTTTGTTTTAACATTTAAAATGTTAAGAGCTCTTTGATGCACTTAAGCTTCTTAATGCCCAAGTGCCTTAACTACTTGAAACTGAGGCAGATACTTTTTGCATAGATTCTCTGGTCAGTTCAGTGTTATAAGCCAAACTTATCATGGTAGTATAAAATGTTATGTAACTCTATTTTGATGTTGGTTTTAATTTGAAAAATCATTCAAGTACATATCTTCTGTGTTCTTAGATTTTTTTTTTCAAATACTTGACTAATGTCAGAGACTTATGTAACTGGATGCTAAGTGTTGTTAATCTCATTTCACTTAGTATGTACAATCCAGTATATTGGATTGTTAACAAATGCAATGAGTTTGCATTTGTGTATGTAGAACCGAAGCAAGCACAGCTAAGACATAAAAGAATGGAGGAAGATTTATTACCCCAAGGGTAATAAGGGAATTGTTTCCATGGAGACTTTGTTTAGGAAGCCTCATCATATTCATATGGGTGTTGGCCCATTCCCGCATGCAGTTGAGCAACAGATTTCTGAGCATGCTCATTTTAAGGTCACACTTTAAGAAGGAAAAACAGTAGACACACTTTTTACATACTTAGTTTAAAGTCATGGAGTACATGATTAAAATATGGTAGACAAGAGTGTCTCTGTTGAGTAAGATTTTCTTGGTGAGATGAAAAAACATCTCATAAATATGGAACCAACCATGGACCAAAGAAACAATTTCATCCAAGTCTAGCTTAGATACGTTTAACTGGAATTACTGCATGTGGGTGAAGGGTTACCTGTGCAAGCATGAACCACATAAGAACAGTTACACTGCTGAAAGAAAATATTATCTGCCCCCCAGACCCCCTAGCAATAGTTACAGATGACATATCCTTTGGAAGGAGTGGAGGAGGGGCTTGCAAGCCACTCTTCCCTCCATGGCAGAATATTGTTGAATCCAATCATCCGTGGGTCTCATACAGAAAATTACAGCTGTTGAGAATTCAACAGGACACAGTTATGTCATGTCTAGGGGACACTTCCTTTTTCATCATATTCCCTGAGCCACTGAAAGGGTGGTATGGCTATCCCATTTAGCACTGAGCATCCAGCACTCATATTCTCAGGGACATGGCTGGATATGAGTCTCCACAATAACCATTGTCCATTGTATAACAAAGCTCCCCTGACCAAGGCTGACAACTGCAAGAATTTATAAGTATGAACACAAGTATTGGGAGAGCAATTTGACAGGTATATCATATCCATTTAGCAAAAACAGCAACAGGAGTTTCTCCAGTAGGCTCACAACTTCCATAGCCATGGGCTGTTAACCGAGCTTTCAGTACCAGATGTGAATTTCCTCCCGTGCAGAGAGGCTTAAATCGAGTCAGAAAACAATTTGTTTCACCAGTAACTGCCGTGCCAAAATTGCAAGAGAAGAACATACTTTCTGGGATACTTATAGTGCAATGTACAGGGTCTGAGGTCGCATAAGAGCATTTGTGACAATTCTGTCTCAGAAGAATGTATGTGCCCTCTGGCATTAATAAGCCTAGCCAGCAGAGCAAGAGCTTGCAGCTCAGTTCTAGCTTTCAAGGATGTCTGCTTCTTTTTTTTCCACAGCGAATGAATTCTGAATCAGACAAATCAAGGAAAACACTCTCCATCTCCTCCTTACCCTTATCCCTCAAGTTAGATGGAAAAGACAGTCTTTGGGGGAGGGAGCTGATAGTTAATCTACAGTGTCAACTAGACTGGATTTGGAGTCACCTAGACACACCTCTGCACATGTCTGTGAGGATGTCTCCAGAGAATTTTAGCTGCGAAGGGATTATCCAATTGAATGAGTGTAGGTGGCTCCATCCCACAGATTGAGGTCCTGGGTTGAATGAAAATGGGGAGGGTAGTCACATGAGCAGCATAGTTAATCTCTTTCTGATTCTTGATGGTAGACACAATGCGACCCAACACTTCGCAGTCCTGCTGCCATGTTTTGTCTGCCATTATGGACTGTGCCCTTAAACTTTGAGTCAAAATAAACCCTGACTTCTTGGAGTTGTTTTGGTCAGGTATTTGGATTTTCAACCACAATAAGAAGAAAAATAACAAATACACTGCCCTAAAGAGACTCCTGGTCATTGACACAGTGATGTATCTTGAAGGAATATGAATTCCCAACATTAGCCTATAGCCTAATGTCATCACTAATGTGCCATCATAGTCCCTCTTAGCTATCTTGGTGAGGACAAGGAGAACAATTATCAAATAAAATTTCAATTGAAGTTCTCAGTAAAGGCCAGGACACATATACCCAGTGGTCAGTTCTGAAGTTTGCAGATGTATAATCAGAATATATGGGATTGTGAGTGGGAACAATCCTCACTTCTGTAAAATAAGAGCTATTACAGTAGCAAAGGGCAAAAGCAATCTCTGAAATTGCTGCTTAGCAGACACTGGCCAAGACAACAAATCGTAGATAACAATATTATGACCTGCAAGGAATGACAGAGATCTGTGCCTTCCTTCAGAAGCTCAAGGAAGTGACCCTGGAAGCCAGATGAGTTCACCGATAACCCCTAGAGAGATGTCTTCATTCAAATCCCTGAACTTTATAACTTCGACTTTCTTTGCAGATAGAATGAAAGATCTTGACATGGGATTCATCAAATAACAGTCTAGCCTAGGTAGGCCTTGAACTTGTAATCCTTGTGCCTCAGCCTCAAAGAGTTGAGATGATAGGTCTGGGCTTCTAGGATCACCTAGGGAAAAAAAAATCATGTTTTCACTAATAGGTAATACAAACACAAAAGTCAACAATCTTAATAAAATTAAGTGTTTTAAGATCTTAAATGGTAAAGTTGCCAGTCTCTTTGAAGGACTTACAAAGAGCCACATATCTCAGCTAATATGAACACTGGGAATTGTGACCATTTGAACACACAGTGCTTGGCAGGCTTTCCAGTACATCTCACAGGATAGAGTCAGTACTTGTTTTTTCTATCTAGAGGAGAACAGAGGCTGGGGGGCACTAGATAACTTCTGGAGGATCCCAGGTGGGCAGTTGTGGAGGGACAAACGGCAATGCCACTCCTCATTGCAGCAAAGTAGATGATCTCAGCTCATCCGTCCCCTCCTGGGCTGCCTACTTCTGTACAATTGCAAAGCAAACACTAGAAAGCAGCCTTTGCAAGGCTTTTGGAAAGGTCATCTTTGTGGTAGAAAAAGTTTTCTTCTTATTAAAACTGACCCAGATTTCTCTTCACGTACTTTATTGACTGCACTTATTCCACTCAAATGGACCATTTTCTTTCTTTTACCTCCTTTAACTATGTACATCCATGAATGGTTTCACCATGTCAGGTTTGGATAAAATATCACCTTTATCATGTCCGGTTGCTGCATGCTCACACATAAAGCATGTGGGTAACACATACACAACTGGAAACAGATGCACTGACAGGTTTTCCACATAGATATTTTCATTTACAATGTTGTAACTAATGTGTTTGACTCTTTAGCAAAATTTTGAACATCAGTCAGTGAGGGGCAAATACAGTAGAGGGAGAAGATGAGCAAGGTATGATAGTATGCATGCATGAAAATGTCATCATGAAGCCTATTATTTTGAAAGCTAACTAAAATTTTAACTTAAAAATTAAAGAAATGACAAAATTAGCAAGTATTTAACAATGGGTCTTGCAGCACAATGCTGGGACTATAGCTCACTGGCAGGAGGCTCGCATTCCCTGCAAGAAGTCCTGGGTTCAATCCTAAGTACCAGAAACAAAAGTGTTTTGAACCCTAAATTATGGCTAAGAACTTCATGTGCCATCAACTCATGTGGTAAAGTTCATGTTGAAGAGGTGCTAGAATTGTAGCACAAACTCTTTACTGAACATGAAAACTGTTCAGATGAAAGATTTAATGTACTTAATTAGTGTGGTTATTTTGTAATAACTGTGAACATCCCTCCGTGTCTGTAGGGAACTGGGTTTGGGACACTACACTTACATATACATCTACAGATGCTCAAATTCCCAGTATAAAAGCATATTTGCATATAACCTATGTATATCATCCTGCAGACTTTAAATCTTCTCTAGATTACTTGTAATAACTAGCAAATTGTAAATGTAATGAAAATAGCTGCTGTACTGTACTGTTTAGAGAATAATGACAAGAAATGAGACTGAATGGGCAGTATAGGTGCAACTTTCCCAAATCTTTTTTGTCTGAAGTTGGTTTCACGTCCATAGATGCAGACGCCTAACTGTACTGTGTTCTCTACCACACAAAGAAGCCATTGCTTTATTACTATTGGACACCCCTGGACCTGGCAGTGTGGTGGAAGAAAAAGTCACAGTGTCGAGTCTGCACTGGTCACTGGCAAAAGGGACTCTGAAGGAAGGGACTAAGGCGAGAAGGAGGGTGACATGCTTCCAAGCCTCCTGACTTCAGCTTGTGTTTCCTTTCTTCGGCATTGCCATTTACTTTATTATTAATAATTAATTAATCAAACAATTAATTGTATTTTGTGTATGAGTGTTTTACCTATGTGTGTGTAAGTGTACCCGTGTTGTATAATTCCCATGGAGGACAGAAGAGGATGTTGGATCCCCTGGAAGTGGACTTACAGAGAGTTATTAGCTACCTTGTGGGTGCTGTGATTCAAACTCAGGACTTCTACCAAAACAGCCAGTGCTCTTAACCTCTGAGCCATCTCTCAAGCCCCCTGCATTGCCATTCAGCTTGATGATTTTTTATTTATTAAGGTCCTTAGTGGCTGTGATGTGGGAAAGCAACCAGCTGTCTCAGCTTCTAGGGGCTTTTCCTCCAGCCTCTTCCACGGTATGCTCTCACAGATCCAGTTTTCTCTGTTCTTCCCCTGTCCCCAGTTCATTTACCTCATGTCCCGATGCTTCCCCACTTATTCTCCTTTCCTTCTTAGTTGCTTGTCGAGTCCTCATAAATGCTGAGATTTCTCTGCCTCATTTCAGATTCCAGCTCCATTACACTAACACTTCATATTGATTATTGTGTAAAATGACGTACCAACCACCTCCTCAGTGTTTTTTGAAGACAAATCCCAAAGCCTCAGAAGAGCATCAGCATGTGCCCAGCTCTTCATCAATGCCTGTTCTCATTATCTTTCCCCTTTCCCACAAAGGTACCTGGTACAAGAGATGTCTACCCTCCTCAAACCTTTACAAAGAATCATTGGAGATGGGTGCCTCATTTTCCCTGACTGAAAGCCAAAGCCACAACTCCTTTCTTCTTCATCAGGAGCTATTTTGAGTACATGAGCTGAACGAACTTACAATTTCCTTACCTTCTAAAGGTGAATGATTTCTTCAAAATTGTTGCCACATTCCTTAGAAAATAGCTCACTGCTCCATTAATCAAAATAGCACTTTGCTGGCTTAAATGAAGCTCAACTCTTTCAAGAGGCAAGTCTCTTCTTTCCAGGTTTCTGATAGAATATTCGAAGACGACCTTGGGCTCCAGAAAAGCACATCACACTCCCAGAGAAACACTTCTCCTTGGGTTAAATGGTCACCTTGCCCCGAGGCCAGAGATTCTTCAGATTAAAAAAGGAGTTCTGCTCTTACAGATAATACCTGTTAGAAGAATTGTACATCTGGGCATGCTCATTTCCTGGTATGGCATAGCTGATTGAAATTAGATAGCATTGTGAGCTGTGAATAACAGACACACCAATTCACTGCAATTTATGAAGAGACTGTACAGCCCACAAATGCTCTGTTCTTCCCTTTGATCTATTTGACAGACTTCTTTATCTCCTTCACATGAGGATTCCTGGCTTCTAGCCTGAGAGTCACAGAGGTAAATAGTAGGTGTAAGTAAAACTTCTCACTTTTCTTCAATATAATGAAATACTCGAGGTGAACTAATTTTATAAGAAAGGAGATTCATTTACCTTATATTTGTGGAGATTGAAAGTCAAAAGTGTCCAACACAGGATCCAGTGAGGAGCCACTGGCAAGTGGAAGTTGGTGGAACACATGTAGGGAGCATGCCTCAACCCAAACCAAGATGGTGGAACACATGTAGGGGGCATGCCTCAACCCAAACCAAGATAGTGGAACACATGTAGAGGGGCATGCCTCAAGCCAAACCAAGATGCAAGAAGAGGAGCAGGGGCAAGGCTGGCTTCTTTTATAACCCTCTGAAAACTACCAGGTGCTCACCTGAGCACTGCTTCATTCCTATGGAGGGCCCACCCTCAGTGTCCAAAGGATATCTCACCAGGTCTCATCTCCCTAGGAACTCCCCCACTCTGCCCACCTAAAGCTTCCTTCATCTTCCAACTTTTCATTCTGGAGACCAAGACTTTCAAATAGGCCCAAAGATGGAGGTACACCAACCCAAGTACAAGCCATAGCAGTTGGCCCAAACCTGAGGAGATCAAGTCTAGTGACAGGTATACACTCAGGGGCCATGGCCAGGATAATCTCCTCGTGAGAAATATTTGACAGAATATTCCTGGGATGTTTATTTCATGTGTGTGTGTGTGTGTGTGTGTGTGTGTGTGTGTGTGTGTACAGTGCACATGTATTGGCCTAGCTTTCCATTTACTATGCTGTCTGACTGATTTGAAATAATTCATGCTCACTCTAGAAATGCCTGGATTCTCAAGGGGCTGAAACAGCTTATGGATGCATTTTCAAATCCCTGTCCTGCCAGACAGATCAACCTGATGGTAGTTTCTGATAAAAGAAATGACTAGTATCTGAAGACAGGCTTTAGTTCAAAACCTGTTGTACTTCCAAACAAGAAAGCTTGTCTTCTAAGCTATCTAAGATGATAGGCTTTTAAATGGTGATCGACAGAACTTAATCTTGTAATCCCCTGCTCTTGAACAGATCTGTACACCACTTAAGTGACTGTGCATGTAGGTTGGGTGCCTCTGAACTCTAGATCTACACTCCATTGCATGACACACTGGAGGAGATGGGTCCTATGGTTCGTCTGTCTACATCTCAGCTAGGCTGGACAGAGAGAAAGATAAAAGCCCTGCACAGAATTAGTCAGCCTTTTTTTCAGACTGTTCAGACTTCAAAACAAACATTCATCTTAAACAAATATCGATTAAGCCTAGTATCATGGTCAGATTCAAATTTAACAAAAGAAAGCCTACATTTTTGTGTGGTCACCCACTCTGCCAAGCACTCTTTTAATCACTTTGACTGCATTAAGCATTTAGTGTTTGGAAAAAATATTTAAGTATTGTCACTCTTTTAAAAAAATAAACGAGGAGACATAGCCATTCTTAAGTTAGCCACATTTCTCTTGATGATAAAGTAGGACTAGAAGATAAACAATAAAATTTCATCCCGATCTTCAACTCACAGCTAACCCTAACTCTAAATTGAAACAAAATCCTAATCTTGTTTTTGATTTATTTCTGTATGTGTATGAATGTACTGTCTGCATGCAGGTTTGTGCACCCGTGTCGTGCAATGCCATGGAGGTCAGAAGAGGGTGTCAGATTCCCCTGGAACTGGAGTTCTCCTGGAATTGGAGTTTCAGATGGTTCTCGGCCACCATGTGGATGCTGGGGATCGAACCGGGGTCCTCTGTAAGAGCAGTCAGCACTCTTAACCACCAGGCCATCTCTCCAGCCCCCAAAACCCTAATCTTAACCCCAATGTAAACCCCAACTCTAAGACTCAATGGAAATGTAAACAGAGCATTGTTCCTAAGCAAAATCCACAGTCTAGAAATCACACTCTTAGCCACTGTGTTATAATGAACTGTCTCATGCTGATCAATATTGTTAGAGGCTAGAGAAAATTTCCACTCCAAAGTACTGCACAGAGATTACAACCTGGTAACAACGTAAGTTAATTTCATAATATAGATTGGGGAAATCAGTGAAAATCTATATACTCTGGCTTTGAGCTATTGAGTTGTGGAATATATTTAAAAGATGTCTTTGTCATTTATGCCTAAATACAACATAACTTTCAAGTAGAAAAATGCTCTGATAACAGTAGAAACCAAAGCATTTGTAAGAATGACAGCAAAAGGGATTTTCCTGTTGAAAGTTGCATTGGTATTCCTAAAGAATGTTTTCCTTTTTATGAGACTTTATCCTGCCTCAAAGATGCTAGTAAACAGAAACTATGTTTTACCACTGAAGAAAAGTGCTGTCAAAATATTAAATTAGTTATAGAGCAATCTGGCTACTGGGAACACAAATATAAGGTCTGTTGTGCCCTGAAGATTAGAGAGGTAAAAAAAGAGAATAGAAAAACATCAAAATTCAAATGGATTTGCCACGGATGGAAAGCTCATTTAGAAAATGATAGATTCTTCACCTTTGTGAGCCAAACACTAGCAGTAAGGAGCAATGGAAATTGAGTTTCTCATTAAATTTTGCATTCATAGGTGGTAACACTGAAACCAAAACTCAGGCCCACAAACATGCCAAGTATATCCGGGAAAGAGACAATGAGAGATTGCATGTCTATAATATTGTCCATCCTTGGGATTTTGTTCTAGCAAAATTTAGAATGGTCCTTATGCCTCACAGAGCTGTTTAACATCTGCTCATTGTTTGGATAAGGAGATAAGTCACCACTGCTGATGTGGATTATGAGAGAGCAGGCCATTGATGAGCCATATCAAAGGTCTTCAATGATGTTGCATGTATGGAGAACATAATACACATCCTAAGTAATCAGGATTTCTTTTTTTCTCAAACAAAAAAACTATAAACTGCTTCAACTCATTATAGAGCCTAAAGTGAAAAATTACTTTGATAAAATTATCTTGTCAAAATAAAATTTTCTTAGGAACAATAATCTAGCTCTACATTTATTAACCGAAGCCATCTATGTAAACTGACCAGATGATTAGGCCAATAAGATTTTCTAGCACAAAAGGAGAAAAGGAAGTGCAAGATGCAAATTGTAGCATTTTCCAGCCTGTGCCTACATTGTTGTGTAGGGTTGGACTGAGTGTGTCTTCCTCAGGCACTCTTCGCTTTGTTTTTCTCTCACTGTGACTGAATAGCAGCAAGGTGCTGTCTGTCTTACACTGGGTTGGTGGTTTCATAACAGTATGTGAGGCCGGGTGTGGTGGTGCTTGCCTTTAATCCTAGCATGTGGGAGGCAGAGGCAGGCAGATCTTTGTGAGTTCTAGGCCAGCCTGGTCTACAGAGCGAGTTCCAGGACAGCTGGGGCTACATGGAGACCCTGTCTTGAAAAGACCAAAAAAAAAAAATAAAAAAAAAAAAAACAAAGTGTGTGAAGGGTAGACATGAGTAACATGTCCCTGTCTTCCTTTAAACTTTTTCATTTGGCCTCTTGTGTCTTTGTGAAACAACAATCGTGTGGAAAACGTTTGTATGGGACTTCCAGTACTTTCCATGATGGGCTTCTGATTTAATTTCATGGGATACGAACATCGTTCAATTTCATAGGGTTTCACAGCCTTTCAGCCCAGTATTTTTAGATTTTTTTTACCAAAACAATATTTTCTGTTATAATGTGAAAATGAGGATAGCAATAGAGATGATACAGAATTATGACAATATAGAGTTATACATAATACATAATAAATGTACACAATATCTTTAAATTTGAAATATTCTTACTCTGTTTGTGTCAAAATAATTACACACCATTATTGCTTTTATTTTACTTTATTATGTTTGTAGTGACGTTATATTGTGTGTATGAGTGTTTTTGTAAGTGTACCCATGTTGTTGTTTTTGTCATGGCCAACAGAGGACAGCCCAAAGGGTGTCAGGATTACCCTGGAATTTGACGTTCAGTTGTCAGCTCTGCAATGTGCGGTGGTTCCTGGAACATGGAAACTCAAACCAGGTGGTACTTGTTAAGTGCAGCCATTCTCTTAAAAACCACTGAGCCATCCCTCCAGCTCCATAAATATACATTATTCATTTTTAAAAAAATAATGTTTTTACTTGATGTCTTGTGTATTTCAGACAATCATTTCTCACTTCAGTTTAGACACATATCCCCTTTTTTACCCTCCCTCCATCCATCCCCAATCATGCTTGCATTCTTGCCATAACTATCCCTGTATCTTTCTCTCAGAGTTTTTTTTTTTTTTTTTTTTCTTTATTTTTAGGAATTCACATTTCATCCCTTTAACTGTATTATTACTCTAAAATATGAATTACATACTTTCCATCATATACAATAGTTACAGAGTCAGAAAATAAACAGTGGGTCAATTCTAGAGCCCAATTCTAGAGCCCATTAAGATATTTACATTATTGACAAGGGGGCCAAGAAGACACAATGGAGAAAAGACAGCATCTTCAGCAAGTGGTGCTTGTAGGATCACCACTTGTAGGAGAATGAAATAAAACCCCTACTTCTCACCCTGTACAAAAGTCAACTCCAGATGGATTATAGACCTCAACATGAAACCCTAAACTCTGAAGGTGATAGAAGAAAAAGTTGGCAGCACACTACAAGACATAGGCATAGGAAAAGAATTCCTAAATCAGACAGCAGCTTCGCAAGAATTAAGGTTGACAATTGACAAATGGGACCTCATTAAAATCAAAAGCTTCTGTACATCAAAAGAAACAATCAAGGAAATGAAGAGAAATCCCACAGAGTGAGAGGAAACCTTCACCACAGACACATCTGACAAAGCATTGATTTCCAGAATATATAAACTATTCACAAAACAAAGAAGAAAGAAAACAAATGACCCACTAAATAGATGGAGCAAAGAGCTGAACAGAGACAAGTGAGGAATTAGAGATGGCTGAGAAACACCTTTAGAAGTGTTCAACATCACTAATCATTAAAGAAATGCAAATCAAAACCACTTTAAGATATCATCTTACTCCAATAAGACTGGCTAGAATCAAGAAAACAAATGATACCAAGTGCTGGAGAGGTTGTGGGGAAAGGGGAACACTCATCCACTGCTGGTGGGAATGTAAACTCATACAGCCACTATGGAAAGCAGTGCGGAGAGCCCTTGGAAGACTTGGACTGAACTTGCCACCCGACCCAGCCATACCACTCCTAGGCATGTCCACCCAAGACTCACCCCACCACAGAGATACATGCATGGCCATGTTTATTTCACCTCTCTTCACAATAGCAAGGAGCTGGAACCAACCCAAATGCCCCACAACTGGTGAGCGGATAGAGAAAATGTGGTACATCTACACAATGGATACTACACAGAGGTAAAGAAAGATGACATCATGAACTTTGCAGGTAAATGGATGGAACTCGAAGCCATTGTGCTAAGTGAAGTAACACTTCACTATTGTGAAAAGAGCTGGAATAAACATAGATGTGCATGTATCTTTGTGGTAGGATGAGTCTTTTGGGTATATACCCAGGAGTGGTATGGCTGGGTCAGGCGGTAGGCTCATTTTGAGTCTTTTAATGGTTCTCCACACTGCCTTCCATAATGGTTGTACAAGATTACATTCCCAGCAGCAGTGGATGAGTGTTCCCCTTTCTCGACTACCTTTCCAGCATTTGGTGTCTTTTGTGTTCTTGATCTTAGCCAGTTGTGAGATGATATCTGAGCATGGTATTAATTTGCATTTCCTTAATTATTAATTATATTGAACACTTTTTTTAAGAATGGACAAATGTAATTTATTTTATTTTATTTATTTCTGTATGTGTATGAATGTATTGTCTGCATGCAAGTCTGTGCACCCGTAACGTGCAACGCCGTGGAGTTCAGAAGAGGGTGTCGGGCTCCCCTGGAACTGGAGTTCTCCTGGAATTGGAGTTTCAGATGGCTCTCGGCCGCCATGTGGGTACTGGGGATCGAACCCAGGTCCTCTGCAAGAGCGGTCGGCACTCTTAACCGCTAGGCCATCTCTCCAGCCCCTATATTGAACACTTTTTAAGATGTTTCTCAACTATCTTTACTTCCTCACTGGTGAAGTCTCTGTTCAGCTCTTTACTCCATCTTTTGAGTAGGTCATTTGTTTCCTTTCTTCTTTGTTTTTTGAGTAGTCTGTATATTCTTGACATTAATGCTCTGTCAGATGAATCACTGGTGAAGATTTCCTCCCATTCTGTGGATTTTCTCTTCACTTCCTTGATTGTTTCTTTTCCTGTACAGAAGGTTTTGAGTTTGATGAGGTCCCATTTGTCAACTGTTGACCTTATTTCCTATGCAGCTGCTGTCTGATTTAGAAAGTTTGTTCCTACACATATATCTTGTAGGTTGTTACCAACTTTTTCTTCTATCACCTTCAAGGTTTCAGGTTTCATGTTGAGAACTTTGATCCACTTGGAGTTGATTTTTGTACAGGGCAAAAGGTACGGGTTTAATTTTGTTCTTCTACAAATGGTGATCCAGTTTTGCCAGCACCATTTGCTGAAGATGCTATCCTTCCTCCATTGAGGGCTTTTCCCCCTTTGTCAAATATGAGGTGGCTGAAATTGTATGAGCTCAGATTTGGATCTTCAATTTTGTTCCATTGGTCAAGGGCTCTGTTTTTGTGTCAGTACCAAGCTGTCTTTAGGACCATGGCCCTGTAATATAGCTTGAAATCTGGTAGAGCAATCTCCCCCCCCGCCCCCGTATTGCATTTTTCACTCAGGGTTGCTTTAGCTATTCAGGGTCTTTTGTTTTTCCATATGAAGTTAATGATTTTTTTTCAAGTCTGTGAAGAAGCTCATGTGGCTTTTGATTGGGATTGCATTGAATCTGTATAACAATTTGGGTAAAATGGACATTTTTTCTGTATTAATTTTTCCAATCCATGAGCATGGGAGATCTTTACATCTTTTGATGTCATTTTCAATCTCCTTCAGGCATTTAAAATTTTTATTGTAGAGATTGTTGGTAACTTTGGTAAGGTTTGTTCTCAGGTCTTTTATTATTTTTGAGGTTACCATGAGTGGGAAGATCTTCTTATATTCATTCTCTACTTGTTTATTGTTGGTGTAAAGAAAGATCTCCTGAGCCCCCGCGGCATGAAAGGGGGGAGACAGGTAGGGACTGGGTGTTTGGCGAGCTGGATTGTTGATCCTTTGAGTTAATGATGTCTTTCTTTTGATTGGCCTTTGTGATGTTTGTGACGGTTGGAGTATCCTCCCCGCGGGGAATTAAAGGTGGTGGTCTTGGGGCTGGATCTAGATCTAGTGGCTGTGGGGGCGGCGTTATCCTCAGCGGGGTATTAAAGCACGCTTGTGTGACTCTTGAGATTTGAGATCTCCTGAGCCCAGATTTGAGATCTCCTGAGCACAGTGGAAGGAAGAGTGGGAGACATGTAGGAACTGGGTGTCTTGGAGAGCTGATTGCTGATAGTTTGATCCTGCTGTCTTTGGTTTGAATGGCCTTTGTGGCTGTGAGGTTGGGTTATCCTCCCAGCTGGGATTAATATGTGTTGTGGTCTTTGGCTTGATTAGATCTAGGGCTGTGGGGGCGCGAGGGGTGAAGTTATCCTCCCAGCCGGTATTAAAAGCAAGCTTGTGTGACTCTTGAGATTGAGATCTCCTGAGACCCGCAGGCAGGAAGAAGGGGGAGACAGGTCAGGAAACTGGTTGTCTTGCGGAGCTTGATTGTTGATCCTTTGTCTGCTGTCTTTGGTTTGATTGGCCTTTGTGGCTGTGAGTTGGAGTTATCCTCCCAGCTGGGATTAAAGGTGTGGTTCTTTGCTTGATTCGATCTAGTGGCTGTGGGGGTGGCGTTATCCTCCCAGCCGGTATTAAAGGCAGGCTTTGTGTGACTCTTGAGATTTGAGATCTCCTGAGCCCAGCCGCAGGAAGAGGGGCGACGGAGACAGGTAGGAACTGGGGGACTTGGCGAGCTGTGATGTTGATCTTGCAGTCATTGCTTGTCTTTGGTTTGATTGGCCTTTGTGGCTGTGAGGTTGGAGGTTATCCTCCAGCTTGGATTAAAGGTGTGGGTCTTTGGCTTGCTTAGATCTAGGGGCTGTGGTGGCGGAGTTATCATCCCAGCCGGTATTAAAGGCCCGCTTGGTGACTCTTGAGATTTGAGATCTCCTGAGCCCCCAGCGGCAGGACGAGGGGAGACAGGTAGGAACTGGGTGTCTAGGCGAGCTGATTGTTGATCCTTTGTCCATGCTGTCTTTGGTTAGTTTGATTGGCTTTGTGGCTTTGAGTTTGGAGTTATCTCCAGCTGCGGATATTAACAAGGTTGTGGTCTTTGGCTCTTGATTAGATTCTGTGGCTGTGGGGGGGTGGAGTTATCCTCCAGCCGGTATTAAAGGCACGTTGTGTGACTCTTGAGATTTAGATCCTCCTGAGCCCCAGCGGCAGGAAGCGGGGAGGACAGGTAGGAACTGGGTTTGTATTGGCGAGCTGTTTGTTGATCCTTTGGTCCTGATGTCTTGGTTTGATTGGCCTTTGTGGCTGTTATCGGAGTTATCCTCCCAGCTGATATTAAAGGTGTGGTCTTTGGCTGGATTAGATCTAGTGCTCGTGGGGGGCGGAGTTATCCTCCAGCTGGTATTAAAAGGCACGCTTGTGTGACTCTGAGATGAGTTCTCCTGAGCCCAGCGGCAGGAAGCAGGGGAGGACAGGTAGGAACTGGGTTGTCTTGGCGAGCTGATTGTTGATCCTTTGGTCCTGCTGTCTTTTGTTTGTTTGCCTTTGTGGCTGTGAGGATGCGAGAGTTTTCCTCCCAGCTGGGATTAAAGGTGTGGTCTTTGGCTTGATTAGACTTAGTGGCTGTGGGGGCGGAGTTAAGTATCCTCCCAGCCGGTATTAAGGCACGCTTGTGTGACTCTTGAGCTTTGAGATCTCCTGAGCCCAGCGGCAGGAAGGGGGGTAGACAGGTAGGAACTGGGTGTTTCAAAAGGTGGATTGTTGTTCGATTTAATCTAGTTAATCTAGTTGTCTTTGGTTTGATTGGACTTTGTGGCTGTGTGCAGGATGGAGTTATCCTCCAAGCTGGGACTAAAGGCTGTGGTCTTTGGCTTATTGATTAGATCGTAGTGGTATGTGGGGGAGGCGTTATCCTCCCAGCTGGTATTAAAGGGCACGCTTCTGTGTGAATATTGATGATTTGAGATTCTCCTGAGCACAGCCGAAGGAAGAGGGGGAGAGGAGACAGGTAGGAAATGGGTGTCTGGAAAGATGATTGTTGATCCTTTGTTCCTGATGTCTTTGGTTTGATTGGAATTGGTAGTTGAGTTGGCTAGACTCCTCCAAGTGGGATTAAATGGTGTGGTATTTGGATTGTGATTAGATATAGTGGAGTGGCGAGGATCGAGTTTAGTTATAATAAAAGCACGTGTTTCTTCAAGGAATTGCTTGGTGACTCTTGAATATTTGAGATCTCCTGAGCCCAGCGGTCNCAGCAGTGGATGAGTGTTCCCCTTTCCCCACAACCTCTCTAGCATTTGGTGTCTTTTGTTTTCTTGATCTTAGCCAATCATATCAGAGTGAGATGATATCTGAAAGTGGTTTCAATTTGCATTTCCTTAATTATTAATGATGATGAACACTTCTTAAGGTGTTTCTTGTCCATCTTTAATTCCTCACTGGCGAAGTCTCTGTTCAGTTCTTTACTCCATCTTTTGAGTAGGTCATTTGTTTTCTTCTTTGTTTTTTGAGTAGTCTATATATTCTTGACATTAATGCTCTGTAAGATGTAAAATAAATGTAATTTATTTACATTAATAAGTCTGTAAGATGTATCAGTGATGAATATTTCCTCCCATTCTGTGGGTTTTCTCTTCACTTCCTTGATTGTTTCTTTCTCTGTACAGAAGCTTTTGAGTTTGATGAAGTCCCATTTGTCGACTATTGACCTTATTTCCTGTGCAGCTACTATCTGATTTAGAAAGTCTTTTCCTGGGGCTGGAGAGATGGCCTAGTGGTTAAGAGTGCCAACCGCTCTTGCAGAGGACCCAGCACCCACATGGTGGCTGAGAACTGTCTTTAACTCCAGTTCCAGGGGAATCCAATGCGGCATTGCATGACATGGGTGCACAAACCTACATGCAGACAGTACATTCATACATATAAAAATAAACAAATAAATAAAATTTAAAAAAAGAAAGTCTTTTCCTATACCTATGTCTTGTAGGTTGTTGCCAACTTTTTCTTCTATCACGTTCAAGGTTTTGTGTTTCACATTGAGATCTTTGATCTTCTTGGAGTTGATTTTTGTACAGGGTGAGAGGGAGGGGTTTAATTTTGTTCTTCTAAGTATGGTGATCCAGTTTTGCCAGCACCATTTGCTGAAGATGCTATCCTTCCTCCATTGAGGTTTTTTTGCCCCTTGTCAAATATGAGGTGGCTGAAATTATATGAGTTCAAGTTTGGATCTTTAGTTTTGTTCCATTGGTCAATGGGTCTGTTTTTGTGCCAGTGCCAGGCTGTCTTTATGACCATGGCCCTGTACTATAGCTTGAAGTCTGGTAGAGCAATCCCCCTTGTATTATATTTTTCACTCAGGCTTGCTTTAGCTATTTGGGGGCTTTTGTTTTTCCATATAAATTTAAGGATTTTTTTTTCTAAGTTGTGAAGAAGCTCATGGTGATTTTAATTGGGATTGCATTGAATTTGTATATCGATTTGGGTAAAATGGACATTTTCATTATATTAATTTTTCCAATCCATGAGCATGGGAGGTCTTTCCATCTTTTGATGTCATTTTCAATCTCCTTCTTCAGAGGTTTAAAATTTTTGTTGTAGAGATCTTTGGTATCTTTGGTTAAGTTTATTCCCAGGTATTTTATTATTTTTGAGACTGTTGTGAGTGCGAAGTTCTTCTTATATTCCTTCTCCATTTGTTTATTGTTGGTATAAAGAAAGGCTACTGATTTTTCCAGCTTAATTTTGTATCCTGCCACTTTACTGAAACTCTTAATCATTTCTAGAAATTTTCTAGTGGAGTTTTTAGCATCCCTTAGGTAAACTATTATCTCATCTGCAAAAGGGATAGCTTAACTTCCTCTATTCTGATTAGAACTCTTTAATTTCCTTCTTGCCTTATTGCCCTAGCAAGCATTTCAAGCACTACATTGAAGACGAGTGGTGATAAGGGGCAGCCTTGCCAGGTTCCCACCTTTAAGGGAAATGGTTCCAGTTTTTCTCCATTTAGGATTATGTTGGCAGTGGGTTTGCTATATATGGCTTTGATCATGTTGAGGAATGTTCCTTTCAGTCCTATTCCCTCTAGGACTTTAAACATGAAGGGAAGCTGGATCTTGTCAAAGGCTTTTTCTGCATCAATTGAGATGATCATGTGGTTTTTGTCTTTCAGTCTATTTATGTGTTTTATGATATTTATTGATTTACATATGTTGAACAATCCTTGCATCCCTAGTATGAATCCAACTTGGTCATGATGGATGATCTTTTTGAAGTGGGTCTGTATGCGATTTGCAAGTATTTTGTTGAGAATTTTTGCATCTATGCTCATTAAAGAGATGGATCTATAGCCTTCTTTTTTGCCTTTAGCTTTGCCTGGTTTTGGTATTAGATTAGATACTGGCTTCATAGAAAGAATTTGGGAGAATTCCCTCTGTTTGTATCCTTCTGAACAGTTTGAGTAGTAATGGTTGTAGGACCTCTTTAAATGTTTTCTAGAATTCTGCTGTGAAACCCTCTGGGCCTGGGCTCTTTTTAGTTGGGGAGTTTTTTTTATTACATCTTCAATTTCCTCAAATATTATGGGTTTGCTTAAACTGCCAATCTCTTCTTGGTTAAGTTTTTTTGGTTCCCAGTATTTCAGATATTCACCCATTTCTCTCAGGTTTTCAAATTTAGTGGAGTATAGGTTTTTGAAGTATTCCCAAATGATTGTCTGGATCTTTTCTTTGTCTGTTGTGATGTTTCCCCTTTCATCACAAATACTATTGATTTGGAGTTGCTCTTTTTCTTTGTTAACTGGGCTAGAGGTCTGTCTATTTTGTTTATCTTTTCAAGGAACCAGCTTTTGGATTAATTAATTTTTTTGTATTGTTTTCTCTGTTTCTATTTCATTGATTTCTGCTCTGATTTTTGTTATTTCGTCCTATCTGTTGGGTTTAGGGCTCATTTGTTGTTGTCTTTCAAGTATTTTTTAGCTGCAGTGTTAGATTGTTTATCTGTTCCCTTTCATTTCTTTTGATGTGGGCACTTACAGCTATAAATTTCCCTCTCAAGACTGCTTTTAAAGTATCCCACAGGTTTTGTTGTGTTGTATTGTCAGTTCGGTTCCATGAATACTTTTATTTCACTCTTTATTTCTTCCCTGTCCCATTCATTATTCAGGATTGTGTTGTTTAGACTCTATGTGTTCTTGTAGCTAGTTGGGTTTATTCTGGTGTTCATATTGAGCTTTATTGCACTGTAGTCTGATAGAATGCATAGAATAATTTCAGTTCTTTTGTATTTGTTGAGATTTCTTTTGTGCTCCAGTATGTGGTGAATTTTGGAGAATGTTCCATGAGGTGCTGAGTAGAAAGTATATTCTCTGGTGTTTGGGTGGAATATTCTGTAGATGTCTGTGAGGTCCATTTGGTGTATTATATTATTCAGTTCTGATGTCTCTCTGTTTATTCTTTGTCCTGTTGATCTATCCAAGGGGCTCAGTGGGGTGTTGAAGTCCCCCACTGTTAGTGTGCTAGGATTAATCTGTGTCCTGAGGTCCTACGGAGTAGTGTTTAGGTGCACCAGAGTTTGGTGCATAGGCATTTAGGATTGTGAAGTCTTCATGGTTAATTGTTCTTTTGACAAGGATGTGATGGCCCTCTTTGTCTCTTCTGATTAGTTTTACTTTGAGAACTATTTTGTCTGATATTAGAATAGCCACTCCAGCTTGTTTCTTGGTACCATTTGTTTGAAATATTTTTTTCATCCTTTCACTCTAAGGTGGTCTCTGTCCTTGAGGGAGATGGGTTTCTTGTATACAGCATATAGAAAGATTCTGTTTCCTCATCCTTTCTCCCAGTCTATGTCTTTTGATTGGGGAGTTTAGACCATTAGTATTTAAGGTTATGATTGAGATGTGTGTGGCTTCCTTCCATCTTATTTTTTGTTTGCATTCTTTGTCTAGGTTTGTATTTACTTTGTTATGCTTTTGTTGATTTCTCTCTTTAATTGATTAGGATAGTTGCTCCTTTCCTCTGTTCTTTGTATTGCTTTGAGGATTTTCTGAAGTGTTGGTTTCTCAGACATATATTCTTTCATCTTGTTCTTGTAGTGAAAGATTTTTCTTTCTCCTTCAAGTGTAATTGACATTTTTGCTGGGTATAGTAGTCTGGGTTGACATCTAAAGTCATTTAGTACAGGGAATACTTTGATCCACGTTCTTCTAGCTTTCATAATTTGCACTGAGAAGTCAGCTATAATTCTGATGGGTTTCCCCTTATATGTAACTTGTTTGTCTCTAATGGCTTTCAGTATTTTGTCTTTGTTTTGACCATCTAGTGTTTTAACAATTATATGGCATGGGGAATTTCTTTTCTGGTCCTGTCTGTTTGGTGTTCTATGTACTTCTTGTATTTATATGGGTTTGTCTTTTTTTAGTTTGGGGAAATTTTCTTCTATTATCCTGTTGAAGATCTGGTCAATAGTGTTGTCTTTGGATTCTTCTCCTTCCTGTATCCCTATGATCCACATGTTCGGTCTTTTCATAGGGTCCCAGATTTCCTGGTTGTTCTACTCTTGTGTTTTTTTAAATTTTTCATAATCTTTACTTGAGCATTCTAGTTGCTCCATGTTATCCTGCAGATCTGATATTCTTTTTTCTGCTTCTTCCATTCTGCTTCTGAGGCTTTTTCCCATCCTTTCCTGTTGATTGGATGAATGTTCAGTTTCCTTTTTCATTTCATCCTGTGATTTCTTTAGTATTTCCACTTCCTTCTGGAGCCTGTCATTCTTATCTTGTAGTTCCTTGGTTCGTTAGTTTCTTTTTTCATTTCAGCCTGGGATCTTTTTAGTGTTTCCACTTCCTTCTGGAGTTTGTCACTTTCTCCCTTTAGTTCTTTCTAGCATTTGTCATTTATCTCTCTCTAGGTCCTTCTTGAGTTTTTCATTCTCTCCCCTTAGTTCTCTAATTTCTTTGAATATGTCTTCAATTGTTCTTCTAAGGTCCATGTTTTGGTTTCCTTACTGGGAGATCTCATTGTAGGAATTTTCTATAGCATTGGTAGAATTTAGTGTGGATTTATCTGAGCTTTTCCCATGTGGTTTTTTTCTTTGTGTCTTTGGCATGTGGATTTGTTTGTTTATTTGTTTCTTTGGATTCTGGTGCCTCAATGTTGGCTACACAGACTATAATCACTAATACTGCACCTGCTAGATCCTCTGCACCACCGCTCCACCAGGTTGTGTTGGGGGGGGCGGGGGCATTGTGTTGCTACTTTGGCCCACACTCCAGTACCCTGTTGACCTGCTGTACCCCTGCACCCCTGTCTAGGTGCACCCATGCCTTGGTGCTCTCTAGAACCCATGCTGGGAGGTTCCGGGGGCAGAGGGTGGGTCCCCAATGCTCAAGGCAGTTCTGCCTTGCCTTACCGGGACTACACTGATTTCAGGCCGGCAATCTCTGGAACCCAAGCTGGGTTCTAAAGTATACCTACCCTCCCCCCATATACCACAATTACAAAGTCTGAAGATAAATGTAAATCCAATTTTGGTATTCACATTATAATGGCACAGTTGCTTTCATGTAGATGCATTTTCTCTCATTGGTTGAGGGGCACTTGGGTTGGTTCCTGCTCTTTGATATTGTGAAGAGAGCTGCAATCAACATAGATGTGCATGTATCTTTGTGGTAGGACAAATCTTATGGGTATATACCCAGGAGTGGTATGACTGGGTCAGGTGGTAGACTCATTTTGAGTCTTTTAAGGGTTCTTCACACTGGTTTCCAAAGTGATTATATGAGTTTACATTCCCACCAGCAGTGGATGAGTGTACCCCTTTCCCTACAACCTCTCCAGAATTTGGTGTCTTCTGTGTTCTTGATCTTAGCCAGTCTTATTGGAGTGAGATGATATCTTAAATTTGTTTTAATTTGTATTTCTTTAATTATTAATGATGTTGAACACTTTTTAAGATGTTTCTCAGCCATCTTTATTTCCTCACATGTGAAGTCTCTGTTTAGCTCTTTACTCCATCTCTTGAGTGGGTCATTTGTTTTCTTCTTTGTTGTTTAGTAGGTTATATATTTTGGATGTTAATGCTCTATCAGATGTATCACTGGTGAAGGCTTCCTCCCACTCTATGGGCTTTCCCTTCACTTCATTCATTGCTTCTTTCACTGTACAGAAACTTTTGAGTTTAAATGAGGTCCCACTTGTCAATTGTTGATCTTATTTCCTGCCCAGCTGCTGTTTGATTTAGAAAGTCTTTTCATATGCCTATGTCTTGTAGGTTGCTGCCATCGTTTTCTTCTATAACCTTCAGAGTTTTGGGTTTTACATTGAAGTCTTTGATCCATTTGGAGTTGATTTTTGTACAGGATGAGACGTCCCCTATCACCACTCCTCTTCAATATAGTATTTGATTTTTTTATTGTTTTACATATATATTTTTGTACAAGATTATGTTACAAATCAAATCTAGACTCGTCTCTCCCTCCCTCCCCCTCCCGCACCCCACCAGAGCTCATGCATTCTGCCAAACATGTTTTTCATTTTTTTCTCAGTCTTTCTCAAAATTCTTGATATGGAAGTTGACTGTTTCGAGCAGAAGTTCACCATTTCAGTCAGTTCTTTGATGCAGTCTTTTCTGTTGTTGTGTTATTCACCACTCCCAACTACTTGGACAAAAGCTCAGGAGCCCTGCACAAGAAATACTTACTACTAGGTAATTGGCACTAGCATCCACAGATGAGGGATACCATTCATTGTTTTTCTGGGACTGTGTTACTTCACTTAACATAATATCTTCTAGTTCCATCCATTTACCTGCAAAGTTCATGATGTCGTCTTTCTTTACTGCTGCATAGATCTCCATTGTGTAGATGTACCACATTTTCTCTAGCCACTCGTCAGTTGAGGGGCACTTGGGTTGGTTACAGCTCCTTGCTATTGTGAAGAGAGCTGAAATAAACATGGCCGTGCATGTATCTCTGCGGTAAGATGAGTCTTGTGGGTACAAAATACCCAGGAGTGGTATGGCTGGGTCAGATGGCAAGATCATTCCAAATCTTCCAAGGGTTCTCCACACTGCCCATAGTGGCTGTACCAGTTTACATTCCCACAAGTACTGAATGAGTGTTCCCCTTTCCCCACAACCTCTCCAGCAATTGGTATCATTTGTTTTCTTGATCCTAGCCAGTCTTATTGGAGTAAGATGATATCTTAAAGTGGTTTTAATTTGCATTTCCTTAATTACTAGCAATGTTGAACACTTCTTAACATGTTTTTCAGCCATCTCTAATTCCTCACTTGTGAAGTCTCTGTTCAGCTCTTTGCTCCATCTATTGAGTGGGTCATTTGTT